>CM046953.1:45020701-45488343 GCA_025698515.1 Gossypium sturtianum | reverse complement strand
CCCGCTTTCTAATGAGTCAACTTTGAATC
Organism: Gossypium sturtianum; assembly: GCA_025698515.1. NCBI lineage: Eukaryota > Viridiplantae > Streptophyta > Magnoliopsida > Malvales > Malvaceae > Gossypium > Gossypium sturtianum. Next base: position 45,488,314 of record CM046953.1, on the reverse strand, counting down.
CTTAACGCATTTAGGGATGTTCGATTTCACCGATAATCATTGATCCTTCTAGAACATAAAGACTATCAATCTTTTACCTTTCATCAAAACGAAAGCCCTACGAGATACCTTAATGTCGCTTTGACTCAATGTTAATTCTACAACCCTTTGAGTTCAAATTTCCTAATGAGATGAGATTTCTTTTTAAATCGTACATACTGACGCCCGACATGTTGTCCTAATTGTCCCATCGCATCTTGATCCGAACAATAGCAATACCGATTACCTTATAGGGTGAACCATTTCACATATGCACAACTCCACTATAACACCCCTATACCTCCACCCGACTACCTAGTTAGATATAGAAATGCTATATTTGAGTGCCGCAGAGAAGTCTTGGCTAAATCATTTAATTCAATCCTCATGTGATTATATATAATACCTATTAAGGGGTTACTATTGTAATCTAACAATATTGACCAACCCTTGTAAATTTTTTTCAATAAAAACTTGTTTCGTGGGCTTATTTAACACAAAACAAGGCTCGTATCAATATCGTGGATAGGGTTATCGATACTTATGGCTTAGGTATTGATACCATATGATGTACCGACACCGCTTTTAAGCTTCAAAGTTAAAAGTTCAAGAAAATACCCCCAAGTATCGATACTATACTACTAAAAGTATCTACACTTTGGTTTAAGTATCTATAATTTTTCTAAGTATCGATACTTTACCCTTGGTATCGATACCAAAATGCCATTCGAACTTAGTTTTAATTTAGGTTAATTTACCACTTTAGTCCTTCATATGTTATCCTTTTAAGTCCTTTGTTTAATTAATAATCTAAACCATATCAATTCATATTCCATCATATTCAAACATTCTTTAAATCCTCGCACTATCTCAAAAACATATAATTATCTTCTATAATTTAATCGAATGTCAAGTTTCACAATTAAGTCATTTAACATCCCAACTTTAAAACATACCTAAGTACATGGAAAATCTATCCCCAAACATTTAAATCTTACTCTTCCAAGCTCGATGGATGTAATGAGATGAGTTGTCTATTTACTTTTCGATCCAATGTCGTTGTCTAACTTTTACCTACGCTGCTAGAAAAATAACACGTTAAGCTTCCAATAAAATTAGTAAGTACCCATGATAAATCTATTTAATCCTTTTTAACTTCTTACTAATTTAATTTATTTCATCTCAATTTCCTATTTTCATATTCATTAGTCACTTTTTAATACTTCACAACTTAGTCCTTAAGTCATCAAATTCAACCATTAAAGTTTTACTATTCTTTTTATTACATATATCATATTTCACCTCTTAATATAAATTACCATAATGTCTTCACTAATCCCTATAATTTATTTTACAAAATACTTTTATACATTTATCTTACCTTTCAGATCTTTCTCATGTTCCTTCAAACACATTTGATTTACTTATATTTTCACCTTATAGATTTATTATTTCAATTGTTAATCGTTGATGACTTTTGCTTTATAATGAAAATCATTTACCTTTTCAACAGAGGCCCAATAGACTAAATGTAACACTTAGGATATGCGAATCGTATAGAGGTACCAAAGTGCACCGATAGAATAGTAGGCACCAAAGTGAAGAACGATAAGCACCAATGTGCGAATAGTAGGCGCTAAAGCGCAAGACAACAAGTGCATTAATTTTTTTTTCCTTAATGGCGTGCTACCAATATCCCAATAGTTCTTATCTCTGCCTACTTGGGCAAATCAGATTATATACACATTACTTTTACACTTTTATAATTTAGTCCTTGTAACGGTAATTCACATTATAATATCTTCCACTTTCTTTAACACATGTAACTTATATCCATATTTACTAATCTTCCATAACTCACTCATACTTCTCATTATACATTTCACATATCACTTTTATATATTTTACAATTTAATCCTCAACACAACATTTCATGTAGCAATATCCTCCACTTTAAATAACACATATAGCATATTTCAAGACCTATTAATATTCCTAAATTCACCACAATATCTATTTTCACATCTTAAGTGTTATGCACTTCATTTTTCTATTTCTAACATAAAATTTCTTGAATTCAAACTCTTAATTCTAACTTAGAAAATAATTGTAGTTTGGACTACAATATTAATATATTATTGTATTTTTCATTATATTCTTTAATTTTTAATATTTTCTTGTAAACTTTTATAACTTTCCAATTTAATCACATTTTAACATAAAAGTTCTCTATTCACTATTAAATAAATTTCTTTTCTCATCTCACTTTATTCACATAATTAATCTCATTATCTCATTTTACACATCAATTTTTATGTATTTCACTTACATTATTTCCACCACATATATTTCTCAAGCCTTTCAATTTAACCTTATTTCCATAAAATTTCATGTTTTTCCATAATTTCACTTATTCAATACTTTGTGTATTTTTCACTAACACATAACACAACTATTATGCTTTTTGTTTTAATTTCCTACTTCACATACTAAATTATTTCACTCTATATTTTACCTAATTACTACATAGTTTTACAAAATTCACATTTTAATCCTTAAATAACAAAGAAGTTCATGGGTACTTGCTTATTTTCTATCCAAAATAATTTGTTTTTCTTCTCTTTATCACTTAATTCACTTTCTCACTTCTTCCTTCATCAACATGTCAAAAACATAATACTTTCCATAATAAAGCTTGACTCTAAAATCATTTCTATATTTTTCTATTACTACTAAACTTAAAAACAACATAAAACATTAACATACATACCTTGTTCTCTTGAAACCAAACTTTAACATGACTTTCTCTTCTCCAACTTCTATTTTCTTGAATCTAACTTGATGTTCTAGCTCATCATAGTCTCCATATCATTTTTCTTTTTCTCTCTTGGTGGTCAGGGAAATTCTTTTTGATTTTTAGGTGAAAATGGTGGACTTTGGTGGAAGGACCAAATTGTAAAGGAAATGAAGTTTCTCTCTTCTTTCTTTCACTCTTATGTTGAAGTATAGAAGGATGAAGAATTCTCTTCATCTCTCCTTCCTTTATACTAATCATTTAATAATAAAATCTTAATAAAAATCTTAATTAAATAACATTTATCTAATTAAATAAAATTTAAAAATATTAAAACATCTCCATCATCATCATTACTCTTCAAAATTATCTTTCTTACTAATGACTATTTTGTCCTTTATGATTCTTTAAAATTCCTCCATTTAATCATCATTCATCTTGGTAAAATTATGATTTAACCTCTCATACTTTTCCACTTATTCAATTTGGTCCTAATTTATTCATTTTCCTTAGTTGCTAGATACTTCCACCCTTAAAATATTTACACTATTGGTCCTTCAACTTTTTTATATTTACACTTTAACCCCTTAAATTTTAAATATTTACTATTGGGCCATAAAACTTTTCTCACATTTGAGATTTAGTCCTTACTTGAATTAATACATCATAATATACTTCCTAAGTAGATTTTGTTCACATAACTTAGTTTTTCCCTTCTGTCACTTTTATTTCCTTATTCTACTGTGATCGAGATAATATCTCGTAGCTTCCACTTGGATGTAAGCTCAAAGCTTTCACTTGTTGATACGAACAAGAATTCATCACCCTTTTCATCTACCAAATAAGCACTAGCTAAATCTTCCTCGTTGCTCTCAAAGAACTCTTTTATTTCGCAGCTTTGTAAATAATCGCTTTCTTGACGTGACTCTAACTTCTTACAATAGCGACATCTCTTGTCTCGCTTCCTTAATGCTACCAAAACCGAGACTTGCCTATCTCTGACTTGTTATCTCAACTCCAAACTCGTTGAGTTTGTCTTTGCTCAACAGATGACCCTTCACATCCTCTAACAAGAGATTATCTCTGCACATAAATTAGGTCTCCTTGAAAGACTTGTATAAAAGGGTAAAGAACACAATAATAGCATAGCTTGATCTTTATTGTTAATATGAACCTCAACATTTTTTAAATCATTCAAAAGAGTAATAAATTGACTGATGTGACCTCTAAGGTGCTCACTTTCGTCCATGCAGAACGTGTATAGACATTGTTTCAACACCAATTGGTTAGGCAGAGACTTTGTCACGAGGGTTTCTAACCTTTTCCATAAGGTGAATGTCGCTTTCTTCATCAAAACATCCTGCAACACATTATTTGTTAGACATAATTGGATTGTGGATAGAGCTTTTTTATCTAACCTATCCCATTTTGATTGATCTATGCATATAAGTTTCTTCTCTGTAAGACCTTCTTAAGATTGCTCAATCGAATTGCCGCCATCCGAACTTCCCACTGATTGGAATTGGTGATGCCATCGAACTTATCAATATCAAACCTTATTGTTCTCATCTCTCAACGGGTTGATCGTGGAAATCGATCTAGCTCTGATACTAGTTTGTTGGGGATAAACTCAATTAAGCAACGAACAAGTAAAATGACAAGAAAATTGGAAAAGATCAAACACAAATATTTTACATGTAAGAACCCTCCAAAGAGGATAAAAACCATGAGTAAAGATAATTTTACTATAACGCAAAAACTAAGAGTACAAAGATGGAGATAAAACTAAACCCCAAAACTCAAATAAGAACCCTCAAACATAGACACAAAATTCTCTAAAAGCTTGTAAAAGCTAATACCTAAGTGTGTTATGAGTTATTTTTTAGGGTGAAAAGGGGCTTATTTATAGGCTAAATTGTGAGGTAAAATAATATTAAAATAATATACACTAATAAGAGTTTAATTGGGAAAAGAAAATCGAAAAATTGTATGACACGTCACCACGCTGTGAAGTGAATTCATGCTATCGTGATTTAGGTGGCGCCACGTCAGAGGGACGATGGTCTTCTTCTTGTCGTGATGTCGATAGCTCATCGGGATGAGGAGCTCCTCCTCGCTGCAACGCCACTCTCTCGATTGTGTCTTAATTTAACTGAAATGCTAAACATACTCCATTGTGTCCCTATATACCCTTTGAAATTTATAATTTAGGGCCTATACTTTAATTTGGAGACATTGAGTTCTCTGCATTTTTTTATTTAAAAATTTTAGTCCTTCCATCTAATTTTTCTCATAGTTAGCAGTGTCAAAGGTAAAATAACTTTTTAGCCTTCAACATTTACAATTCTTTGTCAATTTTATCATTACCTTTAAACGTATATAAAAATTTAAAAATATTTTTTCATATTTTAAATAAAACATAAGAATTAAAAAAATTAAATAAAAGATAGAAAAACTCTTTAAAATTCAAAAATAAAATATAAAAATGATTTTAAAGATATAAAAAAATTCCAAAATTCAAGTGTTATCTAAACTAGACTTGACTAGCAAGTTGACTTAGAACCGATTGGGGAATCGGTTCGTAGAGAGGTAAAATTCAATTGACTTATAACAAATATGAATTGGTTTAATCAAGTTAGAAATCAGCTTGAACCGACAATTAAACCGATCTTTATAATTTATATATTTTTATTTTTGATTTTATAATATTTTTTTGCTTTGAACTAGTTATGATCGATCGCTTTGGGAACCAATTGGTCAAAATAGTTTGAAATCGATTTAACCGAATTTTTAGCCTACCAACTAGTCCATACCGATTCACTGGTCAATCGATTTTTACCTCTCACTAAATCAATACTCCTAATCGGTTCCTAATCCGATCGATTGGTTTGATTTAGATAACATTGATTTTAAACTTTTGTTTATATTTTTAAAATATTTTTACTTTTTTAATTGTTGAATTTTAAAGATTTATTTATTTTCATAATTTTTATTTTTATGTTTTTATTTAAAATATGAAAAACTTGTTTTTTAAAAACTTTTATGTACTTTTAAAGGTAAGGACCAAATTGATAAAAAAATATAAATGTTGAGGGCTAAAAATTATTTTACCTTTGACATTGTTAACTTTAATGGAAAAATTAAACGAAGGGACCAATAAAAATACAGAACTTAATGTCTCAAAGTTAAAGAATAGAGACTAAATTTTAAATTTCAAAAGAATATATAGACTTTTGGCATATTTAAACCTATAATAAACAATAAGTAGGTATTTTTATTTGTTGAATATTTTCTCCAAACTTATATATATTAATTAGAGATTATATCTAAGAATAATTATTTTATCCAACATTACTAAAATAAAATAAAATAAACTTCACAAGCAAGTATAATATGTTACCAAGTGGCTTTATTTATTATTTTATTGTTATTTGACTAAACTTAAAGAAACATGGCATCATCCTAAATTTGTTTATAGAGATTTTTTTTTTTTACATCATTGGATAGGAATAATCTTATATATAATACATAATATTAATAAAAATTATTAATTTAATAGAAAATATTATTCTAAATAACAATTTAAAGAAAAATATTTGATACATTATGATCCACAAATAGAATTGAGAGATAAATTATTTAATATATAACTTGTAAAAAATTTTAAACTCCACAAAAAATTTAGAGTGTAACAAATTTTTAATTAATTTAAATTTTGAATTTTTTAATAAATCCTGTGAAATACATGTGACATTCTGAATCCACTTGTAAAATTTGTGAGATAATTTTCCAAAATTGAAACACATCACAATTTTGATCAGCTTTTGATTTTTTTTTTTGAGCAACTTTATAAGTTTTGATCATATCTGATGTCATTAAACTATCCGTAGCCCCTCTCCAACCTATAAATAAGAGGATAATATGTTTTAACGCACTCGAACTCACGTTCTCCTGTATTGACAACAATATATATATATCAATGGAGCTAAGACTCAATTAATACTATATTACACACTAGCATATTGTTTAATTAATTTTAATAGAAAAATTAGTAACATACATGAATAATTGTATATAATATATTAATAAAACTTTATTAATATTGGATTTGGACCAGACTGGTTAGGACATAGTTTTGACTGCATCATTCGCGTGTCCCAAGCTTCCTTAGACCAATTTGATCTGCCTGGACCCCACTGATCAGGTCTAGAATAGACATTTAAGTCAGTTAACCAAAATCTAGTTAGAAATTTTGAAGACAAAAATAGTAAACTTGAGCAAAAATTATTAAATTATTCACTAAAAATAATTATTGATTTATTTGAAATTTTTATTTAAATTATTAGATTATTAAAATAATTATTGTATGACATTTTTTATTCAGATTTGGTTTACACCAACCGAAATCTCTCATTTCTCTTCTCTCTTATAGTTCAATTATTTTATAAAATAACTTTAAATATTACAAATCTATGAACCATAATTTAAACATTCTTCTATGATATTTGAAACTAATTGTTAGGTCAACTTAGATTTGGGGTATATTCTTTCACTTGTTGATAGGTAATAATCCATCTTACCAATCGTTGAATCGCCATTTAGACTTTTAAAGAAATTAATAAAGATAATAACTTAAATAAAACCTTTCAAATCATTCAGTAATTATTTTAGAATTAAACGATTTGAAATACAAATTTTTTTAACATAAATATATAATTTATTTTTGATAAAATAAATAATATGAAACCGTCTAATTTACTTTTTGAGAAGAAACCGTCAATTTTGTTTAGGTTAAACTTTACCGTCTAAAGTAAATTACTTGTAACCCTATTATTATACGTATCTAATGCTAAAGTAGAATCTCTAATTTTGTTAAAGAACAGATGAAGTAAACAAAATTATAAGAAAAGGAAGAAGAAGAAGAATGCATTAATAGTATAAGTAATTTAATTTAAAGAAAACTAAAAATTATTTTCCCATGTAATATTAATGTTTTATAATCTAATATCTACCTCGATAAGTTATTGATTTAATAGTAAAAGATATGCCTTGAAAATCATTAAATAAAAAAACAATGTGTTTCAACGTATTTAATTAAATCTATGTACTCCTATATTAATAACAATACTCATGTCAATCGAGCTGACATATTATAAAAGTTAGAATATAATAATTTAATAATCTAATAATAATGATAAATAAAGTTAAAATCTCATTGGTTGTTTTTATTTAATTAATAATGAAGTGAAATGTGATGCATAAAATAATGAAATGGCAGGATGTTCATGAAAAAAGGAATTATATGGTTGGAGTTGATGTTATTAGTACCCATATAGGAGGGCAAATGTTAAAGTAACAGGTCAGTGACCTAATTGAGCAATAGGGTTCCATAGCCGATGGCACCATGTTGACCAAATTAGTCCAGTGTCCCTTTATCAACGACCCTCTCTACGTTTTCTTTTCACTTTTTTTTTTCCTCTCTTCTTTTTACCTCCCTTGAATGGTGTTGTTGCAGACATGGCCGTTGAACTCATGATGAGTTGCAGGAACGGTGACAGCTTCTGCAGCCAAAATGGAAGAAAACGCCGTCAAAGAAGCCGCCTCTGGGCTCGAAAGTGTTGAGAAACTCATCAGATTACTTTCTCAAACTCAACAGCAGCAGCAAAGTAACAGTAATAATCAAGAGAAATACCAGGCTTCCTCTATCTCAACAACATCTAATTCCTGGATTTGGAAATGGACTGCAAAGCTGAGGCTGATGCCGCTGTTTCAAGGTTCAAGAGAGTTATCTCTCTTCTGGGTCGAACCAGGACTGACATGCCTGTTTCAGACGAGCCCCTGTTCAACCCAATCAAGAGCAAGAAACCAAGGTTTATTACGCAACACCGATCCAGCAGATTCCGCCACCAGTGACTACTGTTTATGCTCTTCCTCCTCCTCCTCCTCCTCCTCATCATCATGATTTTATGACGGTGAAAACAGGGGGATTAGAACGGATTGATTCGTCGAAAACCATTAATTTTTCGTATTCTTCTGCTGGGAATTCGTTTATGTCATCCTTAACGGGAGATACTGATAGTAAGCAGCCATGTTCATCGTCATCTGCGTTTCAAATTTCTAATTTTTCTCAGGTTTCCTCGGCTGGGAAGCCTCCTTTGTCTTCTTCTTCTTCTTTCAAGAGGAAGTGTAGCTCTGATAACTTGGGTTCTGGCAAGTGTACTAGTGGGTCTTCCGGTCGCTGCCATTGCTCTAAGAAAAGGTACTATTACTCAATCCATCGATTTCTTTTTATCTTTCTTATCATGTCGTGTATTTAAATTTTTGGACTTTTGACAGAAAACTGAGATCGAAAAGGGTGGTGAGGGTTCCAGCAATAAGCCTGAAGATGGCCGATATTCCACCAGATGATTACTCATGGAGGAAGTACGGTCAAAAACTGATCATGGGATCCCCACACCCAAGGTATGTGGATTAGAAAAGGTTTTGCACAAATTTCCACACATTGTTTTTCTGACTAGAAATTCCAACATGCAACAGGGGTTACTATAAGTGCAGCAGCGTAAGAGGATGTCCAGCTCTGCAAACATGTTGAAAGAGCCTCAGATGATCCATCGATGCTAGTAGTTACCTATGAAGGCGAGCACAACCATTCCCTATCTGTTGCTGAGACCACTAATCTCATCCTGGAATCTTCGTAAAATTCCCCAAGTTTCAATTTTCATTTTCTCTTACATTATGTGTAGGATGGAACAGTTTTAAATGTGTTCTCAAGTTAAAAAGAAAATCAATCTCGAAGGAGATATTTCTCTGTAAAATATATCTATATGCAGAAGCTTTGTTTAATTAAAAGGGAAGATGGTGGATTTGGTATTAGATTTTATTTAAAAGAATGGAAATTGGGATCCAAGATTTCCAAGCCATGAATCATTAAATCCTTGGTTTATTTTTATATAATTCGTTTGCTTTCTTTAGTCTTGTTTCTAGATGCCGACTGACTACTTTTTTTTTTCTTACACAAGTGAAGCAAATTTTCTACGTATAAATAGTAATAAAGGCAAAAAGAAAAGGACTGAGTCAAAGAATTGGATAGATGTGGACCAATCTGTCGTGTTAGAGGGGTTGTTGACTATAACAAAATGAGTTCAGCAGTTGGGACGGCGAATTAACTATGGGTTGGTGTTGGGTAGCATACTTACTACGATTTTATACAGTTTCTATTATAACTTGTGATGCTTGTTTGCTTCAACTTTTTATTTTATTTTATATTATATTATTATAGCATAGTTAGTATAATATTTCTATGTTTAGTTTGTAAAATAACCTTAAGTTTTCTGATGATGTTAAGATTATGAATATAAGTGGTAATTTTAACCTCAGTTTTTTTTTTTTTTTGTTAATGGAAGATTTCGAAATAATTTTCATTTTTATGACATTTTTGTTTTTTATTATAATTTTGAGAAATTTTATCCCTTCATTTTATAATTTTTATTATATATATATTTAAAATAACTGTAATATAATCTTTTAAATATAAGATTTTGATTTTTGTAAAAATATATACACACGATGTTTTAAAGTTCAATAAAAAATTCTATGAACTTTCATATCAAAATCTTCCAATTAATGTTGAATGAGCTAAACTTGTTTAAAACACACATGTTGTATAATAAGAAAAAATTAATAAAATAAATTATTAAATAATCTCACATTTTATCAATTAAACAATAAAATATTATCTTCCAACTAAATCAACCAAGCGTAACATACCTAATAATACCTTAAACTTATATTTTGATAATTCTATTACTAGAGATTATATTATATTCAATGACGCAAATAACTCTAAAAAGGGGGAAAACTTGAGAGAAGTTAAATGGGTGGGTGGGGAATTGATTAGTTTCTTCTTTTAGGACATAAATCCCAAAGTTGTGTGTTTTTGGTTGCTACAACTTTCCTCAACTTCAACCTTCAAAAGTGGAAAAAATGTACCTTCATTATTATTCATCAATTTTATCTTTCATATTTTATTTCATTTAATCTATATAATTATACCGTCAATATCAGTTGTTTGACATACGTCATTTTGAAAATTTCTTCTAAAAGATTATCTAGACAAATGCTCACCTTTTAAGGCAGAATTTTGGAGTATTTTAAACGGACTTCTCATCTTATTAAATAAGGGATACAAGAGAGCCACAATCTATACGGATAATCTAGAGGTGTTAATGCGTTGACCATGAAAGGGACAATGGACTCAGGTATTACCTTGCTCAGAAGGATTCAAAGTCTTATTGTAACGCCCAAAAAATCTCTTATATTTATTTTTGTATGTTTGTGACACAAATATCTGTTTGCTTCAGTGGTTAAGTGTTCTGGGTGTGTGTATGAGATCCCAAGTTCAAGTCATGACTTGGGCAAATTTTGGTATTTTTGATGACTAAGCCTTATCTCTAATCAGTAGGCCTAAGTTTAAATGTTGGTAAGATATATCAGAATGGGCCTGCTGGTTTGGTGGTTAAGTGGAGTGCTGGTGTGTTGGAGGTCTTGTGTTTGATTCCCTAGGACGGCAATGGATAGTATTTTTGCTACAAAATTCGGCTAGAGTTTGAGTTTTACCGAAAAACTGAGTAGTGGGAGTTGGTGGAGGGAATTAAGGAATTTGAGTTAGGGTTTACTGAAAATCTAATTCTCGACACTGCTTTTTTTTTCAAAATTCTATTGTTCCCTTCCTTTTCCTCCCTACCTTGTTGCCGAATTTCCCTCTCTTTATCACATACAATCGCTTTTTGTCGCTTGGTTTCGCAATCCACCGCTACGCTCTCTTTTCGCGCTTTTGGTAAGTATAGTGGTGAATTATTGTTTTGGAATTATGAATCATTGTTTATTGGGTTTCGCTTGGTGCTTAAGAGGTAATCAAAGTGGTCGGGTAGATCCCAATTGACGCCGTGATTGTGGAAAAATCGGGGTTGCTCGCGCGAGGTAAGGTTGTCGATAGTTTTGGGAATTGATCACAAGTAATTCGATTAAGTGACCGAGATTGAGTTTCCAATTGTCGAATATAGGTTCTCGAGTGCTCGGAGTGATTAAGCGCCGAAACAAACCGTGTGTACCGAAACACCGACAACGCGCCTCGTGAAAAGCCGAAAAGCTTTCATCGACGCCACACGCGCGCAGCGTACCGTGGTGGTAAGTCAGGTGACGATACACGCGCGTGATCGATGAGCTGTGCCGCGCGCACACGACACACGCGGTACATGACAAGACCGTGTGATGGCTTGAGAAATCGTGGTGCGAGACACTGCTCACCAACTAGGTTTTGGGGCCACACGCGCAGTGGATTTTAGCCAGGCCGCAGATCCACACGGCCAAGGCTAATTTGGGCCGTGGGCCTCTTACCGCCAGACCAACACGCGCGTGTGAGCCCAATTTCACCGATTTGTTTGCCAAGGTTGCACGGTTGCCCAAGTCGATTGTGACTCCATCGTAGGGCCTGGTAAGTTTACCTAGACCCCAATTGACTAAAATGACCGAAAAATCGTTATATGCCTATATGAGATAGATATGTATGTCTGTGTGTTGAGCATGCTATTCACAATCTGCATCGATTATACATGATACCATGACATGTCCGTATAATGCATTGCATTGGGTTGGGGATTGATATTGATTGAGGAAGTGTACCGGAAGGCTTCAAGCCTAACTTATCGGGCAAATTTCAATCAGAATTCACTGCCTAGTGCCGCATTCTTGCACTATTTGGAGTGTAGGGATGGGTGGGTTGATTATATCCCACATGGAGTGTAGGTTGGACGGAGATGGAGTGTAGAGGCTGGTTGGGTAAGATTTTATAATCGCATAATCACATCATTATCAGACTGTGATGGCCTAAGGCCCTTATGCTTATCAAGCATCGAAATGGGCTAATGCCTAAACCGAGCATCGAGCATCGATATTGAAAAGGGCTTAGGCCCAAACTTAGATTATCATTATTGTTCTGTTTCTTTTGTATGGGGATTACACACTCGAGTTTACGTAAACTCACCCCTTCGCTTAATCTGCATGGTAATCCCTGCATATAGACGGATCGGTACGGTGGAGGACTTAGCGGTGGCCACACGACTCTTTTTTACTATTTGATACTTATTTACGATTTTAAGTTTTATTTTGGGGTATTTTTCTGTAATAATGGCCTCTATGGATTTTTACCTAAAATTTGGATTTCTTTTTTACTATTTTCTGTTTATATCTTCTAGAAATAGGTAAAATGCGGGTTTTTAAAAGAGATGAATATTTTATCAAATTACCACGTACACACAAACTATTTTAAAAGCTTTCGCAAAGTATAGCGTTTTAGAAATGAATCACGATTTGAGAATTAATGAAAGATAATGATACGATTTTCAAACGCACTTCTATATGACATCGCCAGATTTGGCCATAACGTCCAGGCCGGGTTCGGTGTGTTACATTTAGCGGTATCAGAGCCAGGTTACAAAATTCGGCTGTGGATTTGGGTTTTTAAGACTTGAATTTCTAAAGAACTGCTTTCAAATGATTTCAAATGTTTTGAAATGTTTTACTGAATGTGTGGTACATCGAGTCTTCGGCGCCGGTCTTGTAAGTTTCATCAAATCACATGTGTTGTAAATCAAATCGCTATAGATATCATATGCTAAAGACTACTATAGAAAGACTGAAAACACTCAAGTTAGTGTATACTGATACTGTAGTAAAATCGATAGACACTGATAGACATTACATTGTACGAAAATAAACCATACACTTCTGATATCGTTTTCATAAGATATCTCATAATAATCATTGAAATCAGAAATCGATACATAAAATCATAATACGTATAAACGCAATTAGACAATGAGTACTAGAGGTACTCGCGACTAGGTACAAGAGGCCGTGGTAGAGGCCGTAGAGGTACTTCGAGCCGATCCTCGCCATCTAGCAACATACCAAATCTAGACACTAGCGAGACGCTTCAGACGCTTATTATCAAATCGATCTCGGGTCTCATGATCGTATGGCCGGGGACGGCGTACAACGCCTCAAGCCATGTTACGGATCTTAGAGAGGTCGCCGGGCCCAATATCGGAGCCGGAGGCCGAGGGTTTGCCATGTAAATGACTCCGCCCAATGGAGCCAAGATTTTCAAGGGTATTGCTGGAGTTGCCCCTAACGTGGCTGAGTACTGGATTGAGGCCACATAAAGGATTATGGACGATTTGGACCGCACTTCGAGCGTAAAACCAAAGGTGCACCGTCATTGTTGAGAGATGAGGCTTACCAAAGGTGGCTTACTTAAGGAGGGCACTCACCACCGATCGACCGGGAGTTCTTTAAGACCGCCTTCTAGGGGAAGTATGTGGGGGCCAGTTATGTGGATGCCCGTAGGAGAGAGTTCTTGAATTTGACCCAGGGAGATAGATTGGTGGCCGAGTATGAGGCCGAATTTCTGCGACTAAGCCGCTATGCACGAGGTATGGTGGCGACTGAGTACGAGCGATGTGTTCGCTTCGAGGATGGCCTCAGGGATAATCTGAGGGTACTGATAGCTCCACAAAGGGAGTGAGACTTTGCTGCACTGGTCAATAAGGCGAAGATCGCCGAGGAAGTGAAGCGCACTGAGCGCCAGAACAGAGAGAGGTAGGAATAAGAGGGATTCAGAGCCCTCGAGTTCCCTTCAGAGGCCTAAGAAAAAGGCTAGAGTTGATGGGCCGAACAGATTTGGGCTCTTATTGCTGCTACTGGATAGCCACCGTGTACTGACTATGGTAGACGCCATCAGGGCGAGTGTTGGAAAAGAACTGGGGCTTGTTTAAGGTACAGTTCATTAGAGCACCGTATTAGAGACCGCCATGAGGTCCGATCGATGCAAGCTTCTAGCATGGGTACTCGCACCACCGAGTAGTTCAAAGAAACCCACCGAGGCCATGGTCGCCAGGGGTGGTAACGGTCCAGGCCGTGGTCGAGAGCACCGGGCAGAGGTGCTAGTCACACTGAGGCGAGGCAGCCGGCTCTAGTTTATGCTGCTCGTCGCCGAAAGGATGGAGATGCTCCAGACGTCATTACGGGTATGCTATTTATTTATAATGTACTCTATAATCGCATCGATAGATATAGGATCTACTCACCGTATATAGCCCGTGATCAGATCCGGGGAACTTGGGTATCTTGGTTGAGAACACTATAAGTGAGGTTATCAGATTGAGTCCGCTAGGCAATCTGTGGCAGGTAAATAAATCATTAGAGATGTTCCTCTAGAGGTCCAAGGGGCTATATTTCGGGCCGATCCGATGGAACCGCTTTTGGAGAGTTTGATCTGACATCGAAATGGACCGATTAGTCAAACACCGAATGAGCTTAGATTGTGCCACAAAAAGGGTTGTACCGAGAACTGAGGAGGACAAATGAGGTAGTCGTGAATTGGGGAGCATCAAAACTATTTATCGAATGTGATTTCGCATTGAGGGTCAAGAAGTTGGTCCGTAAGGGATGTGAGGCGTATCTGGCCAACATTAGTGTTTCAGATTCTGAGGATACTTCGGTTAAGGATATCAGGACGGTTAAAGACTTTTCGTGACGCTTTTTCCCAAGAGCTACTTGCTACCTCCGAATCGTGAAGTAGAGTTCCTGGATTGAGCTCCTTCTTGGTGCAAACCGTGTCCATCACCCCTAGTAGAATGGCACCGAAGGAGCTTGTGGAGCTTAAGGCTCAAATTCAAGAGCTATTGGATCGTGGGTTCATCCGCCCTAGTGTGTCTCCGTGGGGGGCACCAGTACTGTTTGTGAAAAAGAATGATGAATCCATGCGTATGTGTATTGACTACCGATAATTGAACAAGTTGACCATCAAGAATAAGTACCCCCTACCGAGGATAGACGATCTGTTTGACTAGTTTCGAGGGGCTTCAGTTTTCTCTAAGATTGACCTCCGATCAGGATATCATCAGTTGAGGGTTAAGGAGACTGATGTGTACAAGACAGTATTTAGGACTCGATACGGTAATTACGAGTTTCTAGTGATGCCATTTGGACTGACGAATGCACTAGCAGCTTTCATAGATCTGATGAACCGAGTGTTCTAGCCCTATCTGGACCGGTTCATAGTGGTATTTATTGATGATATACTGGTGTATTCGAAAATTAAGGATGAACACGATGAACACCTCAGAGTGGTTCTACAGATTCTGTGAGAGAAACAACTATACGACAAGTTTAGTAAATGTGAGTTCTGGTTACGTGAAGTAACGTTTTTGGAACATGTGATTTCTGCTGAGGGGATTAGAGTCAATCCTCAAAAGATTAAGGCTATCTTAGATTGGAAGCAGCCTAAGATTGTATTTGAGATCCGCAGTTTTCTAGGACTAGCAGGTTATTATCGACGTTTTGTAGAAAGGTTTTCACTGATCGCTGCACCCTTGACTAAGCTACTACATAAGGGTGTGCCGTTTAACTGGATTGATTCGTAGCAAGAGAGCTTTGAGAAGCTCAAGATCAGATAGATCGAGGCCCCCGTGCTCGTCTACAAATGTAGTCTAAAAAAATTAGTTTACTATTTACAGTGATGCATCACATGTCGGTTTAGGATGTGTGTTGATACAAGAGGGTAAGGTGATAGCATACGCGTTTTGTTAGCTTAAGACTCATGAGGCGAATTATCCGACGCATGACTTGGAGTTGGCCGCAGTGGTATTCGCACTGAAAATCTGGAAGCATTATCTATATGGTGAGAAGTGTATCATTTACACCGACCACAAGAGCCTCAAGTACCTCCTCACTCGTAAGAGTCAATCTTAGGCGTCAGAGATTGATTGAGCCGCTTAAGGATTACAATCAGATTATCGAATACCATCCCGGTAAGACTAATGTGGTGGCCGGCGCGCCGAGCCGTAGGCTATGTCTGATCTGAGGGCAATGTTTGTTCGCCTCAGTTTATTTGATGATGGTAGTCTGTTGGGCAAACTTCAAGTTAAACTGACGTGGATAGAGCAAATTAAGAGTAAACAAATGGAGGACGAGTCTTTGGATCTTCGCTTTCGACAAATGGAGAGTGGGAATACTGTGGATTTTGGACTGAATAACGAAGGGGTACTCTATTTTCGTAGGAGAATCTGTGTACCGAATGATACCGAGTTGAGGCAATCTATACTGCAAGAGGCGCATAGTAGCCCTTATGCTATGCATCCTGGCAGAAACAAGATGTACCGAGACCTTCGTGAGTTATACTGGTGGCCAGGTCTTAAGCGTGAGGTTACCGATTTTGTGAGTAAATCTCTGACATGCCAACAGATTAAGGCTGAGCATCAGTTACCTTTGGGTTTATTGCAGCCAGTTAAGATTCCGCTTTGAAAGTGGGAGAGGGTGACTATGGACTTCGTTAGTGGGTTACCCCTCACACCCGCTAAGAAAGATTCTGTTTGGGTTATCGAGATCAATTGACCAAGTCTCGCCCACTTCATACCGGGTCAGCACTGACTTTTCTACTGTGTCGCTAAACCGTATATTTCGAGATAGTAAGACCGCATGGGGTATCGCCTTCAATCATCTCGATAGGGATCCTCGCTTTACGCCTCTGCTTCGGAAAAGCTACATGAAGCTCTGGTACAAAGTTAGACTTCAAGATCGTGTTTCATCCTCGCACCGATGGTCAATCCGGAGAGGGTAATTCGATCATCGGAGGACATGTTAAGGAGTTGTGTGATTGACTTTCGAGGCGCTTGAGAGGATTACCTACCACTAGCAGAGTTTGCTTGTAACAACAGCTATCAGTCTAGCATTCAGATGGCACCTTACGAGGCACTTTATGGTCGAAGGTGTCGCACACCTTTATGTTGGACTGAGTTGGGCAAGCGACGGGTTCTGGGCCCTGAACTAGTTTCTGATACCGAGGACAAAGTTAGATTGATTTGAGACCGACTGAAAGAGGCATCTGATATGTAGAAATCTTATGCAGATCTGAAGCGTCGAGAGATTGAGTATTCTGTAGGAGACTTCGTTTTTCTCAAGGTCTCACTATGGAAGAAAGTACCGAGGTTTGGTCGCAAGGGCAAGTTGAGCCCTAGATTCATTGGGCCTTACCGCATACTGAAACGTGTGGGACCGATTGCGTATCAGTTGGAGCTACCTCCAGAGTTAGATCGGATTTACGACGTGTTTCACGTCTCTATATTGAGGTGCTACCGCTCTGATCCCATGTATATTGTTCCTGTTGAGGGGATCGAGGTTCGGTTAGATCTGACCTTTGAAGAGGAGCCAGTCCAGATATTGGATCGCGATGTAAAGATTCTAAGAAGAAAGTCCATCCCACTGGTTAAGGTTCTTTGGCGTAATCATAGCTCTGAAGAGGCCACGTGGGAGCTCGAGGGATGCAATGCAAAGCAGCAGATCCTCATCTGCTTCGACGTAAAATTTCGAGGCCGAAATTTTCTTTTAGGGGGTAGAGTTGTAACATCCCAAAAATCTCTTATATTTATTTTCGTATGTTTGTGACACAAATATCTGTCTGCTTCAGTGGTTAAGTATTCTGGGTGTGTGTATGAGGTCCCAAGTTCAAGTCATGACTTGGGTAAATTTTGGTATTTTTGATGACTAAGCCCTATCTCTAATCAGTAGGCCTAAGTTTAAATGTTGGTAAGATATATCAGAATGGGCCTGTTGGTCTGGTGGTTAAGTGGAGTGTTGGTGTGTTGGAGGTCTTGTGTTCGATTCCCTAGTACGACAAGGGATAGTATTTTTGCTACAAAATTCGGCTAGAGTTTGAGTTTTACTGAAAATCTGAGTAGTGGGGAGTTGGTGGAGAGAATTAAGGGAATTTGAGTTAGGATTTACCAGAAAATCTAATTCTCGACACTCGCTTTCTTTTTCAAAATTCAAATTGTTTCTCCTTTCTTTTCCTTTTCACCTTGTCGCCGAATTTCCCACCTTTTCTATCAAGCATAATAGTTTTCTTTTGTCGATTGGTCTCTCGCAATCTACCGCTTAGGTTCTCTTTTTCGCATTTTTGGTAAGTATAGTGGTGAATTATTTTTTGGAATTATGAATCATTGTTTTAGAGTTTCATTTGGTGCTTAAAAGGTAATCAAGGGGCTGGTAGATCCCAATTGACGCTGTGATTATGGAAAAAACTGGGGTTGCTCAAGCGAGGTAAGGTTGTCGATAGTTTTGGAAATTGACTGTTGTAAGTAATTCAGATTAAGTGACTGAGATTGAGTTTCCAATTGTCGAATATAGGTTCTAGATTGCTCGGTAGTGATTAAGCGTCGAAAACGAACCAGATGTGTACCGTAAACATCGAAATGCGCTCGACGAAAAAGCCAAAAGTTTCTGTCGACGCCACACGGGCATGTGGTAGCCCATGTGGTAAGCCGTGTGATGATACACGGGAGTGTTATAGACGAGCCAGGCCGTGCGCGCACGACACGGGGGCATGACACGGCCGTGTGATGGCTCGAGAGACCGTGCGCGTGACATGGGCTCGACCAATCGGGCCTTGGGGCCACACGGTGTGTGGGCCCACACGAGTGATCCACACGCGCAGTAGGATTCTCGGGGCGTGCCGTGTGATCTACATGGCCAAGGCCAATTTTGGTTGTGTGGCGCAGGGCCCACACACGGCAGCACTAACACGCAAGCGCAGTGGAGCCCAATTTCACTTATTTGTTTGCCAAGGTTGCACGGCCGCCCAAGTCGATCAGAAACCTCATCGTAGGGTTGGTAAGTTTACCTAGACCCTAATTGACTAAAATGACTTAAAACTCAAGTATATGCCTATATGAAATAGATATGTATGTCTCAGGTGTTGAGCATGCTATTCACACTCAGATCGATTATACATGATACCATGACATATCCAGTATGATGCATTGCATTGGGTTGGGATTGATATTGATTGGAAGAAGTGTATTGAAAGGCTTCAAGCCTAACTTATTATGCATACCACCGCAACTACCGCCTAGTGCCGCATTCGATACTATTTGGAGTGTAGGGATGGGTGGGTTGATTATATCCCCACATGGAGTGTAGGGTTGACTGAGATGAGTGTGTAGAGGTCGGTTGGGGGTAGGATTTATAATCGCATAACTCACCATCGTTAGTGTATCGTGATGGGCTAAGGCCCTAATGCTTATCATTACTAAAATGAGCTAAGGTCCAAACTGATACTGATACTGATATTGAAAAGGGCTTAGGCGCAAACTTTGATTATCTGTTATTTTCTGTTTGTTTGTATGGGGATTACACACTAAGTTTACGTAAACTCACCCCTTCTGTTTAATCTGTACAGGTAATCCCCAGACATAGGCGGATCGGTGCGGTGGAGGACTCAGCGGTGGCCACACGACTCATTTTTGCTATTTGATACTTATTTACGATTTTAAGTTTTATTTTGGGGTATTTTTCTGTAATAATGGCCTCTATGGATTTTTACCTAAACTTTGGATTTGTTTTTTTACAGTTTTCTATTTATATCTGCTAGAAGTAGGTAAAACTCAGGTTTTCAAAAAAGATGAATGTTTTATCAAATTACCACGCACACGCAAACTATTTTAAAAACTTCCGCAAATTATATCGTTTTGGAAATGAATCACAATTTGAGAATTAATGAAAGATAATGATACGGTTTTCAAACGCACTTCCATGTGACATCGCCAGATTCGGCCATAACGTCCAGGCCGGGTTTGGGGTGTTACACTTATGCGTTCTGGAGAACAATGGGGGGTCAAATATGTTCACAGGGATTGCAATTTAATTGTAGATCATCCGCAAAGATTAACCTTACTTGGCGCATAAAGCTTACAAATCTTTGAAGTGCCACCGACATCAGATCTATGGCTCTTCAACAAGACAAAGTATTTAGTGTTGCTTAGTAGTTGATTTGTTGTAATTTTATTTTATTTTTCACCAAAAAAATTCTTCCTCAAAACAATCAATTCCCACGAACAAACGTAATTCTACCTTTTTTATTTGATGGAAATTTACCATATGAATTCTATTGTAGGTTCACGACAATTATCTCTATAACAATACATTATTATAAATTAATGTATAACAACTACTTATCTATAAAAAGTAAAATCTCCATAAATAAATAGAAGCAATTAGAGAGAAAGTTGATTGTAATTTAAAGATAGGTAATAGTAATTGACATTGATACCATAACCTCTTATTTCAAATCCTTCCTACTAAAATCAAAAGGTAAAACAAGACAAAAATATCACTATCCCAATAGTGGATTTGTTTGACTCTCTTAATTATTGGAACCGAATGATGAATTAGACAAACATCCCATATGTTTGAGAAGAATCGTATGCTTTTTCCTAGCAATTTCTTTTCCCCCTACCTTCTTCCTTGTTACATCCACTTTTGTGTTCAGATTACTACATTTTCTTTTTCTTCATTTTTAAAAACATTTAGTAAATTCAGGAGTGAAAGAAAATTTTTATGAGGGATTGAAATTAAATTAGAGGTTTATTATTTTTTAATTAAGGGATTAGATAAATTTTTTATTTTAAAAAAATAAAATATAATTTTCTTATATATTAATTTTAAATTTTAAATACTTTTAAAAAACTAAAAGATGAATTTTTAAATTTTGTGACAAGGTCCTTACCTACTCCTGAATTTGCGTAAATCAAATATTCACTTCCTTGTTTTTAAATTATAGTAAAAGCTAATATCATAAGGAGATAAGAATATGGTTTGAAAATAAGTATGGAATAATAGATGTTGACATTTCACTTTTAAATCTATTAAATATTAGGGTGATGAAATGAATCAATAAATCAAGTCGCAAGTTTATAAATTAAGTAAATTATATTGGTAGTCACTCAATTATTAATAAATTTTTTTTAGTAATTTAATTATAAAAAGTTACAAATGATCACATAACTGTTTGCTTTTTCTTTTTTGTTACCAATCGTTAAATGACTAATAAATAGATAACATGACAACTTTTAAAATTAGCATAATAATAAATTTAGTCCTTAATATTTACAAATTGTGTTAATTTAAGTTTTTTTTTTTAAAAAAAAATTAGCCCTCTATGTTTACAATTACTTAGCTTTATCCTTTTTTTTTTGTAGATAAAGAAGCTAAATACATTTAGTCATAACAGGAACTATATCTAGCACCAACACTATCTTATAAAATCTCCATCTCGATCATCTTGGGGGAACATTGTAAATTCTTAAACCAATAGGAACATTTTTTCTTAATGTTGCCATTGAATCTACAGCCATATTTGCTGTACGTGGAGTAAACATCACATTCATATGTCAATCACTTGCTAACAACTCTCTGACTATTCGTGCCAGACTCCCTTGCTAACATGCCAATCCTTTGCGTTATCCTATTTTTTTACATGAAATCATAATTCAATACACAATATATAAATTAGAAACAAAAACAAAAATATATTTTTTAAAATATAATTAAACTAAATAATCCCAAATACGTTTCTTTTATTATACTTTATATTATTTTTATTAAACTGGAACAAGTAATTTATTAATTTTAGATATATAAAATTAAATATAATTTTAACCAATGTCAATAAAGTTATATAGCAGCTCACCTCAAACATTGAAAAGCTTAAAAGAAAACAAGACATTGTGTGTGTTTTAATTTTAATTTTTTTGTCAAATCATAGCTGTAAATTAACTTTGGTCGGAAAGCTTGTTTTTCTTCTTCGAACCCTATCTTGACCACCTTCCTATGTCAATTCATTCACGTTTGTTTTCTTTTCTCTTTCTTTATTTGGGAGGGGGGAGGAAAGTGATTGCCCGCTTGCTCTGTAGCTTGTTTGAATCAAACAATATTTGAAGACAAATTTGGGAACATAATAGACTTCATCCTGTTCCTGTTATTGTTCATCCATCCATGTTGAAATATTAGCATACCCACGTATAAAAGCTACAAGACAGTTTTTCATGGTTATATTTTGTTTTCGCTTGGAACCTAACACGTGCATGTTCTATAATTGGTTGCTTATGTGACGCAATATATATACTATTTATTATGCCTTTGATTGGGTTAGTGTCACTTTTAACCGGATCATTAACTTGGTTAGAAAATTATTGTAACATCCTGAATTTTTGGGCCTATGCGTTTAATGAGTGGATATGTTTAATGTGTTAATTTAAGTGTTAGGGGTCCAAATTGGGCTCAGGCTTAGGTAGAGACCTTGATTAAAATTATCTGTTTGGGTATTATAGGGTTTAAAAGGTAGTATCTATGTTTAAAATACCAAAGTGGGATTGTGGCCCAATCTTAGGAGGTGACGCCACACAAGGGAGTAAGGGGCCCAAATTTAAGTTTCATGGAGCCCAATTCTTTTAATTTAAGTTAGCTAAATTTTGGGCATTAGGATTAGGTGGAGTGGATGGCAACAAGGCTAAAATTTAGGGGTTTTAATGTTTAAAATATGTGGATAATAAGCAGATAAATGCTATTATTTAGGAATTTATTTTATGTGGATAATAAGCAGATAAAGGCTAAAATTTAGGGATTTTAATGATTAAAATATGTGGATAATATGTCGATAAAGGAGGGAGGAGTTAGAGATAATTAAGTCTCTTTTAGATGAGCTAGTAGATTAAGATAAAGGAGAAAAGATAGGATTTATCTCATAAGGTTAGGTAAGTGCCGAAATTTCTATAAATAGGGGAATATCTCTTCAATTTCACTATTTGGGTTTTTCTCTCATTCTTTTCTCTTCTTCTCTCTAGTAAAAGCCAAAACTCCTAAAGTTTCATCTTCTTCTTCATTCTCTCAAAAAAGCCAAATCTCTAAGCCTATTCCCTCATCATCTTCACTTTGATTCAAAAGCCGAAACTCTTTCCATTCTTTTTCTTCCTAGCCAAATCTTCAAGTCTCTTCCTTATTTTCTTTTTTTTTCTTCTCTTTTCTCGTCAAAACCGAAACTCCTCACTCAAGTATTTTAAAAGCCAAAGACACATCAGCCTTCTCTTGTTCATACTTTTTCCGGGATTTTCCTAAAAGCCAAATCCCTAGATCTCATCTCCGTGATTGCCGAATTACTTCGTGGTGCCTACTTGTGCCGAAATCTGGAGGGAACTTTAGTGGAGTCAATCGCATAGATCTCTAAGTTATAGAATCGTGTTACTTTCGGGATTTCAAGGTAAGGGATCTATTAGTTTTAACGTGTAATTTGGGATTTATTAACCTTGGCCGATTGTTGAAGGGGCTAAATCTTTGTGTGTTTTTTCGGGCTTTTGAGCAAGGCTTTACATTGAGGATAATAGATCCTGGATAGCAAGGACATCGACTAAGAATATTGATTTCGTGATATCGGTGTGTAATACTTCCCACCATCTAGATCTGATTATTAATGTATACTCATAAGTTTATATGTTGTGATAAATACCGATATCTCGCTTTAATGTTGGAAACCCGAAAAGGGTGAAGCAAATCACTGTGTCGTTGAATGTTTGACTTTATATGATAAAAGCATATTGATTTTATGACCGCATGGGTTGGGTTGATGAAAGGAGGAAGTTATACGTTATATGTGTAGCGGTTTATACCGTGATCTCGTTATATGTTGTAGCGGCTAATGTCGTGATTCATTATAAGGGCTTCGCCATAATATGTTGATGAGCAAAGATGACTCGCTATCTTGGCGTAGCGCGTGTGGGTCGATTGTAGAAATCCCCAATGGTGTGAATGGCTGGTACGGGCGTGTAGCGGATGGAAACCTAGGCAAACGGGTTGGGCCTTGCATATTATTTGTTATTTTTTTATAAATGGAATTATTAATCTGCTTTATGGGTCTAAGGCCAAAATCTAGTGGTGCATGAGGGTTGCACATCGAGTCTCGCGACTCACCCTATTAATTAACCTTTCGGTGATACCTAGTGCTTCTGACCGGGCGAGAGAGGACGCAAGGTGGCCATGCAAAAGACCAACTGGATCCAGCAAAAAGTCTCAAGTTAATACTTTATATTTTTAATTAATGGATTTTAAATCTCGTTGTAATAAGGCTATGGGCCACTAGTTTATGTTTTGTTTTATTTTGGGTTTTAATTACTTTTAGTTATTTAAATTCTTATTAAACTAATGTATCTATTTAAATTTGGGTTTTTAATTTATAAAGGCATATTTTATTTAAACTATCAACTATTAAATTTCTCTCGAATAAGAAGATAAACTTTAGAAAAATATTTTTCTGAAAATACGACATGTTCTTCCAAAATTTTCTTAGTGACATACCAGATCCGGTCGTGGTGTTTGGGTCGGGTTTGGGGTGTTACAATTATGAAAATGTCCTTCCATAATTAAAAAAGTTTATATTATTCGAGGGTATTTTAATCTTTTCGTTTTAACAAAAATCAATTAAAATATACATATGATAGGATTTAAATCCGCACCAATTAAGTTACTAAAACATTAAATTTACCACTCAACCAAAGTTTTATTTTGATGTATTATATACATTTTTGTTTTAATATAAACAATTTATTATCTCCATCAATTGTATACTTAGTTTCAAACTATACGTTTCATTGTTTATTGTATGTTATTTTTAAACAATCATCTATGTTTTAAATATGTGGTTTCCACACGCATATGAGTGATAGAATTTCTAGTATCAATAATATTAATTGAGTTGATGTCACAAGTTGATAGCAAGCTAGTTTTGTATGTTTAATGTACTTATTTTTGGTCAAATTTTGAATAGAATGCTACTAATCTTGTGATTTCTTGTTTAATTTTTATAAGGACGCAATTGGAATGCCGAAGTTCAAAAGAACAAGCAAATTGGGCTAAATTGGAACGAAAAGCAATAAAAGGGGCCAAATTGAAAAGTTGCAAAATTGGTGGCTGATAAAAAAAATCAGAATTTGATTTTGTCAAACTTTATAATTAGAAAAATATCTAATTTTTATTGGTTGTTAGGCATAATTTTAGAGGGAATCATGCTAAAATTAGCATATGAGAAGTGTATAAAAGCCTGGAAAAGGTAGCATGGAAGGACACTTGAAATTGAATTGAAAAAAAAAAATTTCTTTTCCCTTTTCATGCGTCTGTAGCTTATCAAGCTTACTACCATTTTTTTTTTCGTTCCCTTATTTTGGTGCAATTGTTCTTTAAGTCCCCTCTCATTTTCACCTATCACCATTACATTTAAATTCATTCTCATAATCCAACAAAGCATGATTAATCTCATACTCAACTAAACCCTATTTAACTTTGGTCCGGTCATCGCTCCGGTCAAAAATCATGATAAATGAATCCGCACTAAAATCTTACAACACGATATTCATTATCTCTCTGAAATATGGGATAGTCACATTCGTCCCTCAAAGAACTGCCATCAAACACCGTCGTTCGCCTCTCCTTCTCCTACCTAACCATCGCCACACCTTTTTCCCATAAGAACCCCCACTACTTCAAACCCAAACACCACCATCCCACATCCTCAAAACACCCAACCACCACACCTACTACCATAAACAGCGTCACCCTTTAACCCCCACCACCACACTTCAAACGCCGCTACACCGCTCCAAAACCCAAATGCCAACACTGCCCAAAACACTAAAAATGTCACTCCTCAAAATCTTAAAAAGGCACCGTGAATCACCGCAACAAACATCGTCATTTGCTTCTCAACCTAAACACCGATCATGGTTCATACTAGAAATGAAGTGATCGATGATTTCTCAGTTTCTCGTAATCGAGGACGCAAACGATTTTCAGCACCACCCATTATCAACATTGATGACGAAGATCCAGAATCGTCTCCACCACCACCGATACAAGCTGTTGGACCAAGTCAACATCGCCGTTAAAGGAGCTTAACACTGGATGAGGTAGAAAATCCACAAATTAGTTCAGACGCTTTCGACGGAGTAAGGTATGACGTCTCGAATCTCCAATTGATTTTTTCATTGCTAACATATCCTGTAACACCCTGAACCCGGCCTAGAAGTTAGGTTCGAATCCGGCGTGTCACATTGAAGTGTTTTTGCGAAAACTTTATTTTCATTGAAAACCCTTCTAGAGAAAAGTTAAGTAAAATGCAGTTTGCTTTCAAAACGAGGTGTAGCCAAAAACCATTTCCTTGTTACTATGTAAAAATTTCCTTTGACAGCGGAAGCTCATTTTTAAAACACAATTATTTTCAAAAACCTTGAAATACGTTTAAAAGAAATAAATCCAGGTTCCGTTTCAAAATTTCAATGCATAGTGGAAGTAATGGAATAATAACTAGAGGGAAAGCCTTATACAATTCGAAATAAATTAACTTAAAATAAATAACTTAAAATCCAGAATTTAGATATTAAGAAAAACAAGTCTAATCGTCTTGCTAGTTGGCCACCTCTGAGTCCCTCCATCCTTCGAACCGCCACCGAGGATCACCTGAGAAAAATAAAAGAGGGAGTGAGTTTTCAAAACTCGCAGTGTACGACCCTCGACAAACAAATAGCATACATATCATATTATCAACATAATAATATCATACATGCAATGTCAGTGCAAACCCTCCCCAAATAATCCATCCGATACACTTCGCCTCCGTCCAACCGAAACACATTTGTGGGGATTTCTAAATCGACCCACCCATCCGATACACACTTCAAGGGTAGCCCGCCATGTACTACCTAACATTGCAAAGAAAGTCGCTTATCATATAATGGGCTTAGAAAGCCACCGGTGGATCCACAGTTGTCAAGTAACCATGCGATCCTCATATACTTCCTCCGTTCCATAATTCCCAACCCATATGCAACCTAAACAGAATATCATATGAATGCAGCAAATGTACATGTAACATCTATAAGTCTTACATTCAACACATAGGGGCATTTTAGTTATTTTTGCCCTTAGGGGCATTTCTACATTTCTCAGGTGTTATGGGTCTATTACTTACCTTGGCCCGTTATCAAGTCCTTGTTGGCTAAGGTGAATGTGATACTATGCACCGTAGGATTCCGAGAAGAGGAGGTGAGTCATTAAGACCGCTAAGTACCAAGCTCTCCTCTAGATCCAATCCTAGACATGCATATACCCATTGCCACACCTTAACCTTATGACTTGTCCACGGTCACAATTAGTTAATAAATTAAGTTTTATGCAGGTTAAGCAATTCACCAAATACTAAGCCTAATACCCCTTACAAAGCCCAAGCAAATTCATCTACGTTCATATGGCCCACCAGGCCCAATCTCATTCGTATGACCCATTAGGCCCAAATCACATTCATATGGCCCACCTGGCCCAAATCAATTCCAAGCCATGTAACCAGCATGACTAGTTCATCACTTATTACCAAATCATCAAATTCGCCTATTTTGAGCCTACGGCCCATCGAGCCCATTTTGCCCATCTTGGCCCGATTGGCCAAAACACGACCCAAGTCCATGAGATCGCTCATGGGGTCTCTGATAACGTATTGATTCCATTTCCCTCAGACGAATGTTCGCACACTCGCAAGACTACCGAAGCCAAACTTTCAGAATTTCAGGATTTCCCAATCCATTGTGTGTGTATAGTGTATGTACACACCTGATAACAAAATGCGCTGTGATCTCCTTAGCCACGATCCTACAAACGATGTCACTCAATGATTAATGACATATACTTATCGAATACTTTACCAAAAATTTGAAGTCTCACCTTAACCTTACCTGAAACACCAAGCCTTAATAGCTCTTCTTTGATCATTACTCACGCGTATCTCTTAAATCTGCATCATTCTTAATCATTAAAAATAGAATAATAGGTGACTTGTATCCAACACAAATTCCCCATTTCCCTACTTATGACCATTCGACCAACACCTAAACCAAAATAGAGAATACTTACCCAAGAAGCAATCGGCCCAAGAGGTATTCGGCTTTTGAGATTAGTATAGTGGAAGGGGTTATTCAGCACAAATAAGAAGAAGAAGAGAAGAAGGAATCGGCTAAAACCAAAGGTGAATCAAAAGAGAATTTGAGAAGAAAGTATGGAAGATTCTTACTTCGAGTACTTAGAGAGAAAAAGTGTTTCTAAGAACTCAAAAATGAGGAATTCGGCTAAAGGAAAAAAAAAACAATTTTGGCATTACCCTAGAATTCCCAAATCGGCACCTATATATAGCCTATAGCCGAATTTCCTACCCCCATATTCCCAATTCGGCTCCACCTCTTCCACATATCTCATCTCTTAATTTTTCTCCACGATCTCTTCCTACAATCTCTCCATGACCATTTCAAACCTCTCATCCATCAGACTTTCACTGCAACACAAACTCTAGCCGTCCTGACAGCAAAATAAATACCCCAATAAAATACTATGCCACTACTCGAACCTTGGACTCCCTTGCCTGCTAATGACACCACCTCCCTGCTCCCTAAGTGGCGCCACTTTGCCACTTCACCACAAGCTCCTTTTGTGTCATTTTCTTCTTCATTTTTCTAAAAGGCCTACTAACTGAAGTCACAATTCCCTTGGGGCTAAAACCAAAATTTTTCCTATACCCTTACTTGATCCCAGGACATCTCCAACACCCCTAGACACTCCAAATTCACTAACCCTCAAAGCCCACATGCCAACTGTCATTTTCTCGCTCACCTAAAAATTTTCTGAGGCCCAAAGCCCAAAGCCCAATAGGCCCAATTCTACTAAGCCCAAATTTGGGGCGTTACATATCCAACAGGACATTCAAACGGAACCAGCACCTCTGATTATCATGGCGCAGAACCTTTGAATCAACACAAGCAACCTCTTGAGTGCCAAACAAGGGCAGCCACCGCACGTGCTCGATAGCAACCGTCACACCAGTTAAGTGAAGAGCCAGTATCAACACCAGACAGCAGTACTGAAGCTGTTAGTATACCAAGTCCGCCAAATAGACTGGTCGAAGAAGAGTATCAGCCACTCAAAGATAATAGGCGTGACCAACGAGGGCATACCTATACAATGCCGTTAGAGGCAAGACTTCGGGGATTTCTGAATTTTACATCCCTAGAACACCACACGAGATACAACGAAATCCAACATCGCTCAATCTTAGTCTGTAAGAGTATCTCTCTTTTTACCCTTGATATACTTGATTTACGAGATTATGTATTTAATTATTTCAATGCTATTTGTGTTGGAAAAATGGGTTGGAAAAAACACAGCAAAAAATAAATTTATGGAAAAACCAGAGTTTTAATTTTTTTTCCAAAACAAGATCTTAGTTGTGATATCTACAGTAATAAACACTTAATCAAAATTGTACCTTTTCGATTCGTCTAGGATGAGTGCTTCAACCAAGTAGTCTTCTCCTCTCCTTAAGCTCACGTTTGCCGAGTGTGGGCTCGCTTTGAATCAGAAATTTTTTCACAAAAATTATCAATAGAGTAAATTTGCAATTTCTCTAAACTTTTGGATCAAGTTGTAAATCAGAAAAATATCTCTAGAATTTTTTTTGGAATAATCTCTTCAGAGAATTTTCTCTCTACAACTTTCTCTTAAATTCAAATTCAAGTGTGTGAAAATAATAACCCAATGCTCTCTTTATATAGGGAGATTTTAGAGAGTTTAACTATGATTAAACTTAATTACTTTAATATTAAATTAATATAAATAAATATTATATTAATTTAATATTAAATCTTATTAAAATAATAGAATATTTATCTACAAGATAAACATTAAATTAAATTTAATATTAAGATAATCACTTTAATATTAAATTAATAAAATACTATTAAGATAAGTATTATATTAAATTTTATATTAAACTATTAAAATAAAATTATTTTTGGAAGAATTAATCTGAAATCAAATTCTCTGGTAGAGTCTCAATAAGAGTGTAACTCTTCCACTGCTTAACCACCGATTACCAACTGTCGCCAACCACCAGATCTCCGCCGGTGTCGCTGTGTCCAGTGATACAGATGCGACACCCTTATGGCACCTTGAGCCGGTTCAGTCCGAGTCAATGATGACCCGACTGGTCTAGTCTAGCCACCAGTTGGACCGTCGGCCCTGTTTCACATACCGGGCCCGATTCAACTAGTTTTTGGGCCTTGGTCTCAGTTTTAGGCTCCCGAGCCCAATTTACGATCTCAGGTCCAATTATCAAGTTCAATTACCCATTGGGCCAATTGTCTGACTTGAAAATTAACTTCTAAAAATATCTTATTAACTTTAATTGATTTGATTAATTTAATTTTACTTGATCAAAATTTTCCAAAAATCACTTAGATTTTCCAAATTACTTTTTCAAGAAAATTCTTTAATCAAATTCTCTAGTTGAACAATTCTTACGACCACCTAATTTAATTCCACATCGAATAAATCAACTCAATTAAATTGTTCCCAAAGTCATAAATTTTTTTTCTGATTCAAATGCAGTCCGATCGAGCTTTTGTTGAGTTAGCGGAGGGACCAATCAGACATATACAATTAGGTTCTAGTGATTGCAATTATGTCCAGAAGCATCGCTCTGATAATTTGCAATTACTAAGTCACGGAGTCAGTTCACAAGAAGTACCACATTGAAAACTCCTTATTGTATACTCTTTTTGAAAGCAATTCATCCAACTGCTCTGCCTAATGACCTCGTGTGTTATCTGATAAGTTCCTTAGGCTACAAGTCAGTGAGTTACACGCCTAACACACGGCCGTGTGACCTTATTCAGAGAGTTACACGGGTGAGGGGTGAGAACACTGGCTGGGACATGACCATGTGTCCCTAGTTCGAAGGTTACACGGCCTGAGACACGGGCGTGTGTCTCATTTAAATTTATTTTCACCTATCACCATTACATTTAAATTCATTCTCATAATCCGACAAAGCATAATTAATCTCATGGTAAACTAATCCTCATTTAGCTTTGGTCCGATCATCGATTCGATTGAGAATTGTGAGAAATGAATCCGCACTAAAATCTTACAACACGATATTCGTTATCTTTTTGAAATATGGGATAGTCACATTTGTCCCTCAAAGTTAATCCAATTTCAGCTCAAGTGCACGTTAGGAGGAAGTTGTTTTGGCGTACAATTGGGAAAGCGAGTCGGTCGTCTACTGTATTTGAGTTCTTGCGAACAAATTGGTGTGTCCAGTTGGAAAAAGCTATTTGGATTCTGTTAAGGGAGATAGTGATCGAATTTAAACAACCCACGCGGTTAAGGTCGTTAATTTGAGTTGGGCTCTTCTAGATGGCAAGGCTACCGAGATCTTAAATTGCGGACTTGTATTACGTGGTTAGATAATCAACAAAGGTTGGTTTGCTGGTCATACCGGAACCAGCTACACAAGGAAGAGTTGGAGTTTGAGGCATCCTTGATCGTTATAACCAACTTATCATTTGGAAGAAAAAAACCCACTTTCAAGTATCGATTTGAGTTCGGAGCTACTGAGGCTAAGGTTAAGCATTCATATATATGTTTTACCAATTTAATTTAAATTACTTAGTTTTATTTTGCAACTATCTTTTTTTATTATTTCATTTCATTTTATACTTGTTTTTCTTTTATCAACTAAAATCCCCCTTTATTTACTTTTCAGCTCTGCACGTACAGGTCGTAGGCACGGCAGCTACCTAGACTCAGCAATCTGGTCACGTAAACAAGAAAATTAGGAGTCTCAGTCCCTATGGGATCGACCCTACTTCTCTATACTACAGTTTAATTCAATTAGAGCATAGGAAATTATATTTGGTAGTTTCAACGCTCATCACAAGTTAACCTGACACTAGCTTACAATTGAAAATAACAACATGATAAACAATTGTAGTGTATTTAGTATTCTTAATACAATGTATTTATGTGTTTAAATTTGGTTTTACTCACAATTGAATCTATTTTTTTTATTTAATATCATACATATTTCATATCTTATTATAATTAAGTAGTTTCAAACATATGTTTCATTATTTATTGTATTTTATTTTTAAATATTCATTTTTGTTCTAATTCATGATTTTCACACGCCTACACATATAATAAGATTTCTAATAAGTATTAATGAATTGAGTGTTTATTATATTATCAATATTATATATAATTCTTCAAACTCAATTAGCCTTGAATTATAAATTATAAATTATGTTTAAATTCATCTATATTTAAAATGAGTAATATGAAACCATTTAGATCCACATATTTTTTTTTAATATTTTAGATACATTACTTTTATTTAATATTTAATAATTATATATACACTTCTTTTAATATTATTAAATATATATTTTTCCTTTAATTGAATTTCTAAATATAAACAACAATATAT
This sequence comes from Gossypium sturtianum, assembly GCA_025698515.1. Classification (NCBI taxonomy): domain Eukaryota; kingdom Viridiplantae; phylum Streptophyta; class Magnoliopsida; order Malvales; family Malvaceae; genus Gossypium; species Gossypium sturtianum. Next base: position 45,455,255 of record CM046953.1, on the reverse strand, counting down.
TTGTTTTGCTCAAGATAGGCTCGGGCTCTCTCTTTCATCTTGTGAAGCTTGTTTATGGGTTTTATTTGAAAGGTTTTCTTCTCTAAATTAGCTAATTGAGTTTTGGTTATTGCATCAAGTTAAGGGGTTCACTAAATTTCAACCAGTTTCATTTTCATTTTTTTTAAAATTTAGGGTAAATTACAAAGATAGTCACTTAACTATAAAAAATTCATTTTAGGTACCTAAAATAAAAATTTTGTAATTTAAATGCAAATATCATGTAGTTTATTGTACATACTAATATCATAAAATATATTCTAAGTTTTTGGAGAGATAAGGAATGTGAGAGAATAAGAAATAATGAGGCGAGCTTTACGAATAATTTGGGGGCGGATTGGGGACAATGTCATGTGCTTCATTGTTTCTAGTGTTTGAAACCGTTTATAACAACCTTTTGTTTGAATTTCGAACCGTCCTAAGCCTTTGAAAGTTACAAGCCTAGAAGACCTTTGGGACCCGAACATTTCACCAGCATGGTTCCCTCGACTTGCTTGCATTGTGTTGGATGAATGTTTTCAATTCTTTCTACTTATATGTAATGTATCCACATAGTCCATTTTGATGGATAACACAATTGTACATGTACTCTTTTGGATTGTCTCTATTTTTGTTAGCATTTTAATTTGTTAAATTGATTTTTTTTTGCTTTAATAATATTCGAGTTACCTAAATACCACTCTTAGATTGCATGCGGGGTAGTCTGGGTACGAGTTCGATATTTTATGACCATATTACCTTTTTGTCCAATTTAGTCCAAGGGTCGTCTTTTGCATGTTTTGTGTGTTTGCTTGAGGAAAAGCAAAGATTTAAGTGTTGAGGAGTTTGATCTGATATAATTTGATATGTCAAATTAGGCTCCCTATTACACTTAATGAGCTTATTTTCGAGCAATTTAGGTGTTTTTGTTATGTTTTACTTAATTTCCATTATTTTCTTTAATAAGTGAATTAGTGCATTTTTTTTATTACTTTTGAGACATGAAATGGCCAATTGCGCCATCGAGGACCTAATGGTTGGTTGAGTGTTGTAAGGAGTTATTAGAGGCTTGAACGTGAGCAAAAACATCGCCCAAAATGGGGTATTGCAATATTGAAGCCTGAAAGTCGTAATACCTCGACAGTGCTGAATTAAAGACGACCGAGGCTTTTCCTAGTGGTATCGTGATACCAGCTATGGATATCACGATACCTAGCTCCCAAGGACTTCCTTCATTTCAAGACTAGAGCTGATATCGCAATACTTGGCCTTGGGTATTGCGATAACACTATTGAAGAGAGACAAAATATGACCAGAAGGGTAGTCATTGTCCAACATGTCCCCCAATAAAAAATACACGCTCATGGGAAAATTGGTCAACAAAATTGGGTTTGATATCTGCTAAAAATGCCAAAATATTGGTTGGAGAGAGAGAGAGAGCCACTTAGACACTAGACTTAACTTAGTTTTCTCTTCATCTTTTTGGGTTTAGTTTTCCCTTCTCTTATCCATAGCTTAGGTTTAACTTTCCTGCACATTATCTTGTCTTTCTTGGTTCCATAGTTGGTAGTTAAGTTAGTTATTACTGTAGTTAGGTTTTTTTTACTTAGTTAATCCTTCAAGCTCTCTTGTATTTACATTTTAATCCTAGTTTAATGCTATTTAGGCTTAGTTTGGATGGGCGGTGTGTTTACCTGGTGAGGTTAAAAACAATGGTGGCGAGATTAGTTCTTTGTAGCGATGAGATTGGATACTCGTGTAGCAAAGTGAGATTAGAAACAATGGTAGAGTGTGTGTTTGGATTCAAACGCAAATTGCACATGCGTGAGGTGAAAATAAAAATGACTATTAAGGACATCAGATTAGAATTGATATATAATAGAATTTTTTAAATTATTTTACTTATATAAAATTATTAAAATATGTGAATTTATAAATTCATTTAATAAAATATTAAAATGTATCTTCCAATATTTTATTATAAATATTTTAATGAATTATATAATCAATTTAAATTATTTATTAGATAAAATGATAATTTTTTAATAATAATCTGATCGATTTATTACTTAAATAAAATTAAAAACAAACCTTTTGGGCCTTAGTCCAAACATAAAGCGAAAAAAACAAAAGAAAACAAAGACAAAAAGCCGCCTAACAAAAGCATTTATGATAGCCGGTTTCCAAGGCTTTATTGATTTTTCCTGATACCTACTTCTTTTCCACCCTTTCACTTCTATTTCACATTTTCATTTCTTTTTCGCCCTTTCAGTTCTTTCTTCCTCAATTCTAGATACTGTGCCCAGAAATCTCCACTGCTTGACGGACGTAATCCTGGAGTCCCCCCAACAGGTAATAACTTTCTCCTCTCCTTAGATAAAATGATAATTATTTTTTATAGTTAGATAAAATGATAATTATTTTTTATAGTTAATTTTTAGAATTTGGCTGCCAAATCTAAAAAAAAAAAAATTAGATTGAGAAAGAAATTAGTTTTTGTCTGTTAAAAATACCTCTGCTGCACCATTATGGATATTTTTGTCTGTTAAAAATACCTCTACTGCACCAGTGAACTTACTACTGCTGAAAACTCCAGTTGGCTTTTGGGATATCACTGTGGTGAAAATTGATTTTGGTTGCACTGAAATGCTCAACCAAACAGGTTACCAGTGAGGTTGGTAGCCCAACTGCACCTCACTGGCGTTAAACGGTGAACCAAAGGAGGCCTTAGTTTCCTTTAATTTCCTTTGTTAAAAACCACTCATTTAATGTTTTTGTTTACTTTTCTTGCTGCCATTGTTGTTGTATCTAAGCTTTTGCAAGAAAGCTTGAGTTTTTATTAATTTGATTAGGGTTTAAGTTAATGTTATTTTCATTTGATTTCTTGTTGATTATGGGTTTTATATGAGTATGAGTACCTAAATATTTAGGGGTTGGTTGATGAAAATGTTGGGTAATTGATTTCTGGGTTCAGGGACTAAATTGTAAAATTAGACTAAATTAAATAGACTTAAAAACTTAGGATTGACTCCCCTAAGGGAAAATCAAGATAAGTGAGACTGAGAGGAGATCTTATTGGGCACCAATTTAATAAGTCCTGGGTTAGTCGGTGAGATCGAGAGATAAACTAGAATAATTTGTCTAATTTGGTAAAGTTGAGGTCGAGAGGTAAAAAGGTGTCAATTTAAGAGTAATAGTAATTTAGATCCCTAATTCGGAATTCAACCAATCGCTCTTTGTTATCGCATTTGCTCGCATTTGATAGTTGCGTAATTTATTTTCTTTACAATTTAGTCCTTTGCGAATTCTAGTTAAGTAATTAGTATAATTAAAACTCTTGAATGGATTGTCGTACTATAGTATATAGCGAGTAGTTGTTTAGATTCTTTAATTGTATGTTTTTAGCTAGAATTTACTTAATCGCCAACTTTTTTGGGTTTGTTCCCCGAAGTACTCTTGTATCTCGTTGTACAAATATATTACAACTAACTTGTCATATTTACAAACACAGTATGTAGTTATTGATTATTTAATTGTTATTTTTAATATTGATTTCTCTCGTATTCCGTGAAGACGAGAGGAGGCGGTCACAGACAAAACCAAAACCTGGAGAAAACAAGAAATAATCAAGACCAAGCGAGTAATGACTAGTAGCACAAACTCATGCACATAGGCAGACGAAAACCATGCACTTAGACACAGGGGCGTAGCCAGGGGGGCTGGTATGGGCCCCGGCCCCCCTAAAATGTAAAATTGCTATTTTGGCCCTTAGAATTTTTTTAAAATTTTAAATTAGTAAAGGTAAAATTGTACTTTGGCCCCCCCTAAAATTAGAAAAATTCAATTTAATCATTTACAAATTATAAAGATATAAACTATAAAAAATTAAAATTTTATCCGACCCCCCCTAAAAAATTCTTCTGGCTTCGCCCCTGCTTAGACAGACAAAATTCTGTTTTGATTTAATGGTTTTTAATAGAGAATCTCTATTTAGTTGTTATGGTAATATGAAAACTTATACACTATTTTATTTAATATTTATTTTTGGTAGAACTATTTTATTAATAATTAAACAAACAAAAAAAAATATTATTACAATATTTAACTTATTGCACTTTTACAAATAAGCACATATAATTTTCTACTATATTTAATTTTTCAAAAAATATATTTTTTTTATTTTAAACCCTTGGTATTTTACAACTTTATTTTCATGCATATTTTAGGGGTTTTTTACCTATATATTATAAAATAAAATAAAATTACTAAAATGGCATGTTTAAAAAATTATGTACCAAAATGGTATATTCAAACAGGTGGAGGGTGGTGCATAGGCGGCACCACCCTAGAATTCTGACAAATTTGACTGAAAACAAGAAAAAAATAAAAAAAGCTGTTGAAGGCAACTTAATAGGCGGCACCTAAAGAAAATACGGGTCAAATACGACCTGTATACCGAAAAAACCCAACCCAAAACCCGACCTGCTGTTATAGATGGGACAACACAACTGAGCGGCTGGGGTCATGCCTGCTGGAGAGGCGACACCGCCTGGTCACGCCTAGTGCAGAGGCGGCACACCCCGATCACACCATTTCCACAGGCGGCACCGGCCTGCGGTTGTCAGGCGATGGGACAGGTCAGAATTGAGCCCGTGAGTTGTGCGTTTGGGGACCATTATAAGGTCCCCAATGTCCCATTTTTGGCCAGAAGAGATAAGAAAATTTTTGAAGAAGAGAAGAAGAAGAAGGAGAGGGCAGGAATGGGAAAAAGAAAGAAAAAAAGAGTAGAATAGAGAGAGGGAAGGAGAAAGAGAAGGGAAAAAAATAAATATAAAAGGAAAGGAGAATTTGTTGTTTAGGGAAGATTTAGTATTTAAGAAAAGGTTTTTTTTTTGTTATAAATTAATGTTAATTTGTTTTTGTTGTTATTATTGTTGATTTAATTTGGATTTAATTTTTAATTTTATTTTTGTAAGGTATTATTTGGTTAAAAAGAGCTGTTAAGGTATGTTTGTATTTATTTTATATTTTCATTCATTTATAATTTATTTTTAAAATTTATTGAAGTAAAAAAGCCTATTTATGTCATGTACAAATAATGTTTTATATTTTTTATGTAATTTATTTGTTATGTGTGTTTTAGGTTGATTAGATTTATTTTTTATGTAATTTATTTGGCATGTTATTTTGATTATTTTAATATAATTTTTTTTTATGTAGATAAAAGATGAGACCATTGATATGGAATTTGTGAATGAGACCATTGAGTTGGAATTTATGAGATAAATTAGGAATTAGTTTATATATTCTAATTTTTTAAGATTTTATAATTGAGAATAAGAGTTTATGTTTTTAAATTTTATTTTATGTTTTTTATAAATATCATAAATGAAATTTCTTTTGAATCCTTCTATGCAAAAAAAAAATTATATTTTTTGACAATAATTAAGTTGGCATGTTATTATATATATTATATTTTAAACCAATACATTTTACTTATTATCATTTTAAAATAATAATAAAAAATATTCGTATTTATTATGTTGAGATAGTTTATGTTATGTTTTTGTTATATTTTTTATTGGCATGTTATTTTTATTATTTTAATATAATTTTTTTATTTTTTATGTAGGTAAAAGATTAAACTATTGAGATGAAATTTGTGAATGGGACCATTGAGTTGGAATTTATAAGATATATTTATTTTGTTAATGTAGTATAGCAAAAAATATGATGTGGACAAAACTGTTTGGTATTTTTTTGTAATTAAAAGCAATATATAAAATTTAGGTATTTTGATAAATATTTAAAATCTATCAAACTTTGAAATTAATAACCAAAATTTGTTTTGAAATTGCAGGTATCGCAATAGGTTCATTGAGTAAGAACGATGGTCACATATCAAACACAATTAATAATATGGTAATATATTGTTATTTGTTAATCACAGATTCCCTTAAAAAAAGATCTACGTCATTTACGGAAATAAATTATGTTATTATAACTATTTTCTGTAATTTAATAGTGTCAGGGCTCGTACCGCGCATTAAGGGGTCGGGTGAATGGCTTAGGATATTCCCCGGATGAACGACTAGATCCATACTTGGAGTTAGCTAGATTCAGGTCAGCAGCATTGATCCAGACGTTTAATTTGCGGTACGATTTAATATCCGCATTGGTTGAGCGTTGGCGCCCGAAGACACACACTTTTCATTTGCCGTGTGGGGAGTGCACTGTCACTCTAAAGGATGTTGCATTGCAACTTGGGCTCCCAATCAATGGAAGTGTCGTAACAGGTGTAAGTACGATAGCTAAGTCGGCTGCCCTTTGTTATATCCTACTAGGAGTCTCGCCCAATGATGCTGAGTCCAAATTTACGGGTTTGAGATTTTCATGGCTGAAAGCCAATTTTGAACATTTATCAATTAATGCCACTGAGCAGGAGGTGATGTGCGCAGCTCGAACGTACATTATGCATATTATATGAGGTGTATTAATGCCGGATGCGAACAACAACAGGGTTCATTTGATGTATTTACCCCTATTAGCTGATTTGCAAAATGTTCACTCGTATAGTTGGGGTTCCGCAGTTCTGGCTATGTTGTTTTGTGAGCTTTGTTGGACGACAAAGCCTGATGCCGTAGATATAGGCGGATGCCTTATATTGCTATAGTCATGGGCTCTCTATCGGATGTCATTCTTGGCATCGGTTAGGCACCAAGCATACGTATTTTCACTAGTGAACATGTGATAAAATTTAACTTGTTATAGCAATTAATTGACATTTTTTTTTTCTAATGATACTATTCTAACGATACTATTCTAACATGTAATTTGTTTTCGTAGATGGAGTTCTTATCCGGGTATCGGGAGGTCGTACACTGTTTGATATATCGTCTGATGATTGAACAACATGCCGGGGAAGGGTAAGTTATTCCAATATTCGTGACATGTAATTATTTTGTATATCTTACTCGAACCATGTTAAATTTTAACCATGTTATTAATCGTGCAGTTTATTTGGTTGCCGTATCGGATACCAGAAATTGTGGCTGTTATACCCTCGCCTACCCACATTCATTCTTACTTGTGGTGCATTAACGCACCAATTATCAATTTCCAGACAGCCGAGTGGTATAACGGGGATTGAGTACTCCGGTAGTTTGGTTGCATCTAGTATATCTTAGCTCCGCCAATGCAGTTAGGAAGATTCACGGGATTAACAAGATAGGAAAACATGGAAATAATTGGGGGGTTGTGTACCAAAAATATATTGCAGTGTGGGATAATCGGATGGCGCGGAGACCTCAGATGGATATTTCTTTCGATTTGCAACCATCATTAGAGTACATACAATGGTACTCTAGTACGGGAAAACCATAATTACTTGGTGGGCAGTTGACTGTAGTCCCCCCGCACATGTATCGACTTGGGGCATACGAGCCAGTGCCCGACACAGAGGCCGAGCCAGAGCCAGAGCCAGAGCTAGAGCCAGAGCCAGAGCCAGAGCCGGAGCTCGAGCCCGAGCCCGAGCGGTCGCATACACATTCCGGTGATAGTTCTTATCATCTGGAGTTGAGGATCAATGACTATTTCCCGCGCTCGTCAGGACACATATATCATTCCGAGTTTGATATCTTTAGTCTAGTACCACCGCAGTACAGCACTCCTCCCGACCCGTATCCATCATATTACTCCACTCCTCCTGGGTCGTATCCACCGCCGTACAGCACTCTTCTCAGTTTAATTTCATCGATGGCGTTCGAGACATATGATTTTTCTTCCATGTTTCGCACACCCCCACTACAACTGAAGAGGATGTTGATCGCCGCGATCACCCACAACGTGAACGTTGACCCCCGCAGAAATATACCCTTTGAACCACACCATCAAACCATCAATTTTAGGGGTTTCTTGCAATTTAAATATTACAAAGTTTGCACTTTTTTTATTCTAAAAAAATATAAATCAAGAAAAAGACAATCTTTGTATTTATTTAATTAGATTAATTGTAACATTAAAACTTGGAACAAACTTTGTAATATAAATTTTGTAATATAAATTAAATACATTACAATATTAAAACTTGGAACAAACTTTGTAATATAAATTTTGTTATATAAATTAAATAAATTACAACATTAAAACTTGGAACAAACTTTGTAATATAAATTAGGTACATTGGATTGCAGAAGTTCAATTCCTACCCGATCGTGACGATTGTCCAATATGGTAGTTTCACTGCGGGCATTTACTTCGATTATGACCAACTAATCTGTATAATCTACAACGTTTACCATCGAATTTCTCCCTAATGTCCATTTCATTATGGATTCTAGATGGGACGACCTTTCAGATTCCTACGCAACTCTTTGTCTGGGACAAGCTTGAAAGTCGTCGGAGGCACCTCCCACGTAGACAGGTCAGGCAGGACGGGGAATTCATTCTCCTAGACACGCGACGTGTGCTCGAGAGTATACACATCATCGACAAATTGTTCAACATTGAGCGAGACTTTAGCACACGCTACCACGACATGCCAATATGGATAATAAAGTGTTTGGAACCTCCTGCAATCGCACCGTCTATTTCGGAGATCAACTCCATAGGACCTAGGTGGTATACCAGGTTGACGACCGATGGTCTCCGTAACTCAAAATGTTTCAAGACGTCGTGAATATACTTCTACATTCATTGACCTCTCCATCCGACGGTTTGCAACTATTGTATCCTTGACATCTTCGACAAACACGTGTCTCGCCTCCATCTGGTTAACTTGTTGCTGACCCATTCTTGGCATTAAGGTAGCCAACCTATAGAATATAGCCGAGAAGACAGATGAAATCGGAAGATGTCGTGTTTTCAACAACACAGAATTGATCCCCTCCACCAAGTTTGTGGTTAAATGACAACAACGAAAGCCCTTGTCAAAACATTGAACCCATTGCCATGGCTCCATGGTACCCAACCATTGTTGAAAAGATGTGTTCGTTTGACCCTCCATGTCACTCTCAAGTCGAGTCATTCTTTTGGCGAAAAATGTGTGGCTCTAGCTCGTGCACTGTATATGTATTACGAAAAGATAAGTTACAGTATTGCCCTAAAACATTAAAACTTATACTGAAAAGATAGGGTTATCATTTACCCATTCTCACAACTTGTCTCCGCCAGTCTGTATTCTTACAATCTCGTTGGAAGTTAGCCGCGATGTACCGGATGCAGTAAACAGATCTCCAGGGCACACCGGAACGCCTAATGGCGGCAATTAATCCATTCCCTCTATCGGAGATGATACAAATATTATCGTTGCTAATAATATACCTCCGCAGGTTGGTAAGGAAAAATTCTCACGATTCCATGTTCTTCTTATCTACGGTGGAAAATGTTATCAGGAGCACGTTCTCGTTCCTGTCTTGAGCAATAGTAAGAAGTAGGATCTGTGTATATTTTTCGTACAGCCAGGTCCCATCTACTTGCACAAACGGCTTGCAGTGGGGAAATGCGCGCACACATGGATCAATCGTCCAGAACATCCGATGGAAAATTCTTTTCCCGATTTTAGTTGGTCATCCTGGCCGTAATAAGGTCGTGTTTGTAACTCAATGGCAGTTGTCGTAACCATTTTTTTTGAAAAACGGGGATCGACTTTGGTTTTTGAAAACGAAAATAAAAAAAGGGAGTCGCCACCGATCTTTATTAGGTGTGATCGGATCACCTTTGTTTTAATAAAATGTTTTGGTTTACTAAAATAGTGCTTTTGGTCTACGAAATTTGAGAAAACGGGTTCGGGAGTCGGTTACGTGCGAGGAAGGATTAGCACCCTCGTCACGCTCAAAATTGGTACCAAATTGATTAATTAATGTCCTAATGTTGAAAATTTGAAAAGATTTAAAATACGAATCCTTTAGAAAATATTTAAATTTACTCGAATTGAATATTAAGATTCTCTCGCTCCGAAGGAATGAAATGTCACATCCAAAGACGATAGGACACGACAATTTAAATCCTCGAATCCAAGATCATCTCATGATTCCCGAGACTCATGCATTGAAAATATCAAAAGGATATTCGATTATTTGTCAAGTGAGAAACCGAACTCGATGAAGTTAGGGCTTGATTTCTCGAAGTTCCAAATACGAAATATTGCTCTATTTTAAAAAACTTCTCTCGGAATATCTAGATGTCGTGTCCAGTAAGTTAGGGCACAACATTTCAATTTCCGAGAATAAGTATTTTATTTAAAACTTGTATTATGATTTTAAAAGGATATTCCGTTATTTAGATTGAATGAGGAAAACCGGAACCAGAGAAGTTAGGGCTCGATTTCCTCGAATCTTTAATACGAAATATCGCTTTTAAAAACCTGATGCATCGAGAGTGATTTGTGTGACAAATAATAATATAAAAACACGATGTTATAGGTGAAAAGAATAATAATAATAAAATAACGATGTGAAATAATACACTAGTACAAGTGATACTAAGATAATAATAATAGTAATAATAATAGTAATAATAAACAAAAAGTGAAAATAGTAATAAATATAAATGAAATAATGAAATAATAATGAAATGATAATAATAGTAATAAATGTAAAAGAAATGAAAATAAAAGCATAAAATAGTAATAGAATAAAGTAATAGTAAAAATGAGGTAATGATAATAAATAATATTACATTAATAAATGAATAATACTAATAAATAAATAAATAAGTGAGAATAATAATGATAATGGCGTTAGTAAAAAAAATAGTGATACTAATAATAGTAGTATAGTATAGTAGTAATAATAATAATAATAATAATTGAAAAATGACTAAAAAGGGAGTAAATTGAACTTAAAACGAAAGTTTGGGGTCAATTTGAAATAAAAATAAAAGAAAAGGACCTATTTGTACGCGCGGAGGAAGCGGAGGGACCAAATGTGTAATAAACCCCTCTGGCCAAAACGCGCAACAACGAAGGGGACCAAATTGAAAACCAAAATAAAATATTGGGCGGGATTTTAAAATAATAAAAATCTGATTATAAAACACTAAAAAAGCGGAAGGGCTAAAAGTGTAATTAGCCCTTCCTTCAAAAAACGCGCGGATCCTAGGCTCTGGGTCGGGTCAAAGTCGGGTCGAATCAAAACGATGTCGTTTTGGGACTTGTGGACGCTGACCAAAATGACGTCGTTTGGTAATGTGTATATAACGTAAAATTTTCTTAAAAAAAATCATTTCTCCTTTGTTATTTTAAAAAAACTGATTCTTCTCTCTTTGCTCTCTGCAGGTCTGAAGAGTGGGGATTCCGGCCGATCGTCGGCCGTCGTGGCTTCACCGTCGTCGCCGGCCACCGCGCACGGTGGCCAGAAAAGGTAAAAATTTTACTTTTTTTTAAAAAAAATAAAAAAAAATATAAGTATATATATGTATATATATTTGTGCGTAGAAGAAATAAAAAGGGACAAGGACGGAGGTTCGAAAATTGGAAAAAAGAAAAAAGGAGATGTTTTCACCTTTTACCGATCTGATTTCGTGTTGTCTTTTTCTTCTTTCTTTGTTAATATACTTAACCTCTATTCTTTTTCGTGTTTAAAACACTATTGCTATTGTTGCTTCTGTGTGAATCTCTGTTTTTTTGGTATTTAAAATCTCTCTTTTTTGTATTTTCTTGTCAAAATCGTGAAGAAGAAGAGGAAGCAGATACAGAGGTTTGTTTTCGTCCCTTTTTCCAGGCCGAAAATCGAAAATCCTCCCCTTACAAATGGTTTAGATCGGCTTTTTATAGTCGATTCTTACAATCTTTTGCTGTTCATTTTTCTATTCTCTTGCGTGTCCGCTTTTCTTTGCGGGATATATGGGCGATCTTGATGAGACGTGGGCGGTGGTGGCGGTGGCCTACGGAAGGCAAGTGGGCAAATGGGACGGCGCCTAGGGTAGCTTTAGGGTTTTTTTGTTTGTTTGCTTTTTTTTATTTGGGCTTAGTAATTTGGGATTGGGCTTGAATCGGGTTGTTGGGTAGTTGGGTCTAAGGTTGTAGAATGGGCCGGGCAGAAAATGGGTTGTACAGCAGTCCTCGATACGTACTCTCGCATAGCGACTATCCATCCATGTAGCTCATTGTACGATGCATCAAAATCCCCGTACAATTGCTCCATTGCCATCTATTTTGCTATCCACGCTAGGGGTGAGCATTCGATCGAATCGAATCGAATCGAATCGAAAATTTTCGAGTTAATCGAGTTTTCGAATCGTATTTTATCATCCTAACCTAATTTGAAATTTTTTCGAATCGAGTCGAGTGAGACAAAATTCGAATCGAATCGAATCGAATATATTTGTTCGAGTTAAGTTTTAAAAAAAATGACTTTAGTGTTTTTAATTTTTATGTAATTTTTTTAAAAAAAAATTCTTTAAAGTTTTTAAACATGATCATACAACAAAAAATTAAAGTAAACAAGTGAATAAACAAAAGCAACACAACATCAACCTAAATTAACCAACAACAACAAACCAAACCAAACTAATAACAATAACACATCAGTTCAAAAACCATTATTGAATCACTAATGGGTTCAAAAACTATATTAGTGTTTCTTGACCGGATCATTTCCCATTTCGTAAATAAAATCACCATGCTTGAAATAATGCTTTTCTCTTCATGTATCAAAAAAAACTTGAGATAAAAAGATTTGAATCACCATTATTGAAACACAATTATCAGTTCAAAAAATAGATTTGGGTGAAACACTAATGGGTTGACACTAATATAGCAAATGTAGATGCAGAGTCAAGAAAATCAGATTTTCTGGCCCAACATATTTCTAGCAATTAACCAACAACACTAATATTTCTAGCAATTAACCAATCAAACTTTGTTGTTAACAAAACATAACACAAATCATCTTTATAGGATAATTCTATGTATATCTCAAATGTACATAGAATTATCAAAAAAAAAACATATTAAATTTAATTCTTTTCCCATCCCATACTTCTTAAATGGCATATTAATTATTGTTCTTTCAAACAAGTGATAAATTTATTATCTTTATAGGATTAAATCCCGAATTATTGCGAAGTAAAAAAATGAAAAGTGTGCCTAATGTTCTAAACTTTCAGTTTGGGCCAGATTATTTGCTACGCTAGTAGTGTCCGAGTTGTAAAAAAATCAAGAAATGCACTTTGTACCATTTGTTTTACTTTTATAATACATTACAAGGCAAAACATATAAAAGAAATGAAAAGAAAAAGCAACTAGCAAAAGAACAAAAGTTAAACCTTTCGTTGTTAATTCCATCAAAGAAAATTAAGCCATCCATTTTGAAAACGGAAACCTTATCTTTTAAATTTTATTTTTGAAAGATAAAAGCTAAATTTAAAAGAAATACAAAGTGACAATCACCATCAACCAAAAGAGGAAGGAAAAAAAGTTGAGAACTCATGCAACAATTAAGAATCCAAAATTTGAGAACTACAAAATAAATATTCGATTCTGCTTTTAATATAAAGCGATTGTCCAGTGATTTTCAATCTTATTAAGGGAAGATGATACAGCAAAATCCTTATAAGAGAAAACCCATAACTTCCAAAAGAAAAGAAAATAGAAAAACAAAGGTTTCGTTTGAAATCTTTGTACTGTGAATATCTCATTGTTTGGCGACTAAGAAAATCTATCGTCTGTCATCTCATCTAACAATATCTTTTAGCCTTCGATTAATATGAACAGAAAAAAAGAAATCGAGGTCAAGAGTGTTAGGCACACTGCTCCACCGCCGCCTTTCAAGTTCATCGCACGATTGGAGACGTCTGGAGAAGATGAGAAGAAAAGCTAGGGCTTGGCCGCTTGGGGGTTTGATTTGGGGGGTAAGAATCGGGTTGGGAGAACGTGGGATTTGGGGAAAAAAATGGCGCTGAGTGTGTGTGATGGGTTTGGGCCTTTGGGGGGAAATGGGTCGGTAAAAGCCCAAAATTTTAAAAAAAATAAAAATATATATAATTTATATTCGGTTTATTCGAATTATTCGAGTTATTCGAATTCGAAAATTCAACTCGATTCGAACTCGAAATTCGAAACTCAAAATTCGAGTTGATTCGATTAACTCGATTAACTCGATTAACTCGATTCGAATAATTCGAAATTCGAATTTTTTTTCGATTTTTTCGAATCGAATCGAGTTTTGCTCACCCCTAATCCACGCCTTTCGGTATGATACTCGATATTGGAATCGTGCCTGCATTTCGACAATCAGTACCGAAACTTTAATGGTCGGCATGTCCTTCACCATTGGCATGATACACGTACAGATAGTTTTGGAATCAAGTTTTCGATGATCTTCTGTCATACATGTTGATGTGCATGTGTGAGGCCCAACAAATTTTAGTATCTCCCACATTTGTGACTTTTGAATAAATGCAGCTCGTACCCGCCAATTGCAGCCTTCCGCCGACTTCCAACACTCCCCAATATATAATGCCAGTTTAGACACTGCGACTTTGTAGTCTACTGATATATTCATGCTTACCGCTTAATAGTAAATATGCACTCTTCCTTACTTTTGAATCTCTGGCCTACGAACAACTCCTCAAGATCGGAATCTACGGCCAGCTGGTGAGAAGTTAGTATTTCAGGGTATTCTGAAAACTCGGCTATGTGCACCGCGTCGGGGTCTATGAGAGACATGTGTGGCCGAGGATTATTGTGTATCACAATACATCGAATCTGGTTCCCGACTGAAGACGCGTTAATGTTTTTATCTTCATTCACGTCTTCGTCGTCAATATCATCAGGGACCTCGTCCACATCGGGATCACTATCACTATCGACCTCGTGATCACAAGGATCACTACTATCGTATCCATTATCACTAACCACATCAATATCAATTGCAACATTAAGATCGATATCGATCCCGCATATAGTCGATTCACTATCAACCTACGATATTGGAGCCACCATACACGGTTCTTGAGCTCCATGTTATTCATCTAATGCAGTGAGATCTTCAGTTGGCTCCACACCAGCTAACTCAGCAAATAACTGAATCGATGCATTTTGGTCACTCCAATTCCCACAATAAATAGCAATCATTGTCTCCATGTCTTCATCGTTTACAAGTTCCATTTCGGTGAATTTGATGGAATATTTTGAAACTGGAAACTTGTAGAAAAGTTTCGAGATCCTTCTCCCACAACGTCTAACAATTTTTGCGCTAATCATTTTCTTCATTTCATCGAACGAGACATTTCTTTTAAATCTCATTGCTATTTGTTGGCGACATTCAAATATAAATCTAACGGTTGTTGTCAAGATGATTCCATCGAAATTAACGCACATGAAAAATTGATTATCCATCTTCAATACTCAATCTATTAAAAAATAAATAAAAATTCTCAAAACAATTTCAAACATCATAAAAATACTTACATAAAAAATTTAATTAATAAAAATAGACCATTCCTAATAATATCAAATTTATTGTCAATATCTATGACAGAAATATTTTTAGTATTTATCTATTTTTTCTGTTGTTATCACTAACTAACAATTACTTTATAATAGTTACTAACATAAAAACTTTCAAATATATTAAAAAAATTAAAACATAACATTTATAACCTAACAAATTAAAATAAACCTTAAACAAATAATTAATCTAAACACAAAACTTACTAACAAACCACAATAAACAAAATAACTTTAAAACAAAACATAAAAATAACACTAAACAAGCTATATAATACTAACAAAATAATTTTTTTCTTATCATAATCTATTCTATTTGAAAATAACAATAAAAATAAAAATACATTTTCTTTCTTTCTTCTCTTCTACCTCTCTTCTTCCTTATGTTCTGCTTTTTTTTTTTTAATTGATACTAAAATTGAGCCGGATGGGGAGGGGGGAAATGGGACTAGTGTCGCCTATCAGATAGGCACCATACCCATTTCGTATAAAATATCGCGTATATACCATTCTAGACAAAGTGATGGCCTATCAATTTGGCTGGACAAAGTGGTGCCGCCTATCAATCTGACACCATTATTAAAATATTTATTTTTGTTTTCAGTCAAATTTGTCAAAATTCTAGGGTGGTGCCGCCTATGCACCACCCTCCACTTGTTTAAATATACCATTTTAGTACATAATTTTTTAAACATTCCATTTTAGTAATTTTTATTTTATAATATATAGGTAAAAACCCCCTATTTTACACATATTTAAGCCCCTTTAATAACAAATTCAATATTCTCAGCCATTATTAAATCATTAATAAATACAATCAATACAAATTATTCTATAAAATAACATCTTGTAAACACAATTCTCATTAAATTCCAATAATATATAAAATCTTTTTAAATTCCAATATTATATTTTAATGTCTAACAAAATTATTGGATTTAAATAACATTTAATCTTTTAAAATTATAATTATTCAATTAATTGATTACTAACTAACTTTATTAACAAATATCAACATTAATTATTGAAATAATGTTTAGATTGTAATTATTTTAAATACATTATATACAACTTTAAAATCTTTTAAGTTTTATAAGAGAACATATTTAAATATTTATAACAATTAAGTTTTACATATTTAAATTAAATTATTTTTCTTGATTATAAATTAATTACTTTACACAATTTATTTTAAAAATAATTTTGATCATTTAAAATAGGGTTTAATGTATTCTTAAAATTTATTGTTTCATAATAAAAATATGTTTAAAAATATTTAAATACTTTTTTAAAATTAATATTGATTTTTTACAAACAAATTACAAACATTGTTTAACTATCTATAAAAGTTAAACATGAATTTATTATCTCCTGTACAGATATGCTAAGTATTTTTTTTAACATAAAATTGAGTTACCCTATCTAAAAAAATACAATTTATAAAATTAAAAAATTTTAAAGTATGTTTCCAATTAAAATGTTTAGATACTATTTAATCAAATGAAATTTTTAACTGTTTAAAAAAATTAAACAAGGACTAAATTGATGTAGTTATAGCTTCAATTCTGGTAGCTATTTAAAAATATTTTAATTATTTCATTAAAATTACTCTAATTCCAAGAGAGGAAAATACCGAAGCAAATAGCATAGATAACCGGTATATTAAAGAATTAGACCATTCTTCAGTATAGGTACTCAATATGACTTGTAACATTAACTCAATTAGAAATTTTATAATATTTTAGATAGAAGTAGGTAAGGGAAAGATGAATATAGTTGACAAACGCATGAAGTGGATGGGATCCTACAAAACATAGTTGGTCTTGAGCTTGTTTATCAAGTGCTCTCCATAAACAGCTCTCTCATTTATCTGTTTTCCACCACATCTCCAGTGGCTCCACCGCCGCATTTAAATCTCCCTGTATTTTATTTTTGTTGATCAGCGAATAATTAAAAACAAAAACAAGAAGTTGTAAGTACCTCATAAAAGTAACCCACCGAGACTCGATATTTTGGAAAATTGTTTAATACTCGGTGCAGGGTTGCCTCGTATATGCCATTGGACCATATCTACAACAACATGCACGTCTCTTCGTAAAAAAAGGGTTAATTGAATTGATTTGATTAGGAGAAGTACCTTCAACATGTCACCGATCGATATTGTTGCTAACAAATGTTCCGGGAATTGGAGTAGCAGGTATCCATTCACCTGATGAGTTTTTTATCTTCAAAACATAATTGTATATAGTTACATATTTTTACAATTATAAAGGTGGTAATAAGGATTATATATATATATATATATATACCTCAAGTGCAGTAATATCATCTTGATTAATTAAAGATAACAAACCTGTTAAAAGCATATACAGAATATTTTATTAGGACTACTACGAAAATCTTCTAAATAATAAATTAAAAAACTGAAAGCTTACCATAGTCGGTGTGAATCCCACTGATGATATTAGTTCCCAGCAAGACAGATAATTTATTTATTTATACCAGCCAATCTGATTTTGTAGGGAGTGTTGGTAATCAGCTAGGGTTAGACCAGGGTAACCATTGAGACGAACCATCCAAAATGCCTTCGGATTCATCCCGCGATGCCCCCAATGCCAAACTTATCCCTCCCACTATTTTCCTGGAAACATCTAACCATCCAAACACCAACCCACAACCAATTAAATTAATCATTAAGTACATTATTTGCAGATTAAAGAAAATCAGTGGCATGCCGTGCAAAGTCTGAAATACTCTTCCATCCTCGTTTTGATGTTTGGTGGATCCTTTGGCCTGCAGATACACATCAATATTTCATATCATCCAACATATGTATGAATAGGATGGATTTGATCAACTTACCATTGGTTACATCCTGCCAAGGGTTCACCAAACTTTCCGTAACTCCCCTTCTCTACTTCTTTATAGAACTGTGATCCAAAAATGACATTATTACAAACAGTAAGGATTAGAGATTAATTGTAACGTAAAAGCATTTGCAGTTTGTAGTTAATTAAATTATAACATTATATATATATATATATATGTTGTGTGACACTAGTTACTTACATCAACAGCTTCCGGCAAGTCAGGCACACCTTTGGTTATATTTTGCTTCAGTTTTTCGTATCCCCTGCTTCCAAATTTATAAGGTTAGTTCAATAATTCCATCAACGAATTTAAAGCAATTCATGCTAACATGTGTTAGGATCGACCCGATTAAGCAACAAGAAAAATAGCGGAATAAATTGAGAAATTGAACACACAAATTTAAGAGAATAAAAAATCACGGGCAAAGATAATTTTACTATAATGGCAAAAGAACGAAGAGTACAAAAGATGGAGATAAAAAAAACTAAACCCCGAAAACCCGAAAACAAAGAACCCTCAAAACGTAAACACAAAATTCTCTAAATGTGTTATGAGTTCTAATATCTAATAGGTGTTTTTTTCTAAGGTTGTAAAATAGCCTATTTATAGGCTAAATTCATAAGTCAAATAATAATAAAATAATCTAAATTAATCAGTGTTTGATCGAAACAAGTAAACAAAGTTTAACTAGAAGATTACTTCTCAAACTTGACTGAAATAGGAGTCATATTTAACAACATGAAACTTTGTCACATAGTATCTAAACTACTTTTTTCCCCAAGTTAGTATCTTTGTTATTCAAATCGCTAGTCAAACTACTAAGTCTATTTATATATATAAAAAAAAAGAAGCTTAACCCACAAATTGGTAACTAAATAATACTCATTTTCTCAAGTTGGTACTTAAACTATTTTTTTATTACAAGTGATACCAAACAGTTGTGGATCTTGGGGCTAAGTTTTGGGGGGCCTAGTAAAATTTTCAAAAAGTTTAGGAGTTAAATGAGAAATTTTTCAAAAAATTGAGGGTCTAATTAAATTTTTTGTGAGATTAATGAGAAATTTCAAAATTTTGAGGGGCCTAATTAAAATTTTTATAAAATTTTCAGGAAAAAAATAAAAAAAATTAAAATTCTGGTAGGGGGCAAGGACCCCTAAGCACCAATAAGGATCTGTCTCTAGTACCTAAACTATTTTTTTCACTCCTTTTACACCAAAATGTTATCTTCGTTAACAATATTTCAACCGATAATAGATAGTCACATCGTATAAACTTTTAAAATTAATTTTTAAATCTTTTATTTTCTACTTTAAAAAAAGTCTTTTATTTTCCTTTACATTTTTTCTTTCTTTTTTTTTTCATAATGTCTAGAAATGTTAGTAATGTTTAAAATTGGCCCTCTCGAGGTCAAGTCGTTGGCGATTAATTCTATTTTTAAACTTTATCGCCTACTTGCTCAACCTAATGGGATCGAAAAAGTTCTTTTGCTGATCAAAACCATTGTTTTTAGAATCAGACCGGATCAACCGGTTGGATAAAAAATTGGTCCGGAGATAGAGGTTGAAACGATTGACTCACAAATCAATACAAATAAGTTGAACTGAGCTAAAAAGTGGTTGAACCAGTTCAACCGATTATTTCAATTTTTTTTGAAATTTTTATTTTTATTGTTTTTTAAATAATTTTTAAAAAATATATAATCAACATAATACTTTTTTTCTTTTCTTTTTTGTTACATGACACTTTTTTATTGGTTATCTATTTTTAAATGAACTTAACGGTTTGACTAACGACAGAGGTATCAACTTGGGAAAAAAATAGTTTAGATACCACTTGTGACAAAAGAAAATGTATATGTACCAAAATGAAAAAAAGAAGAAGAAGAAAAGACATAGCTTAGGTACCAATTTTGTGGGTTTAGCCTTTTTCTAAAAATAGACTTAACGGTTTAATTAACAGAGGTACCAACTGGGGGAAAAAAGTAGTTTAGATGTCACTTGTGACAAAAAAAAAAGTTTATGTACCAAAATGAAAGAAAAGTATAGTTTAAGTACTAATTTATAAATTAAGCCAATTTTTTATATAGACAACTTTGCATTTTTTTTAATGTTACATTATAGTATTGATATTGGAAACTTATTTAGTACACCGGTGGAGTTTTTAGACTCCACAAATAAGATAAAGGGGTTGACAATTGTCCTATAGAGGTATGGTAAAATATTAAAAAATAAATATTTAAAAAAATACATGTTAATTTTTAAAAGTTGCTTATAAAATATAAAAAAAAACCGTACATTGTGAGTATATGAAATATTCACCCTTATATATTATAGATTTAATTTTTTTTATAAATTACATAATATAATATATTATAAAAGTAAAAAAAAAAAAAAGAGACCAACAGCGCCTTGAAAGATAACAAACAAGGATTAATTGAAAGATAATGGAGATTAGTTAGATACCGATTATGGGAATGGATGTAAACTGGGTTGCCATGCTTTAATTCTCCAACCTTACTTTTAATAGGTGTGTAATCGGCCTATTTTGCCCGGCCCACAAAACCAATAAAAATAAAACCAAAATAAAAACAAAACTAAAGTCCAATTACATGCCCAGAACAAAAATCCTAACTCAAAATTTACAACAGCCCGTGGCCCAAAAAACTTAAAAATTTTCAGACAAAAAAAGAAAGACCTAAACCCTAATGCGCCGCACCACCCACGTGCCTCCGCAGCGCGCCCACCGCCCGAGGCTTGACCGCCTTGCACCAAAATAGCAAGGTCTGCCTCGTTGACCCCAGCACCTGCAAAAAAGAAGGGAAAACAGAAGCAAGATGGCAGAGAAACAATGACAAAATAGAAAGCAAACAGTGAATAAAATCATGTAATTGGCTATAAAAAGCCCCATCATCAATGTAATTTTTTTACAGACAAGAAGATTAATAAAAAATAATCAAAGAAAAGGTGATGCTTTATTTTTTTATTTCGAAATAATAATAAGAATAAAAAGATCTTTTTTTTTTCTTTTGAAACCCTAAAAGGAAAAAGAAGAGAATACTTACCCGGAATCGCCGTCCTCGCTGCCATCGAAGGCTTTGTCGGGAAAGGGCGAAACCTTTTAGTTTCTTTGCCTATGGCCAAGCATCGGTCAGATTTTGGGGATTTAAACCCCAGATTTGGGTTCTTTTCGAACAGAGGGTTAAAAAGGGTGTCTTTGGCGTTCTCCGGCCACCATGTACAGTGGCGCAGTCACCGGTGACCGGCGGCCGTCACAGTGGTCCGGCACCGGATCCCTGGGCCGGAGAAAAAGGGGCGAGAGAGAGAATAAAAGAACTCTCTCAATTTTTTTTTTAAATGAAGGGAAATGTTTTTTTTTATTACTTTTTTTGCTATTTATATATGGCATAATACGGCGCCGTTTTGGACCTTAGCACCAGTGGCCAAAACGACGCCATTTGGCATATGACCCGAAACCCGACCCGCTCCAACCTCAGGATCCGCGTGTTTTTGCGGAAGGGTCTAATTGCACTTTTAGCCCTTCCGCTTTTTAATTAATTTGCGATCCAGTATTTTTCATTTTTTAAATTTTACCCTATAATTTTATTTTTATTTCATTTTAACCCCCTAGAGAACGACATCATTTTGGGGACAGGGAATAATTTCCCAGATGGTCCCCGTTCTGTCACGCGCGATATATTTTCGTCCTTCTGGGAAATGATGCGCATAAAGACAAGGGATATTTCCCTATCCGGTCCCTGTCCTTTTTAGCACATTACACATTGATCCTTATCAGTCTATTTTTTTATTATTTGCGATTTAAGACCCCCAAATTTCGTTTGGATTTCAATTAAATCCTCTATTTATTTAATTTCAACTTTATACTGTTTATTTAATTATTTATTTATTATTTCCTTTTTTTTACACTTAAATATTAGATTGTTTATATTTTTTATTTGTGTATATTTTTACTATTATTGTCGTTATTGTTTTATTTTTATTTTTATTTTATTTTTCTCTTTCTCTCGTTATTTTATTCTTTCTTCTATTATTGTCGACATTTTCATGTCATGTTTATTTATCCTTTTTAATCATGCATTTTCCATTTTTATTTTAATTTACCTTATTTATTTTACTAATATTATAATCATATTATTATTATATTAATAATATTATTATTATGTTATTATTATAGTATTCCTTTATTTACTTATTATTTATTATTCTAATATTCTACCCATCTAGCCATTTTATATTATTTCGTTATCTCTATACCATACATTATATTTAGACATATTTGCCTTGTACCCGAATAAACTAAATAAACATTATTTTAAATATCGCATTCGTCTTTGCACGAGGCATAAAAAAGGATTTTTTTTTTAAAAATCAAAGTAATGTTCATTATTTTGGAATTAGAAAGGTCATGTTTTTAACTTACGGAATATGGCTTCTCTCTAAA
This sequence comes from Gossypium sturtianum, assembly GCA_025698515.1. Lineage (NCBI taxonomy): Eukaryota > Viridiplantae > Streptophyta > Magnoliopsida > Malvales > Malvaceae > Gossypium > Gossypium sturtianum. The sequence continues at coordinate 45,432,457 of CM046953.1, read as the reverse complement.
ACCGAGATAGTTGAACATTTACTTTAAAATAAAATAAAAACGGGATTTAAAATGATGATTAAATGGCGTTCATTTTTGTTCTTGAGGATCTAAGGCATTGTGTCCTAACTTACGGGACATGATCCTTTCTTCTCGATTAACCTGAAATGAGCCTCTTTTCGTGAAAATTAATTTAGTAATGTCTTAATAAAGGATCGCATTTTAAAATCTCTTCAAATTTTTAATTTTCGACACTAAAGACATCAAATAATCAATTAGGTACCAATTTTGGGCGTAACGAGGGTGCTAATCCTTCCTCGTGCGTAACCGACTCCCGAACCCGTTTTTTGGATTTTTATGGACCGAAAAACATTGTTTTAATAAATCAAACCCCTTATTAAAATGATCAAATTACGAGGTGACCCGATCACACCTCACAAAAAAATGATTGGTGGTGACTCCCATTTTTTGTTTTTTTAAAACAAAAGTCGACCTTTCAAAAGATGGTTTCGACAGCTTGGCGACTCCACTGGGGACATAAATAAGAGAGTCAAGCTGTGAGTTGATTAATTCTTGTCTTTTTATCGAAAAATGATAATTTGGTTTAAAGTTACGATCCTTTCATTGCATTTCATTTTTATGGTCTGTATCATTTTGATATGTTTGATTTACTGGTTCGAGTCTTTTAATATATCTCAGCATATTGCATCACATAATCGGTCGATTTTACCCTTTTAAGTGGGAGTGAGAAACTATTCATTCGTGAGGTCTTCACCTCTGTATAGGATAGCGAATCGCTTTCGGGATACATCTATACCTATGTTGTCGTGAGATTTTCATCTCCATATAGCCATAGGGAAATGTATTCCCCTGAACTGAACTCGGTCCGTATGAGCCTATAATGGGTGAGGATCGAGGAATCTGTCGGTTCAGGTACCCTTACTTTAGAACCGAACCGCATATAATGAGCCCTAAGAGCTTACCCTAGGTAGAACCACACCAAACCCTAGTGGTTACCCGAATAGGCGCTTTATTTATTATTTCTTGCTTACTTTGAATTCTAGCTTTGTATACTGACTTGTTTTGTTTTGCTTTGACTGTGATTGCTTGACATTTTCATCATAAAAAATGTGTTGATTCACGTTTGATTACTAAATAGAGAGCTTGCCATAGAGAATGGATTTCTTGATAAAGTGGAAGATAACGCGGCTGTCCGAATATGGTTTGAGAAAACGCAACTAGAGAAAGGTGATAGTTTGACAGAAGGATACGTGTCAGAATTGTGGGACTTCACTCGTATCAGCGTGACCCAGAACAATCTTCAAGAACTGAAAGAGATATGGGTCCAATGGGATGATGAAATTAAGTAGCTATTTTACTGTAATTATGGTGATTTGCCCTGCCTACTCGATATCAAAATGGACAAGCACTTGTTTCGAGCTCTGGCTCAATTTTGGAATCCCGCCTACAGCTGCTTTACTTTTGGAAAAGTTGACTTAGTACCTACTGTGGAAGAATATACGACCTTACTTCGTTCCCTAAAAATTTGACCCAACACGGTTTATTCCAGAACCGCTAATGTCCCGACCTTCCTAAAGAAACTAATGAACATCACGGGGATGAGTGAGCAATGGGTTGAAGCCCAGATCAAGCAAAAGGGAGATGGTAAATGTATCCTTTGGAATAGTTTGCAAGATTTGATCTTAGCACACCCGTATATAAAGAAAATGGTCGATGTCTTCGCTTTGAGCATTTACGGGATGGTTGTTTTCCCTAAAGTACTAGGGCACGTGGACGAGGCAGTTTCAGATTTGTTCGATAGACTTGATAAGAGGGTCACGCCCGTCCCTGCAATTTTGGCCGAAACATTCCGATCTTGGAATGCATACCGAATAGCGAGTGAAGGAAGATTCATTGGATGCGCGCAACTCTTGTTGGCATGGTTTCATAGCCATTTTTGGAGGGTAGGAAAAGTTTCTTATCGAGTATTCTCCGAGAACTACTCTCCATTAAAAGAATTAGTGGCTACACCGAGGCGAGATGACATTTCAGAAGAAAAATGGATGGCTATACTCTAGAACCTCCAAGATGAGGACGTCGAATGGAGAGCCCATTGGATGATCCCCGGTGAGATTCTGTACCGGTGTGAAGATTTCGACTGGGTTCCTCTACTTGGGATTTGGGGAGCTGTTGGATATGCGCATCTACTCGTGTTGTGGCAATTTAGATCGAGGCAGTTCATACCAGCAAAGCAAAGGCTAGCCCAGTGTGAGTTTTCGTATAAGGGTGATAACTACAAGAAAAAGGTTTGAGAAATGTCTAACGCCTGGAATCAAACCCACCGAATGAAAAAATTGGTTGCAGGTCCGATGGCGACCCCCGAATATAGTTGGTGGTTGGGTCAAAGATTCAATGACAACATCCGTGTGCCAAATCAAGAAGTCATTCGACCATTGGAAGAACACCTGCAAGTGATTCCATCTGAGCTAGAGATCATCAAGCAGGATTTTGAAAAAGGAATTTGGAGCTAAGAAAAAAGATAGAGCAATTGGAAGAAGAAAAGATGCAATTAGGACTAGATGTTGACGTCCAGAAGCTAGAGACTAATAAACTGAGGAAGGGAAAAAATAAGGCTGAGGAAGATCTGGACAGTTTAAAAATGGATTACAAGAAGCTGCGTTTATCAATGAGGACTGCCGGGTTGGGAAAGACATCAAAATAATGGCAGCAAGAGATCAAAGAAGAAAAGAATAGATCCGATCAATGGGAAAAGAAATGCCAAGATGCCCAAGTTCGAGAAAATGCTCTAGAAAGAGATCTATTGGAATGTCAAAATGAAAATGTCAGATTAAAAGCCAGGGTAGCAGAACTAGAAAAGTCACTTCATCAGTATCGTAATTGCAACTCCACAATTGAGCTAAAAGTGAGCTTAAATAAGACTGAAGAGCTGAAAAGGAAAATAGAAGAGCTCGATATCACATTACAAAATTGTGAACTCTGAGTTGAACTCCTTGAAGCAAACAACGAGCAGTGGAAAGAGCAACTTCACCGTTCTCAAGGTCAGGTCAGGGATAGAGACTATATCATGGGTGAAGCCGTGGCTCGAATATGGGAGGTGGCCGATCATTTGCAAACCCTAGCAGTTCAGGCTGACGTGCTAAGCTTGAAGTATGAATTAGAATCGGATCGGGGTCAAGAGTTAGCTTGGCTTCTTAGGAAGGTTAAGGCCTTGAGCATTAGGGCAAAGCCATATATGTAATCAGTTTTATGTAAAGAAATTTGTTTTCTAGTAAAGTTGTTCTAACAAGAATTGAATCAGAGTCAATGCCTCTTTTTGCATTCATTTGCATTACATTGCATCATATGCATTAAATTTCACAAAAAGACCCTAATTAAACGAAATTATTTCAGTTAATCTAGAAACCAACAAGAGTCAACCAACCGAACATCGTTAGAGTACTCGCGCCAAAACCAAAGTAATGGACCAAAGATTGGAAAGGCTAGAACAGATTCAAAAAGAGATGCAAGACCAGTTGCAAGCGCAACTACAAGAGCAGTTAGCGAAAGTGCAACAGGAGATGAGGGATCAGATACTGGAATCCCAATGAAGTATGATAAGTCAATTAGCGCAATTGTTGGCTGGTGAACGTGAAAAAGGGAAGGGCACTACGGTCAACTCAGGGGATGATAATGAGGATCCTATTTACCCCCGGGGTTTTACCCCGATAAACGCCCAGGCACAACTAGAGGCATACCCACGAAGGGTACCCGTCACAATTAGACCACAACAGTATCAAACCGGTACCTCAGTGCCGATGAACTACCAAACAGGCTCAGGTTCCAATCCAGGGGATAACCTAACCAATCCCGTTGTTCCTGATCTAGATGATATGGCAGAAATGGAAAAATAAGAGTGGAACTACCAAAGCAACTTGAGGATCGATGCAGATGGCTAGAAGAAAAATTCAGAGCAATGGAAAACGCTGATTATCATTGCGGAATTGATGCCAAAGACTTGAGTTTAGTCCCAGATTTAGTACTCCCTCCCAAGTTCAAAACTCCAGAGTTTGAAAAGTACAACGGGACTAGTTACCCTGAAGCTCACATCACTATGTTCTGTCGAATGATGACAGGATATGTCAATAATGATCAATTGTTGATCCACTTTGCTTCCAAGACACCGATCAGTCAAGTGACTAAATTGTACAACCAACTGAGTCGTGCCAAAATCAATTCATAGAAAGACTTAGCACAAGCTTTTATGAAGCAATATAGTAATGTGACGGACATGACACCCAACAGAATCACATTGCAGAACATCGAGAAAAAGAAAAATGAGAGCTTCAAGCAATATGCCCAAAGATAGAGAGAGGTGGCAACGCAAATCCAGCCACATCTTCTGAAAAAAGAAACCACAATGCTTTTCATCAACACTTTAAAAGCCCCGTTCATCAACCATATATTGGGGAGCGCTACTAAGAGCTTCTCGGATATAGTGATGTCCGGTGAAATGATTAAAAATGCAGTGAGAAGTGGTAAGATAAACGCGGGGGAAAACATCAAAAGATCAGCCCCGAGGAAGAAGGAAAATGAGGTGAATAATGTAAGCACATACAACAAAGGTTATTCGAAACCAATTACTGTAGGCCCGCCAAGGACAGTAACCACTAGCCATCAAGGCCCTCCAAGGAAAAAATCCAACCGGAGGCCAAATACAGAAATGCTCTAGTTCACACCTATCCCAATGACATATAGGGAGCTGTATCAGAGTCTATTTGATGCACATGTGGTATCCCCTTTCTACCTGAAACCTATGCAACCTCTATTCCCCAAATGGTATGACGCAAATGCTCAATGCGAGTACCACGCGAGAATCACGGGACATTCAATCAAAAACTGCACTGCATTTAAAAAGTTGATCGAAAGGTTTATTAAAATGGGAATTGTGAAGTTTGACGACCCATCAGGACCTAACGTGGCAGGAAATCCGTTACCCAGTCATTCTGATAAAGGGGTAAATGTGATATTGAGAATGGAGGGAAAAAACCAAGATGGATGTAGCAGAAGTAAAAACCTCACTGAAATGGGTTTAGAAGAAAATGGTAGATGGATGATTAATCAAACAGGACTCAGAAGAGAAACCTGAAGAGATGAGGAACTACTGTGAGTTCCATGCTAAAGAGGGTTATAAGATCCAAGAGTGTGTTGAATTCAGGGCCTTAGTGCAAAATTTGATGGACAATAAGGAGCTAGAATTCTTTGAATATACTATGGGCTCCGAAAGAGAAGATGTGTGCGCCTCAGAAGAGGGTCAATAGAGAAGGTCTATAAAGTCAACCACCCTGTGGTTATTATTTCATGACCTAGAAGCTATAAAGCAGGAGTACAAATTACACCAAGGGTCATAATCTAGAAACCTGTAGCTTTTCCCTACAAGGATAGCAAGAAGGTTCCCTGGAATTATGACTGCAACATGATGATCCTGGGAGAAGAGAACCTGATTAGTGCTTCAGAAGAAGGCCAAGAGGTGGGTTTCTACACGCGTAGTGGGAGACGCTATAATCCATCAAATGCAGGAGCTGAGCCTGTTAAAGGAAATAACCTAATAGTTGAACAAAAGAAGGAAAAGACGGTCAGACTTAAATCGCCAGTTAACGAGCCAGTAACTGAGAACGAGGCTAGGGAATTTCTGAAATTCTTAAAGCATAGCGAGTACAGCGTTGTAGAACAGCTACACAAGCAACCGGCTCGCATCTCAGTGCTAGCTTTACTCTTAAGTTTGGAGACACATCGTGACGTGTTAATGAAAGTGCTAAACGAAACTTATTTCGCTAACGATATCTCTATAAACAAGCTGGACCGCCTAGTTAACAATATAAGTGCCGACAACTTCATCTTCTTTAATGATAATGAAATACCGCCAGGGGTATGGGATCTACAAAGGCTCTGCACATCACCACCCGCTGCAAAGGGTATACATTACCAGGGGTGTTAATTGATAATGGATCTGCACTAAATGTCTTACCCCTGTCCACCCTGAATAGGTTACTTGTGAACAGCTCTCATATGAAGACATGTCAAAACATAGTGAGAGCATTCGATGGTACCGAAAGGAAAGTGATGGGAAGGATTGAGATACCCCTCTTGATTGGTCCAAACACGTCATATGTAGGGACAAACGATGAAGCGATAGAATGTTTTTTTCGATCGTTGGAATTTTTGAATGCAACCTTCATCATCAAAGGGAACAAGATCCCGATGCCCAAAATCTCTAAAACTACAAGGATAGGCCTGCAACTGACAGTCGGGAAATGAGCCTTACCTGGGAGAGGACTTGGAAAATGCCTACACTGAAAAGTCGAGGCACCTATGCTGAAGGACAAACGAGACCGCTTTGGTTTAGGATTTAAGCCAGATGCGAGGCAAAGGAAGAAGGAGATGGATAAGAAACAAGAAAGGAGAAGAGCGCGACTGAGCGGGGAAGAGGTCAAGTGGAAACCAATGACCTTTCCTCATATATCCAAGACTTTTGTATCAGGAGGAACTATTCACCCTGAAAGAGAGATGCCAAGAGAAGAGACTGCTGAAGAAATGTTGGGAAACCTGAACATCAACGCCATATCTGAAGAAGGAATCTGGGTAGAAAATTTATCAGACATCTGCCCCTATGTACCTGGAAGTGTTTTGAACAACTGGACTGCAGAAGAGATTCCTGTAGTTTTTAGAGCTAATTCAGAGTAATGTTCAAAACACGCTTATTGCTCTAAGCCTAAGAGCAATAAGAATCCTTTGTGAAATAGGCTTATGTCCAATATATTTATTTCAATAAAATGCATCTTTGCGTATCATCTTGAGCAAATATTCTTTTATTCTTTTCATTTCATTCATAATCATACCATACAAATAATTATTCTTAGATTCTTTTGTTCTTTGGATTTTTCTTCATCCTTATAACAGGTCTCCAGATATCAATGATATGAGCGACGCTGCTACTGACTCAGAATCTCCTTTTGAGCAAGATATGTGCACGGAGGATTCTCAAGATTTTGAAGATGATCGAAACTGTAAACTATCTCCTAATTTGTTGAGGATAGTAGAACAATATGAGAAACAAATCTTGCCTTATAAAGAGTCAGTGGAAATTGTGAGCCTAGGAGAGGAAAAAGAGGTGAAGATAGGAGCTTGCATTACCGCAGAGACAAGCAAGACCTCATTAAATTACTCCAAGAATTTAAGGATGTCTTCGCATGGTCATATCAAGACATGCCCGGGTTAAGTACTGATATCGTAGTACACCGGCTCCCTATAAAGGAAGAGTGCAAGCCGGTTCAACAGAAGTTTCGAAGGATGAGGCCCGATGTTTTACTGAAAATAAAAGAGGAAGTCAAGAAACAATTCGATGTTGGTTTCTTACGGGTGGTTAAATACTCAGAATGGGTAGCCAATATCATGCCCGTCCCTAAAAAAGATGGGAAAGTACAAATGTGTGTAGACTACAGGAACTTGAACAAAGCCAGCCCGAAAGATAATTTCCCATTGCCACATATCGACACTTTAGTGGACAACACGGCAGGTTACTCACTGTTCTCCTTCATGGATGGTTTCTCGGGATACAACCAAATAAAGATGCATCCTGAAGACATGGAGAAGACCACATTCGTGACCATGTGGAGAACATTTTGCTATAAGGTGATGCCATTTGGACTAAAAAATGCGGGAGCAACGTATCAAAGAGCAATGGTAACTTTGTTTCATGATATGATGCACAAAGAACTCGAAGTTTATGTTAATGATATGATCGCAAAGTCCCAAACAGAGAAGGAGCATGTACAAGTCTTGAGGAAACTATTTTTGAGATTGAGAAAATTCCAACTGAAGCTCAATCCAGCAAAATGTACTTTCGGGGCTAGGTCGGGAAAATTACTAGGATTTGTAATCAGTGAAAAGGGGATTGAGATCGACCAAGACAAAGTAAAGGCTATACAACAATTGCTTCCACCACGCACTCAAAAAGAAGTTCGAGGTTTCCTAGGAAGACTAAATTACATTGCCCGGTTCATTTCACAACTAATTGAGAAATGCGACCCCATATTCCGTCTCCTTAAGAAACACAACCCAGGCGTTTGGGATGAGGAGTGCCAGAAGACCTTCGATAAGGTCAAACATTACTTGTCCAATGCCCCAGTACTGATGCTACCTTACCCAAATAGGCTGATGATACTGTACTTGGAAGTATTCGGGAATTTCATGGGATGCGTGCTTGGTCAACATGATGAGTCGGGAAGAAAAGAAAGAGCGATATACTATCTCAGTAAAAAATTCACTGAATGTGAGACAAGATATTTGTCAATCGAGAAGTTATTTTGTGCCCTGATTTGGACAACCCGAAGATTGAGACAGTACATGCTGTACCATACAACTTGGCTCATCTCAAAGTTGGACCCTCTAAAGTACATGATGGAGTCGACTGCTTTAAATGGAAGAATGGCTCGATGGCAAATTCTTCTTTCTGAATTTGACATAGTCTATTTGAACCAGAAGGCAGTCAAAGGAAGCGCCAATAGCAAATTTTCTGGCCAGTAGATCTTTAGAGGATTACGAGCCTTTGAACTTCGATTTCTCGAATGAAGATCTAATGTATGTTGCAACCACTGAAGAAGACTCTCAAGGAAGTCATCCTTGGAAGCCAAACTTCGACGAGGCCTCAAACGCTGTGGGTAATGGAATTGGGGCAGTCATGGTATCTCCAAACGGAGATCATTATCCCTTCACTAGCAAATTGGATTTTAATTGCACGAACAATATGGCAAAATACGAAGCATGCATCATGGGTATCCGCGCAGCCATAGAACATAAGATCAAAGTGCTAGAGTTATATGGGGATTCTGCACTAGTGATCTATCAACTCAAGGGAGAATGGGAGACAGGAGATCCCAAGTTAATCAATTATCAAAGGTTGGTTCTTGAGTTAATTGAGGAGTTTGATGACATCACCTTTTATTACCTCCAACGAGATGAAAATCAGATGGTTGATGCCTTGGCTATTTTGGCTTCGATGGTCAAAGCGAACAAACAAGAAGATGTAAAGCCTATCCAGATGAGTATTTTTGAGACTCTGGCTCATTATTACAACATCGAAGAAGAAGAAAAAGAGGATGACCACCCTTGGTACAACAATATATTACGATATGTGAAGAATCGTAAATACCCTGACCAAGCAACTAAGAATGATAAAAGGACGTTAAGAAGACTGACCAACGACTATGTCTTAGATGGGGAGATCCTATATAAAAGGAGAAAAGATCAGGTGCTGCTAAGATGTGTAGACGCTATCGAGGCTAAGAAAATTTTGGAAGAAGTCCACGAGGGTGTCTGCGGAACACATGCCAATGGTTTTACAATGGCCAGGCAAATCATGAGATTCAGGTATTATTGGTCCACCATGGAAGGAGATTGCATCAGTTATGCCAAGAAATGCCACAAGTGTCAAATTTATGGAGATAAAATTCATGTACCTCCCTCACCTCTTCATGTTAGGACTTTTTCGTGGCCTTTCTCTATGTGGGGCATGGATGTCATTAGGCCAATTTCACCCAAAGATTCTAACGGGCATCGATTCATCTTCGTGGTCATTGATTACTTTACAAAGTGGGTAAAAGCCGCTTCATATGCCAATGTCACAAAGTCGGCAGTCAGCAAGTTCTTAAAGAAGAAGATCACATGTCGATATGGAATGCCAGAAAGGAACATATCTGACAATGCACTAAATTTGAACAACAGCACGATATCAGAAGTCTGCAGTCAGTTCAAGATCACACCACAACTCATCACCATATCGCCCAAAAATAAATGGTGCAGTGGAGGCAGCCAATAAGAACATTAAAAAAATCGTGGAGAAAATGACTGATGCTTATAAAGATTGGCATGAAAAGTTACCATTTGCCCTCTATGCTTATCGAACATCTGTTAAGACCTCAACTGGGGCAACGCCTTTCTGTTTGGTTTATGGAATGGAGGCAGTTTTACCCATTGAAGTCGAGATTCCTTCTCTCCGAGTTTTGGCGGAATTGAAGTTGGATGAAGAAGAATGGATCCAATCCCGATATGATCAGCTAAACTTGATTGAGGAGAAAAGGTTGAAAGCCATCCGTCATGGTCAGATGTACCAAAAGCGAATGATGCGAGCTTACAACAAAAAGGTTCGTCCTAGAGAATTCCATGAGGGGGACCTAGTATTGAAAAAGATCTTGCCTATACAAAAGGATTACAGAGGAAAATGGATGCCAAACTGGGAAGGACCTTATATGGTAAAGAAGGCCTTTTCCGGAGGAGCGCTGATTTTAACTGAGATGGATGGCAAGAACTTGCCCAATCTTGTGAATTCAGATTTAGTCAAGAAGTACTTCATCTAAAAAAAATAAGAAGAGAGGCCAAGGTGAAAACCCGCAAAGGGCGCGTTGAGACCAAAGGGATTTTGAGTTGAAAACCTGGAAAAAGGGCAGCTCAAATTTGAACACGTGATGGTAGGGTTTTCTCAAAAGGAAGAACGTTACGTCTTGGGGCATCGACGAAGCACTCTGGATCTCCTAAACACATATCAAACTCAAGATGGTCCTCAAGAAGTTGGTGCGAGGAAGCTCGTGCTACGATATCTGGGGCACCTGTTTTCATCTTATTCACTTTGTATCTAAGAAAATTTGCTATTTAGATTAATCTATTCATTTCGAGCCTTGCTCTCAATAAATTTCAATCTTGTCCCTTATTACAATCTTTTTCAAGCATTTTTACATTGAAATAATGATTAATGGACCAATAATATTCAAGCAAAGGAAGCTCTACGTATTGCTCTGAAAGGTTTTCTAAAATAGTACAAGTATCTGAAAGCAGGACCACTATTCAGAACTAGCCAAACTTAGGGGTTTGGAAACATTTGAGAAAAATAGTCTAAATTGTGAGTATTTATTTGGATTTTCTGTTAAAGATACCAGCTGAACAAGAAGGCATGGTAACACATCAGTAATAGAACCTTGATAAATAGCGAGCAATGACAACCTAAGCATTAAAAATGGATCATTCTCGAAAAATGACATTCTGAATTCATGCAAATATCATTCATACACATCTAGTTAGGAGCATCTGATTCATCCTGACCATGATATCCTAATCACCAGGCATAAATAGGCCCATGAAATGGATTCTACAGGTCATGTTCCCCAAAGAACGGTGTAACAGATCAGTGAAACCACAAATCCTATACCCCTGAAGTTACAGTGGGATGGATTATAGTCATCATGGTGAATCTTATTTCCTTGAAGTTGCAGTGGAACAGATTAAAGCTACAAATTACAAATCTTATCTCCCTGAAGTTACAGTGGAATAGATTGAAGATAGCAAATCTTATCTCTCTGAAATTGCAGTAGAGTAGATTAAAGCTATAAACCTTATCCCTGAAGTCACAATGGAACATATTAAAGCTACAAGCTACAAATCTTATCTCCCTAAAGTTGCAGTAGAGCAGATCGAAGCGACAAGTCCTATACCTCTGAAGTTGCAGTGGGTCGGATTAGATCTACCATAGCAAGTCTTATCTCCCTGAAGTTGCACTGGAATAGACTAAAGCTACAACTTATAAACCTTGTCTCCCTGAAGTTGCAGTGGAGTGAAGCTTCAAATCTTATCTCCTTGAAGTTGCTGTGGAGCAGATTGAAGATAGCAAATCTTATCCCCCTGAAGTTGCAGTGGGTTAGAATAAAGCCACTTGAAGAAGAGAAACACCAAAAGAAGTCGAGCCTCGGCAGGTCCAGGCAAAATCGGCCCTTTTAAAGTCTTTGCTCCATCCTCGTTACACGATAATGAGCAAAGAGGGGTAGCTGTAATCGGCCTATTTCGTCCGGCCCACAAAACCAATAAAAAACCAAAATAAAAATAAAACTAAAGTCCAATTACAAGCCCAAAACAAAAACCCTAACCCAAAATTTACAACAGCCCGTGGCCCAAAAAACTTAAAAATTTTCAGACAAAAAAAGAAAGACCTAAACCCTAATGCGCCGCACCACCCACGTGCCTCCGCAGCGCGCCCACCGCCCGAGGCTTGACCGCCTTGCACTAGAATAGCAAGGTCTGCCTCGTTGACCCCAGCACCTGCAAAAAAGAAGGGAAAACAGAAGCAAGATGGCAGAGAAACAGTGACAAAACAGAAAGCAAACAGTGAATAAAACCATGTAATCGGCTATAAAAAGCCCCATCATCAATGTAATTTTTTTACAGACAAGAAGATCAATAAAAAATAATCAAAGAAAAGGTGATACTTTATTTTTTTGTTTCGAAATAATAATAAGAATAAAAAGATCTTTTTTTTTCTTTCGAAACTCTAAAAAGAAAAAGAAGAGAATACTTACCCGGAATCGCCGTCCTCGTCGCCGTCGAAGGCTTCGTTGGGAAAGGGCAAAACCTTTTGGTTTCTTTGCCCATGGCCGAGCATCGGTCAGATTTTGGGGATTTAAACCCCAGATTTGGGTTCTTTTCGAACAAGGGGTTAAAAAGGGTGTCTTTGGTGTTCTCCGGCTACCGTGTACGGCGGCACCGTCGCAGGTGACCGGCGGCCGCCACGATGGTCCGACGCCGGATCCCTGGGCCGGAGAAAAAGAGGCGAGGGAGAGAATGAGAGAACTCTCTCAGTTTTTTTTAAATGAAGGGAAATGTCTTTTTTTTTATTACTTTTTTTCTATTTATATAGGGCATAATATGGCGTCGTTTTAGACCTTAGCACCAGTGGCCAAAACGACGCCGTTTGGCATATGACCCAAAACCCGACCCGCTCCAACATCAGGATCCGCGTGTTTTTGCGGAAGGATCTAATTGTACTTTTAGCCTTTTCGCTTTTTAATTAATTTGCGATCCAGTATTTTTCATTTTTTAAATTTTACCCTATAATTTTATTTTTATTTCATTTTAGCCCTCTGGAGAACGACGTCGTTTTGGGGACAGAGAATAATTTCTCAGTTGGTCCTCGTTCTTTCACGCGCGCTATATTTTCATCATTCTGGGAAATGATGCGCATAAAGACAAGGGATATTTCCCTATCTGGTCCCTGTCCTTTTTAGCACATTACACATTGATTCTTATCAGTCTCTTTTTATTATTATTTGCGATTTAAGACCTCCAAATTTCGTTTAGATTTCAATTAAATCTTCTGTTTATTTAATTTCAACTTTATACAGTTTATTTATTTATTCATTTATTTATTTATTACTTCCTTTTTTTTACACTTAAATATTAGATTGTTTATATTTTTTATTTGTGTATATTTTTACTATTATTGTCGTTATTGTTTTATTGTTTTATTTTTATTTTATTTTTTTCTTTCTCTCGTTATTTTATTCTTTCTTCTATTATTGTCGACATTTTCATGTCATGCATTTTCCATTTTTATTTTTTATTTTAATTTACCTTATTTTATTATTATTGTTATTATTATTATTATTATTATTATTATTCCTTTATTTACTTATTATTTATTATTCTAATATTCTACCTATCTAGCCATTTTATATTATTTCGTTATCACTATACCATACATTATATTTAGACATATTTATCTTGTTCCCGAATAAACTAAATACACATTATTTTAAATATCGCATTCGTCTTTGCACGAGGCATAAAAAAAGATTTTTTTTTTAAATCAAAGTAATGTTCATTATTTTGGAATTAGAAAGGTCATGTTCTTAACTTACGGAATATGGCTTCTCTCTAAAACCGAGATAGTCGAACATTTACTTTAAAATAAAATAAAAACGGGATTTAAAATGATGATTAAATGGCGTTCATTTTTTTTCTTGAGGATCTAAGGCATTGTGTCCTAACTTACGGGACATAATCCTTTCTTCTCGATTAACCTGAAATGAGCCTCTTTTCGTGAAAATTAATTTAGTAATGTCTTAATAAAGGATCGTATTTTAAAATCTCTTCAAACTTTCAATTTTCGACACTAAAAACATCAAATAATCAATTAGGTACCAATTTTGGGCGTAACGAGGGTGCTAATCCTTCCTCGTGCGTAATCGACTCCCGAACCCGTTTTCTGGATTTTTATAGACCGAAAAACATTGTTTTAATAAATCAAACCCCTTATTAAAATGATCAAATTACGAGGTGACCCGATCACACCTCACAAAAAAATGATTGATGGCGACTCCCATTTTTTGTTTTTTTTTAAAACAAAAGTCGACATTTCAAAAGATGGTTTCGACAAGGTGCATATATAAGGAAAATTAAACGTCACACAATACTTAATTTACTATTTTTCGGTCAACTTGATTGCCATGAATATTTTATTAGAATAATTATAGAAAGTAGGGATGAATAAAATTTGATTTGATTCAAAAAGTTAAAAATAAAAAAAGTTTGAATTTTGAATTATTCGGATCGAATTAATCGAGTTAATTGAATCGATTCAATTTTTTTCGAATTTTGAGTTCGAATCGAGTTGAATTTTATGTTAAAATTGAATAATTGATGATGTTATAAAATATTTGTGTTAAAATGTTTTGTTTGTAACAATTTCACATTTTATCTTTAAAATAACTTTTATTAAAAAATCACATTTTTTACATTAAATATATTTTTTATTTTCAAAATAGATTGTGAGAAGAATCAGAAGATAATTGAAGCAACTAAGCAAGCAAATAAGCTAACACATATATAAAAGATTAATAAATAAATTATGAAGAGACGAAAGTTAATAACAAATTTGATTACAGTGGGTGACAATGACTACAAGGGGTCAAAGTCATTCTTTTAATTTAACTCAAACAAATATATTAGGTTGAATTTGATTTGAATTCCATCTCAACACGTGATATGTGACGAAAAATGATAAAAAAATAAAAATTATAGAAAAATTATAAAATTCTTCTTTTGGTACGATAATTTTTATAATTTTTTTTACAAATTTTATATTTCTTTACATTTTTTATAATTTTCTTACGACTTTATAAAATTTTATAAATTTCTTTTCTATATTTCTATATATTTTATATTTTTTATGATTTTTATAAAATTTTACACTTTTTATATTTTTTATGATTTTTCTAATTTTTTTTCCAATTTTATATTTTTATAAATTTTATTGATTTTTATTTTTTATATTTTTTATATTTTTTGCCACATATCACGTCGTGGTTGTGACACGTGGTCGCTTTAACTGAAAAAATTAGAGGCAGTTAACTTTACCGGTCAACTATTGAAATACCCAATTGAGTGAAAAAAAAAATTGTTTAATTGTTTTTTTTTTTTTTAAAGTTTGAGGACCTTTTTGATACATTTTAACAATTCAAGTATCCAATTGAGTACAAAAAAAAAAGTAAGGGCTTAATTTATTTATTTATTTATTTTATTTATTATTTATTTTTAGTTTGAGAGCCTTTTTTATGCATTTTGAAAGTTCAAGTACTTAATTTAGTGTAAAAAAATTAAGGACTTAATTGCTTTTTTTAAAAAAAAAATTTGAAAATTTTTTACACCCTTAAACCTATATTTAAAAAAAATAATTTACACATTTTGCGACATATGGAATGGATCACAAATTAAATATATCAATAACTATATATTAAAACAAGAAACATAGCCATAGTATGTTAAAAAAATAAGTTAAATTAGCCATATATGCAAAAAAAAAAAAAAAAAATATTGGTCAAATATGCCGTTTTTTTTAAAAAAAAAATAGGGAAGTAGATCGTTTTTGGAGAGAGTGTGTGAAAGCACGCGCACTTTCTGCACAATTGGCAGGAATTAAGTTGCAAATTTTGACTTTTTTAGTATAATTAGTTCTTTTAATTTGATGGTTAAATATTAGTGGTTTTGTTATTGAGTTTTAGGTTCAATTCTTCTCTCACTCACATAAAATTAGTATTTTTTATTTCATGTTGTTTTAAGCTTTTATTATTATTATTATTATTATTATTATTATTATTATTAACATATCAACTTCAATAGTTAAATGGTTAAATATAATAATTTCATCTTTTAGTCCCAAGTTCAATTCCCTTTCTCTAAATATATTTGTAATTTTTATTTTATGTTGTTTTAAGTTTTTTTATTTTTAATTAATAAAGATATATTTTTTAAATTTTTTTATTTTAATTCATCTTTTTAAATATTTTTAATTAATAACTTTGTTATTCATAAAATCAAATAATAAATATGTAATTATATAATAAAAATATATATTTTACATATATCATTATGTTAAAAATATTTGAAATTAACAACTCAATTATATATAATATAAACATCAACTAATTTTTTGATATATTTTTTGATATATAATATTTATATGTCAAATATTTATTTTCTCCATGTATATTGTGGGTATGGTGATTTCTAATATTATAAAATGAAACAATTATTTTAAATATAATTATTATTTTTATATGTAAAATATTTAAAATGTCATTGTTTTTATCTACATTATGGGTATGGGTATGATATTTCAAATATTTCTATTAGTGAAATATTTCAATTAGTTATTTCAAATATCATTATGTTTATATGTGAAATATTTCAAATACACATACAAATATATATATATATATATAATACTAAAATTTAAATTTTCAATATTGGAAAAAAAAAAAGAAATTTAGAACTTTCGGTAAGGGGGTAAGTAAGTACAATTTGACATGTTTTAAAATATTATTTTAGTTTATACCACTTTTTCACTTTAATCTTTAATATTTTTTATTCCGATCAATATTTAATAAAAAAATTGAATGACTAAAATAAAAAAACCGAGAAGTTGGGTGAATAAAACAAAAGTATAAACATAATGTATTTAATAGTTGGGTGATTAAAATGAAAGCAGCCTAAAAATTAAGTGACAAAATTGCAAGAATTTTATTTTGAGTGACTAAAATAAAAGCTACATAAAAATTGAATGACCAACAAGGTAGTTTATTAATTTTAATTTGAATTACATCGGTTTTTAATTTATGATTACTTGAACTTATATTTATACTTTAATTATATTATATTATATTTGTTACACTTTAAAAAAAATCATTTTTTTAACAGGATATCTTTTAAACATTTTATTTTCTCACATAACTTTTCACAATTTCAAACCATAATTTTTCATAGTAAGTTTTCATCTTACATTATCCATCTGGTGTTCTTTTTTTCACCTTTTATCATCAGCATACTATACCAATATACAAAGGCTAATTATGATTTTTTTTTTCTTTTGTAAGTTCTGGATCTTCTGATTCAATGAGCTTACAATTTTCATTGCCAAAAACAAAATTATTTTTTACACAAACACCATCCCCAACAAAGAAAAGATCCATCTATAAAATGTTTTCAAATGATGATAAATAATCCGTATTCACCTCCCTTTATACCATTTTTGACACCTTGGCTTGGGACTGTATGTATATATGATCATCACATTCATGAACTAAGATGAAGATGAAGCTTTCCTTGATGTATTGATGTTCTTGTTGCGACAGTATTGGTAGCTATTCTCTTCCATTCTTTCCACCACGAAATGTGCTAGCACTTCGTTCAATTCCACCAAGTTTTCCTTGCACAAAAACTCATCCCCAGACATCTTCTCCACATCTCTATAATAATCATGAACAAATATATGCGTCTTGGGATTGCCCCCTTTCTTGCTTCTTGCAAGCACCCCCGACGTGAAGATCGGTTGCATCCTTCCAGGGCCTTCGTCTCCTTCGCCTCTTGGCCCATCGATCAATATCAAGTCCCAATCCACTTCGTAAACATGGTTCGGCAAATCATTGATTCCCAGCTTACAATCTGAGAACAACAGGTTTTGGACCGGCCTGCATTCGTTTCGGATCTGTGCTTTAGCAGATGCTATGAGCTCTCTCGTTTCGCTTGCCTTGGTCGTGTATTGGACGTCGTAAGCGTCGATTTCGGGGTGCAACTCTTCGAAATAGGCCGCGTAGTACCGGTTTTCGTCGATGAAAACGGTGCGGCCATTGTGGTTCAGTGCTTTCCACAGGAGGGTTTCTTGTGTTAGACCGAAAACGAGGAAGTTGCATGGGGAGGAACATTTACGTAGGACATCAGAGATCGGCTTCAGCTCCGCATATGTCATGTGGAAACTGTCGTTGGATCTCGAAGCATAATGGAGAAGGGTGTTGATGACCGTGGTGGGCAATAGTGCACCACCACCACCACCAAAGGCGGACACAGATGAGCCGGGGCCTCTCACGGTTGTCCTTACGGCTGCTGTAGTTCTACCGGAAACAGACTCTCGGGTGTATATGAGAGTTAAAAGGAAGGCAATAGTGAAAAAGGAAATGAAGGCAAGGAGCCATAATCTGCTAGAGCTGCCTTGTTTTTGGATATAAGGATGGAGGAGGATTAGCTTGGTATTACTGTTACTGTTCTTCATTTTTTTTTTTTTTGCTTTTGCAATCGTGGAGAAGAATGTTTTGACTGGTGAGAGAATCAGAGAAAAATGGGGTTTGATTTAAAGAAGGTTGAAACAATATAGGATTAGGCAAACATGAAGTGACATTACGTTAAATTACATTAAAGACAACCTAATAAATTCTAGAAAACCAAATTAAACCACATGGAAAACCATTTAAGTATTTCCTTTTTATGCTTTTGGGGTTTTGAAAAGTAGGTTGGCTTTGTTTTCACTGCAAAACTAACATGGAAGTGATGATTATTTGGGGTGAAAGAATGGTGAAAAGGGGTTATCCAAAATTAGAAGTGGTATGAAAGAAACAGAGGAGAAGAGGGGTTGTTGAAGACCGGGGGCTGGTGAGGGGCAAAAGGAAAGTAGATGGGGAATGTAATATTGTAGTGACCCGATAACTAATTACAAGCCAAATGTCGCTTTTCCTTCATCAATTTCGGGTTTTATTCTCAAGTAACCTTTTTTTTATACATTTATATAAACCATTTCTTAAATAATGAGTTTCCATTTGAAGGTGACAATTCACCTGCTTCAAATTTCCCATTTGCAGAAACCTGGACTTGGAATGAACAGAGTCACAGACCAAGTATGCAGGTTCTTTTATATTCCTTTAAATTAACTGATAGTCTGGTTTATAGTTATATATGAACAAGGTATAACCCAAAAACCCATATTTTTCATAACAAGTTCAGCTGATCTAAGGAATCATGTTCATTAGGAATTTGTATTTGCAGGAAAGTTGTGTGTGTAAGTCCCTTTTTTTAATGGAGAGGCATGGGGTTGTGCAATTATACATGTGAATCAGTGATCTCAGTGGCTCAACAGCTATGAACAGAACAGATTAACAAATGACTTGAACAGCAAGGTAATATAATCAATAGCATTACTCGTTTCAAACAAGGTTATTACAGTACAAGGAAATGATGACAATCCTTACGTTGGCCCAAAAAAGGTAATGTCAGACCATCTTACTTTATGCTTCTAAACTTGTCGGTTAAAGCTTAGCCCTCTATAAAATTTTATTTTAGTCGCATTGGATTTTGCACATTAGTTTGTTTGTTGTTGATAGAATGATAGTGTTAGATTAAATGGTTGTTTAAGTTTTTATTTATTTATTTTAATTTAATGCTATGTTAATTATCATTCAAAATAAAGGTGCAAGAACTAAAATATTATATTTTCAATAGTAGAGAGGTTAAAATTGCAGTGAACTCATCTTTTATCATTTGGATTGCAAATACAAAATATGAAGCCCTAAAAAAATTAGGTAGGGTATGGGCCAGTTGACTGAACAGTTCTCTCCTGGGTTTCACCAGGCTCTTTTCTCATATGCCAGTGGTTAAACTAACATAAAGCTTCACACCATCGTTTTCAAGTGACAAAACTGAAGATTTCTAAAAAGAAAAAAAAAAAACAACAAAGATAAAATCCCCTCTCTTGTGCTTTTTTAGCCAAAGGGGCGGCTTTAATACTTTAGTTCTATGGTCCAATTAACACTTATAATTTACATTAAAGAAAACAAAACAACATTGACATGACCTTTGTGGATTGGTAACGTTCTGTTTGGTCAATAAAGCATCCATGTTTTTTGCTCATTGAAATGGAGCACAAAGCATGAAAGATTAAAGGGAAGGGCATTATCAAGGGATAAAAAGGGCACATGTTTAAGTGCATTTGGCTTCAAAGATGGGACATAAAGTTTGGGGCTTTCAACATGGGGAAGATATTGTATGAATGATGAACACTAATGAAGTAATTAAATTAAATTAAAAAAATGTCAAATTACCCCATCTTTAATCATAAGAAGATGGAGGTTGAAGAAGCATGGATTTTTTAAAGAATCTTTATTAAGTATTTAGTAATGCAAATAAAAGTGATATTTTAAAATATTTAATTATTATTATTATAATATTGAAAAGAAAAAAAATGATACCATTACTATAAACAAAATTTGATTATAAATTCGGTAACATTGATGCATTAAATAAAAATTAAATGAGTAGTTATTAACATCAACTAGATGGATTCTGTTTTAATACAGAAAATGGATATCATTTTATAATAGCAATTTTGTTTCTTCTTAATTTCCTTTCCACTTGTGGACAACCTTCTATCATTAAATATGATTGAAGACAAATTTTCTTGAGAACATGCAAACTTAGTTCTTCACCTTTTTACTCACTGGGCTGCTATTTACTTTAATGCCATTCGATTAAAGTTTTTCCTTCTTTAATTGCTTTTGTGATAAAAGAAAACTAAAATATGAATGATACCTTTTAATGGGTAATTTTGCACTTACAATGTTAGTCACGAAATTATATTATTTCCTCATTGATTTATTCCAAAGTTGCAAACGTGAATCTATATGGTTCCTCCTCAAACGGATTTCCTGTGGCCCGAAATTTCCAACACTCACTTGCATGATTTGTTGCCACATCTAACTAACGTACGTATAAAAAGCTAAAGCAGCATGGTCCCTAAAGCCTAGAAAGATTCCGGATCCGGATGGATTACACCCATTTTTCTTTCAATGTTGTTGGCCATAAGTAAGATTCAAATTCTGCCACATGGTTAAGGAGGCCTTTCGGAGTGGAACCATCCCAGAAGGTATTAACAATATATTAATTGCCATTATTCCCAAGTGTCAAGAAGCATCTTCAATCACTCAATTTCGGTCCATTAGTTTTAGCAACATGACCTATAAAATTATCACAAAAATAATGGCTGCGAGGACCAAACCAATCCTCCAAAATATTTTTTCTCCAATTCAAGGAAGATTTCTACCTGGCTGCTCAACTTCAGATAATGCTATTATTGTTCAAGAGATTTACATTTATTAAATCAAATGTAAAACAAGGTAGGAGCTATGATCATCAAACTTCACTACACCAAAACAGACTTTTAGCGGCGTTTTTAGTGGCGTTTTAAAGAAAAATGCCGCAAATATTACACAATAGCGGCGTTTGAAGGAAAACGCCGCAAAAAAAATGAGCAATAGCGGCGTTTATTTCCAAAACGCCGCTAAAAAGGATAAATAGCGGCGTTTTTTCCTTAAACGCCGCTATAAATCGGAGCATTTCAAAAGCGCCGCTAAAGGGGAGCATTTCAAAAGCGCCGCTAAAGGTGAGCATTAGCGGCGCTTTTGAAAAAACGCCGCTAAAGGTCTGTTTCAAAAGCGTCGCTAAAGGTCTGAGCATTAGCGGCGCTTTTGAAAAAACGCGCTAAAGACCTGAGCTTTAGCGGCGTTTTTCACAAGCGCCGCTAAAAGTTTTTCATAGTTTTTCCTTATTCTTGCTTTGAATTATATTTTATTTTGATAAATTCACTTATAAGCAATGAGAAAGTTTCATTTTAGTTACTTAATTATGAAAAGTTACAAATTGCTAACTAAACAATTTAGAATTTTTCATTTAAGTTACAAATTAAGCTATTAAAATTGATTTAGGGTTTAATGTTTAGTATGTTAATTTCATGGTTTAGGGTTTGTTATTTTGGTGTATGGGTTTAGTGTTTTAAAGTTTGTTGTTTGGGTTTATTGTATAGTGTTTAATATCTTAGTGTTTATCGGTATTAAGGTTTAAGTGTTAGTGGTTAGGGGTTAAGGTTTAGGGTTAGGGGTTTAAGAGGAAATGGTTAATGGGTTAGGGTTTTGAGTTTAGGGTTTATAGTTTATGGTTTTAGGGTTAGGGGTTTGGGGGAAATGGTTAATGTGTTGGGTTTCTAAGTTTAGAGTTTATGGTTTAAGTTTAGGATTTTAGGGTTTAGGGTTTAGGGTATTAGCTATATGACCCAAAATCCAAAACTCAAATCCTCATGAGGATTTATGGTTAATGTGTTAGCTATTAAAATATATGTTTTGTACTACACTAACATTGGCCACATGAATTCCCAAAAAGTTGGTCTCGGATTATGGTTTAAGGTTTGCAGTTTAGAGTTTAGGGTTTGAGTTTTATGGTCTAAAATTTATGGTTTGGGGTTTTGAGTTTGAGGTTTAGGTTTTGATGTTCGTGGTTTAGGGTATAATATTTAGGGTTTAGGATTTATGATTCAGTGATTAATCTTGAATTTTTTAGAATATAAATCAAAATAAGATAAATGTAAATTATTATTTTAAAAATATATATATCAAAATGGGTTAAATCCCAAAAGCATACATGAACAATGGTTTAGTGTGCAATTGTATACATGAACTTTAATTTGATCCAGATCTTGTAAAATATTAACACAATTATTGATATAATTAACATCATTTTTTATTTATATATTGCATACATAAAAATTTATATTTATTCAATATAAAAATATATTGATGTGTTTATATTTTTAAATAATGTGTATGATTAAATCAAAACTAAAGTTTCAACTATACATTTAAACCACAATTAGAATTTCACATCTAGAATTACACATTAAACCAAAATTCATATATAATTCTGAGATGTATCTATATCAAAATTTAGGTGTATACATATAATTAAATGCCATTTATAAAAATTCTAAACAACTAATGCAGACTATACTTAAAAGAATAATGTTCTTTGTAAAAAAGAAAGAAAAAGAAATTCGTAAAAAGAGTTGATAATGGTAATTAAATTTTTAAAATTTAATAATAAAAAATCAAAAAATTAATATTTAATATTTTGTTAAAAAGTTCAATACTCAAAATATAATAAAAATAAAAATTCAAAAAAAATGGTAATCTCAACACAAAAATTTTGAAAAAAACATAAAAAATATAGGTTAAAAATAAGAAAAAAATTAAAATTGCATAATAGTGGCGTTTTTTGACAAAAAACGCCACAAAAAATGGAGTTATAGTGGCGTTTTTGTAAAAAATGCCACAAAAAATTGAGATATAGTGGCGTTTATTAAAAACGCCGCAAAATTATCCCATCAATCAATGAGTTAGGGTTTCAACACTACAGTCACCCAAGTATAAAACCATATTTTTTCCCAAAATTTTATTCTTCCTCTCACAAGCCAAAAACCCTAGTTATTAATCGGCGGAAGCAGCCATGGTCAGATCTTCATTTCCTCTCCACTTTGGCTTTTTGGTCTTCATCAAAACTTAATCTTTTTCACAAATTTGTTATGATCAAAACTTAACCCCCTCTCCCTTTATCATTTACATTCTTCTAGCTCCAGCAAAAGATAGCAATGGCGGGTAGATTAGGCGGACGAGTTGTCCACTTCGCCAACCTTCCAATCAAGCTACTAATGCCTAACACTTTCACCAACATCACAGAAATAGCCCTCAAAACCATCCCATCCGCTTCCAAGATTGAGATCAAACGCGTCCTCGAATCCCTCTACGGTTTTGACGTCGACAAAGTCCGTACCCTCAACATGGACGGAAAGAAGAAGAAGCGCGGCAGTTTCTTAATCGCCCAGCCCGATTACAAGAAAGCTTATGTCACCCTGAGAACCCCTCTTTCCATATCCGAGAACCTCTTCCCTATCCAAGTGATTCAAGAGGAAAAAGACAGTATTAATAAGACCAGTAAGAGTAAGAGCGTTGTGGAAGAAGGGGAGAAGAAGAAGCATTGGCTTGACGGCAAGGTGAAGGATGATGGAGCAGACAGGGGGAAAGGGAAAGGCTCTTATGCCTCAGCCCGTGGTGGTGACTGCCGCGTGGAGGAGAGGCCAAGTTTCCTTGGAGCAGCATGAGGAAAGCTAGTTAGGTAGGTAGGGTTTGTGGCTTTTTGAGTTTTTCTTTACCCTGGTAAGGGTTAGAATTGCAAAATTGGACCATGCATGAAGAAAGATATTTACATTATTGATGAGAAGTTATTAGCGATGCTAGAATTGAAGTAATAATTTGAAATGGGATTTTATTTGTTTATTTGGAGGTGTTTTTAAATTTAGTTTTTGTTCAATTATTTGAGCATGATTAGTTCTGGTGTGAAATTCTAGTACTATTATGTATTAAACTTGATTAGCATAATGGAGTTGATAAACTTGTTGATGGAATCATTGGAGAAGTGAATATCCTCCTCTGTTTCATTTGAGAGTAAGTTGTTCTCCACCTGGTGAATTAGTAAGAATTCATTTTAACCCTCAGATTAATGAGTCTGAAATCACAGTTCCTTTTTCATTTGAGAGTAAGTTGTTCTCCACCTGGTGAATTAGTAAGAATTCATTTTATTGGTTATGTCTATATTTTATGCAAAGATTGAGTTTGCTGAAGCACTTCGCAGTAAGCTCAAGTATTTTGATGAGTTGGAGAATGTAAGGTTTGAATGCTATCTTAACTAGAAATCAATTTAATTAAGTGTTACTTCCTTGTCTTTGCTTATTATCCTATTATCTTTTGGGGTTTATGCTTAACTTTATGTTTCTTGATGAATTGCTGTTGGTGCACTAGTTCTGAAATTTATGGTTTGTCTAATTTTACCTCTTTTATACAGATTACTTCCAACTTTTATTCTCCAAACATGAATGTCGGAAATGAAAACTTTCTCCCACTTCTTAAACGGCTTGATGAGTGCATATTGTAAGTTTGCATTTGAACTTAGTCTGCATGTGCAAACTGTTTGACAATCGTGTAATAACTGTCCATATGAGCACATATCATCAAAATATTTTAATCAAAATTTTCCCTTGTAGGTATGTTGAGAATAATCCACAATACACAGAATCCAGTGTTTATTTGCTAAAATTCCGTCAACTCCAGGTAAGGAAGGAATGGCACAATCTTGGACTTTTTTTTTCTCTTTTGTTAAGTGAATGAAATGCATGCATATAAGTAGATGTTTTGACTAAATGCTCCTGGAACCTGTTTTTACAGTCTCGGGCTCTTGGTATGATTCGCTCTCATGTAGTATCTGTTCTCAAAAGTGCATCATCTCAGGTAAAATATCATCTTATTCAAACATTAACAAAAATGGTTCATTGAATACTGAACAAATTTTATTTCTATGTTTTTCTCAAATCACAAATAGATATTTATTTAGATGAATGTTAGAAGGTGGAAATGATTATATATTCCATCGACAAACTTGTTTCTAGTAGATTGCCATAAACTCTGTAAGGCAAAGGCAGGCACCGTCCACTTTGTCCAATCCCTTTTTCACTTTTGACTTCTTCTTATTCAATCTCATCTTCTATTTTTTATTAATTAATTAATTGCCACTGACTTTGCCTTTCTTCAACCTATATAACCTCTTCTTTCCCTCCCCATTTCTCAATTTAATGGCAAGTAGAGTTATATCTCTTCTATATGAAGTGGGACCATATACTACAATTAGATCCCCCCCTCAGTAGAGGTAATTAACATTTTTAAACATTTGCAGCTTAAGCCTATATTAGAGGAAATTGAAAGCAAAGCATCAAGGAAAGAATATGTTCATCTTCTTGAAGAATGCCATAAATTGTACTTTGTGAATGTAGGCTTTCTTTGGTGAGTGATTACCCCGCACATGCACGCACCGTTATTTCAATATTCAAATTGGTTTTAATGTCTGCTAATATACTATTTTTTTAAAGATAAAAGTCTACAGTGCATCAGCGCATATCCGAATTTGCCAAGAAAGACGGTTTGCCATCATTGACTAGATCAGATGTGCTTACTTAATGCAAGTATAGTGAACTTCTTTGTCATATATAGCGATTGAATATGGAGATGATTTCTGGAAATTTTGTTCAATTAAAGCTAGATTTGTTATTTGAGTTATGCGTCCTTTGCATTGTTGATTTTATTTGGTTATATTTAGAGATGATAAAATGTAGCCCAGCCGTTTGCTTTCTATTTAAACTGGTGTTTTTAAATTGAAGAAACGTGCACTGTCTTTATTAACTTCATCCTACACGTTTCGATTGATGTAGGTGTGTCAACTTGAGCATCAACTCTTTCATCATTTTTCCCATCTTCTTCTGAGGATGTTTCAAGTTTGGCTCCATCAATAGATCCTTTGTAAGTACTCTTGTAGTTCAATGTTGCACAGCTTTCTTTTCCCTGTTTTCATTTTTTTATGGTTTCCTTTAGTTCGCTTAATGATGCCTTATTGACATTTATCAAAATAATATCCTAATTTTGACTTAAGTATCAATATTTTGCTGTATTACTAAATTGGATTTGTTATAGGTCTACATACTTGTATGACACATTGCGGCCGAAACTCATTCATGAAGCAAATGTTGATTTTGGGTGTAGAGCTTTTAAGGACTACTTCTAACTGATAACTGATCTTGGTGCTAATTTATGGCAAATTTTCAGGTCATTACCTCTTTACATGGGAATATAGAGGTATGCATTGTCTTTCAGTTATCATGCCTTCTTTTTTTTCAGTTTTTGTAATATTTTAATACCCTTCAATTATGTTTTCTTTTCTCTGTTTGTTTCTCGAGAAAATTACCTAACTTTTTCCTTTTTTTGAAAATCTACGTGAGCTTAAAAGTGAGTATCTTCTATCTAGATTTCCAATCTTTGATAGATTTATTATAGTTATGTTTTTCTATTTTTCAATCATTTGTTGTTAATTTTGTGTGGAATTGGTTAGATTGGATCTGCTTGGGGGGTTGAGTTGGCATTTTTAATGTGTTTGATTTGATGGGTATATGATTTTGAACTGTTTCTTTTATTAGAAAATTCTGTTTACACATCCTTTTAACAATAACAATGTCTGGTGTAATCATAGATTCTTGATATTAATGGGTGTAACACAGCCTGGTGATTTGCAGTCAACCACTGTAATTCTTTATCTTTCTTTTTTCTTTGTTCTTTTTTTGGTTTTTTCTGTTTGGCATTTCATCATTCATTTGTTATGCATTGCCTTCTTGTTTTCAGTTATTGTCCAATGCATGAAAAATGAACACAAGGGAATCATTATCATATATACACACACACATATATACATATATATATGTATATGTATATGCATGTACAAAGATCAGGGAGAACATCATGGAATGCATCTAAGACTGTTAGGACAAAAAAGAATTGGGATCTTGGTTTCATTTATTAAACCGATATTGATTTGATTTTGAGGATTTTTTTCCTTCCTTTTTGAGAATTCAGATTCTTACATTTTGAGCTTCAGATCAGTGAGAATCTGAAAATGGTTAAAGGTTTGTCGTGTATATTCATCCCGAGATGATTATTGAAAAGAATGTTGTGAATGGGATTTTTTTCTAACCACCGTTGTGTTTTGTAGGTATGGAGTGTTTTGATGTGTGGAAGATATCATGTTGCAAAGTCATGCGTAGCTGGTGTGAAGCATTTATTTGCTTCAGATCTTGCAATGTTGTGATATTGATTTGTACAAACAATCTAGAGGTCTCAATGATCCTGAATCAATTTCTTTATTCTTTCCCCCACTTCTTTTATTGGCTGGTTTTACGGTGTGGTTTAATTTGTTAATTAAAATCCTATTATTGATTGGCTTAATTTTTTTTTTGGTTTAAATGTTATGGGCTGAAAAATGTTTAATTTTACAATTTTTCCCTTAATTTTTTTATAATATTTTAATCTTATTCTTTTTTATAATATTTTTTTTATTTTTTAAGACTTTTAGCGGCGTTTTTAGAAAAAGCGCCGCTAAAGGTCATGCTTTTAGTGGCGTTTTTTAGAAAAAGCGCCACTAAAGGTCATGCTTTTTGCGGCGTTTTTGGAGAAAGTGTCGCTAAAAGCCCTGACTTTTAGCGGCGTTTGTAGGAAAAGTGCCGCTGTAAGTCTTGACCTTTAGCGGCGTTTGTGGAAAAGCGCCGCTAAAAGTCTTGACCTTTAGCGGCGTTTGTGGGAAAGCGCCGCTAAAAGTCATGACCTTTAGCGGCGTTTTTTTCTCATAAATGCCGCTAAAGTTTGCGGCATTTGTTTTAGCGGCGTTTTTTTGCGGTGCTTTCGAAAGCGCCGTAAATACTATTAGTGGCGCTTATAAACGCCGCTAAAAGCCTAAAAAAATGCCACTAAAAGTCTGTTTTGGTGTAGTGCTTGATCTCGACAAGGCATACGACAAGTTAATTAGAGTGGTCTTTCGTGCGAAAGGTTTTATTTGTACTTTAATTTTCCACTTAGTTGGGTCAAGCTATTATGGCCTGCATCTTGTCTACCATGACTACGGTTCTCTTCAATGGATCCAGGCTATAGAGCTTTAAACCCTTACGTGACATTAGGCAAGGTAACTTTTTATCTCTCTATATGTTCATCCCCTGTATGGAATACTTGAACCTTCAAATCTCTAAAGAAGTGGAGGAAGGACAGTGGAGCCACATCCAAGCATCAAGAAATGGTCCATTGCTTTCCCATCTATTCTTTGCAAATGATGTCATTCTCTTTGCCAAATCCATTCTTAAGACGATTAATTCTATTAAGAGAGTGCTTCGAGTCTTTATGGAGGAATTGGGACAAAGTGTAAACCTTTCTAGGGTGGTTTTCTCCCCTAACTACCATGCACATAGAAAGAAAGAAATTGCCAACTCCCTGAATATTAAATAATCCTTAGATTTAGGGTGATATTTAGGCTTTCCTATTCATTCCAAAAGAATCTCGAAACGGGACTACGAGGTCATTGTTGACAAAGTTTGAGGAAAGCTTAACGCTTGGAAAGAAAATATATTATCACAAGCAAGACAAATTGTGCTTATCCAATCTACAATGGCTTTGATTTCGAGATACTTCATGCAATGACGTTCCTTTCCATCGAGTACGTTGAAGGAACTTGATTGAATTAGTAGGAACTTCTTATGGGGGAGACATAAACTCAAAGCAGATGCACCTTGTCAATTGGGCTAAGGTCACCCAACCGAAATCCCAAGGTGGCCTAGGATCATGATGAGCAAAGCTAGAAACCAAGCCTAATTAGTTAAGTTGGGTGGCATGTTATTTAGGAAAAAGATAAATTATGGGCAAAGGTCCTTTCCTCCAAGTACACTCCCAACAATAGTCTTGTGAGAAAAAATATGGATTTCTTGCCTACATGGAGCGTTCTAAAAAAGATTGGTCCCTTCCTTGATGTAACGCCCTAACTTTTTATTTCTGCTTCTGAAAAATTTGACATAACTGTGTACCTGCTTTAATGGTTAAGTGCTCTGGGTGCGTATGAGAGGTCCCAAGTTCAAGCCCTACCTTTGGCAAATTTTGGTTATTTTTGGATCCAAGCCTTATGTAACATCCCAAAAATGGGGTTATTTGGAATTTAATTATTTTTCTTATTATGAACTGCTGTGATATTATTTATGGAATGTTAAGGCTTAACTATGGATTTTTAGTAAGCTCGAGTAGTGGGAAAAATATTATTTTCAAGCTTTGAGGTAGGGAGCCTTAACAAGTGGGGGTTATAAGAATAAATGGGGATAATTTGGACATAAGATGAGCCTAGAATAAGTGGCAAAGTAAGCCCACTTAAGAGCTAACATGTGACACCACATCAAGCAAGGGGGATCCTGGGTTCGAGTCACAAAATTCCCTTTCTTTTTGCACTATGTTTGGGCGGCACAAGTGGGAGAGTCTTCCTCCTTTTAAACTCTTTTATTATTATTAATAAGAGATAATATGAGCATTTAAAATTAGATTTTTATTTGTTTAATTTCAAGGATAATGGGAGATAAATGAGGTTATTATATGGATTATTAGGAGATTATTATTTATTAATTCAACTCGCTTGAATTAAATCAAATGAGTGGCCAAGAGAAAACTAGGAGTTGGCTAGGAGTTGAACTCCTTGAGCAAGGAGAAGTGGACGGCAAGAGGCTACTAGAGGGGCCGAATCCTATTTAAGGCACATACCTAACACCTTATTTTCCTTTTCTTCATCCGTGCACATAGCCGAATTCCCTAGAAAGCAACCTTGCTATTTTCGTTTCTTTTACAAACGTGTTCAAAATTCCAAAACCTCAATCTTTTGTTTCCCTTTTTGCCATAATCCCATCATCTTCTCTTTACCTCTCTTGTTGGCGAATATTGAGCATAGTATCTTCCTGCATCTCCTTTGTTAATCGATTTGGATCAAGGTAAGTAATGGCGAATGTCTATCTCCCTTTTCCTTCTTTTTACGCCGATTTCTTTTACAAGGGGAGGTGCCGATTTCGGCAATGGTTATAAGGCTTCTAATCGAGTAGTGAACGATTCTTCTAGGTGCTCAGGGAATGAAAGCAGTCGACTCAGGCCCTGATCTCTAGCATTCGATTTCGGTAAGTGGTGGTAAGATCAATTTCTTTATTATAACAATTCGATTAAAAGCCGAAGGCTATTAGTTTTACTTACTAATCAATGGTGATTGACGAGCAGATTCGGGAATCAAGTATTGCGATTAGTATCCAAAAGTGTGAAGGTAAGGATTCGGGTTCACAAGGAACCCTCTCAAATTAATTGGTTGGCCGATTAGGCCATAGTACTAACCTGGGTATTTGGCCGAATATAGGGATCAGTAGATCTAGGGTGGTCGACCCTTCTTTTTCGGATTTAGAGCATCCAAGGGTGACAGGTGTGTACATACACACTATAATTTATTAAATGTGTTGAATATTGTAAATGCTTACTTGATTTATGTAGCATTGGATGATATACCATATCGGTATAGATGGCAATTCAGGTAAGTACCTGTTAATGTGAATTATTATTAATGCTTTTGGGAAGCATGATGTATTGATTTATACATATGATGGCATGTAACATATATTTATGTGACTGATGTGGGATTGACTGAGTGGAGGGGCGGTGATATTTCGTGGCCGACGAGCACCAGTGTTTTGGTAACACACCGTGACTATATGTCACCGAGGTTTGGTACCTCCGGAGGTTTGGTACCTCATAGCGACTCGTCCCCGTGGTTAACACCACCGTGGGTTGGCCCCACTTGAGATATGGGATCGCCCGCGGTGATTTGGTATCACACGATGGGTTGGCCCCATCACCCGATTTGTGTCCACTGGACACCAAAGTGTTTTGGTAACACATCGTGACTATATGTCACCGTGGTTTGGCACCACCAAATGTTTTGGTAACACATTGTGACTACGGTCACCAAAGTGGTTTGGTACCACATGGGGTAGATAAAGGCGTTTGGTTGGCTAGGTTGGGGCACATAATATTCTCGCATATTAATCTGTTATATGTTGCGTATGGAAATGTTTTTTTTTAAACGGGAAGGGTTACATATCGAGTCTTGGTGACTCACCTTCTCCTTTAACATTTTTCAGTGACTCGTAGATGGCGGTTGAGGAGCCGGTTGGACTCGAGGTGGCCATGCAGTGGACTTGCATAAATTGAACTTTAAACTTAGCAATTCTATTTTATTTTATTATTGGGTTATTTTTATTTTGGTTGTAATGAGGCCTCCATAAACTTTACTTTTGTTATTTCTTATATGTTGGATACTTTGTTTAAACTATATTATTAAAATTAAATTAAAGTCACATGTTTTCTTAAATTAACACGAAAATGTTTTATCGTGCCATCGGGCACATTTGAAATTTGTATAACAACCTGACTCAATTAAATCTCCAAATTAAATCTAAGTATAGTTTCGGCAAGATAACCAAAAACGAGAAGTTTTCAACAAAACTTAAATTGGTTTTAAAATGGTGTTCAAAAGGTTTTTCTCCGTAACAAATCAAATCCGGTCGTAATGTTTGGGCCGGGTTTGGGTTGTTACAAAATTGGTATCAGAGCCAGTTCAAAGCTCAATTTGTGGCCCAAGGCCCAAAAATGTTTTGGTAGGCCTTATGGAATGATTTTTGGTTTTGAACAAAGATGGCCGAGTCTCCTAAGCACCAATCCGCCTGTAAGTATATCTAAACCTCTTTGTGAATTATATTCTGTAGAAGGGTAGGAAGCATGGAACGTAGATAGACTTATAGGACTTGGACCCTAAGGTTAGATTACTCAAAACACAAACATGACATAAGACTTAAGGAACTAAACCAACCTATGACTTAGTCAGTGAGCTAGGGTGTGGTAACCCCTGTACGCATGTCTAGGATTGGATCCGGAAGAGCCTGGTATTTAAGCAGTCCTCGTGACTCACCTCCTCTTCGCAGTATCCTACCCGTGCGTAGCTTCTGTTCACCCTAACTCGAGGGCTCAGCAGGTGTGGCAACCTCTGTGCGCATGTCTAGAAAGGTTCAAGTGAGAGCTTGGTATTTAAGCGGTCCGCGTGACCCACCTCCTCTTCACTCACTTCACCTGGTGTGCGTAGCTTTGGTTCACCCCGACCAGGAGGGCTCGGTCATAGGCTAAACACAATGATTAAAACCCGAAAAGGGAATTAGCCTTGTTTTTCGAAATAGAATGAAACAACAAACCCTAATGTTCTCAAAACTTGTGCAATAACTTTCTCAAATCCTAGAATATTACTTTTACAACGTTTTTCTCGAAAAACTTGACTTGTGGAAAATTACAGAAATACCCTTAGGAGTAGAATTACCAAAATGCCCCTGACCCATAAAATATTAATTCAATGGTTTTGCCCAAAAATTTCAATGATTTTACAGACATTCAAAAACCTTAACTTTGGAAATCATCAGCAAAATATTCTGGTTCTGAAAAATTACGAAAAAACCCCTGTAGGAAAAAGACGAAAATACCCCTGGGTTAGAAATGGGCAGAAATGTCCGATGAGCGAATAGGTATGGAAAGTATTAAGGAATGGATGCATGAACTTCTTTGTGTGAACTAGGATAGGAAACTGAAACATTGTTTGCTCGAAAGAATCTTTGATTAAACCTTATCCATAAAATTTCTTCGCGAGTAATAAAGTGAAACAAATGCTAACGCATAAAATTTTTCTTAATCGATTAAAAGCGCGGTAGATAGAATGAGTTCTAGAGGACGTGGGCGCCGTGGACGTGGTAGGGGTAGGATGACGGTGTCCAACCCGTCAGTCGAGGACAAAGTTCTTGAAAATGAGGTACCACTGCCACCACCACCTCCTACTTTTAGAGCTGAGGAGCCGGATCAGACCGGTGGCGAGGCGGTATCGCAAGCTGTGTTGCGAGTCTTGGAGATGGTGGCTGGGGCTGGTGGAAATGTGGGAGCTCGAAAATCTGTCCCCGAGCGACTCCGATCTAACGGAGCGGAGGTATTCCGAGGTGTGTCAGGAGTGGCACCCAGTGCAGCAGAATACTGGCTAGAGTCAACTGAAAGAATCATGGATGACCTTGACCTGACTGAGGAAGAAAAGCTGAAAGGGGCAGTGTCGCTTCTAAAGGATGAAGCGTATCAGTGGTGGCTGACGGTTCGAGATGGGGCTACAGCAGATGATTTGACTTGGGAGTATTTCAGAACCACCTATCAGAAGAAGTATGTGGGCACCAGCTACACTGACGCGCAGAGAAAGGCTTTTCTGGGATTAGTGCAAGGAACTAAGTCCGTGTCGAAATATGAGGCGGAATTTTTAAGGCTGAGTAGGTATGCGAGAGGCATCGTGTCTACTGAACATGAGCGCTGTGTCCGCTTTGAGGACGGACTCCGAGATGATCTGAGGTTACTGATTGCCCCACAGCAGGTTCGTGAGTTCTCATCTCTAGTGGAAAAGGCTAAGGTAGCCGAAGGGATCAAGGAGGCTGTGAGGCAAAGTTATAGTAGGAATAATCAGAAGAGAGGATTTGGGTCACCGGATCAAGCGGTAGTGCTCGTAAAAAGGCTAGGCCAAGTGGGCCCAATCAGCGCAAGCAAGGCCCACGACTACTAATCGAGGCCGACTCGGTGTAATCGCTGTGGAAAGACCCATTGGGGAGGTTGTTGGACCGGTGATAAAGGATGTTTCGAGTGTGGGTCTTTGGAGCATCGTGGTCGAGATTGTCCCCTGAAACTAGCTAAGAATCACCGGAGGCGTAATCGCACTCGCAATAGAAGTGTGGGACCACGGAGGGTCGTGGTAATGGCAGAGGAAACAACGGTCCCTAACCGAGGTCGTGGAACTCAAGGCGAGGTTCAGGCAACACAGAGGCTAGGCGGCTGGCTTAGTTTACGCAAATGAGGTGTCGCGAGGAAGGTGACGCACCGGATGTCATAACCTGGACGCGTTTCTAATTTTTGGTTTTCCTTATGTTGCATTGATTGATGTGGGCTCGACGCACTCGTATATTGCTAGTAGTGTGGTAGGAACTATGGACCTAAACTCAAACCGCTTCTAGGAGATGACCGTAGTTAGCCCTTTAGGTCACTCTGTAATAGTAGACAAACTTTATAGAGGCGTACTTCTAGAACTTCAAGGGGTAGTATTTTTAGTCGATCTAATGGAACTACCGTTTGGGGAGTTCGATTTGATCCTTGGAATGGACTGGCCGGTTAAGTATCAAGCGAATTTAGATTGCGCGCCAAGCGCATGGTTCTTAAAACACCAAGGTGATGAAGTGGTTATGATAGGAGATAGAAGGAACTACCTATCCAATGTAGTGACCGCCTTGAAGGTGAAAAGATGGTCAAGAAGGGTTGTGAGGCGTATTTGGTTCAAATCACGTGCTTTGGAAGCTAAGGGGTTAGTAGTTGGAAAGGTCCGAACGGTTGGGGAATTTATCGATGTGTTTCGGAAGAGCTTCCGTCCGCCTCCCGGATCGGGAAGTCGAATTCGTATAGACTTGCTACCCGAACGGCACTGTGTCTATAGCACCATACCGAATGGCACCAAAGGAATTGGTGGAGCTAAAGGCTCAAATTCAGGAGCTCTTGGATAGAGGGTTTATTCGACCAAGTATATCTCCGTGGGGAGCACCTGTGTTGTTTGTCAAGAAGAAGGACGGTTCTATGCGGATGTGCATCGACTACCGCCAGTTAAACAAGTTAACGATCAAAAACAAGTACCCGTTGCCTCGGATCGATGATTTGTTTGACCAACTGAAAGGTGCGTCGGTATTCTCAAAGATTGACCTTAGGTCAGGTTATCATCAATTAAGGGTAAAGGCGGCTGACGTTCACAAGACGGCATTCCGAACTCGGTATGGGCATTTCGAGTTCTTGGTGATGCCATTCGGGCTGACCAATGCACCGGCGGCATTTATGGACTTAATGAATAGGGTATTTCAACAATTATTTGGACCAATTCGTCGTGGTGTTCATAGACGACATATTGGTTTATTCAAAGACGTATGGGGAGCATGACAAGCATTTACGGATAGTTCTGCAGGTATTGAGGAGAAGCAATTATATGCCAAATTCGATGAAGTGCGAATTTTGGCCGAGGAAGTGGCTTTCTTAGGTCATGTAGTATCACCAAGGAATTAGAGTAGACCCTCGCAAGATTGAAGCAAAGATTGGATTGGAAACCACCTAGGTCGGTGGTCGAGATACGGTTTTCTCGGTTTAGCAGGTATTATCGGAGATTCGTGGAAGGATTCTCTCTAATAGCAAATACCAGTTAACTAAGTTACTAAGAAAAGGTGTCCCATTTGTATGGACGGAGAAGCGCAAGGAAGCTTTGATAAGCTAAGGAAAATTTTGACTAAGCTCCGGTTTTGGTACACTGAAGCGGAAAGTTATTCACGATCTATTGTGATGCATCTCACACCGGTTTGGGATGTGTGTTGATGCAGATGGGAAGGTAGTAGCCTATGCATCCCGTCCGATTAAGACCGCATGAGGTTAACTACCCAACGCACGACTTGGAGTTAGCGGCAGTCGTCTTCGCTCTGAAGATATGGAGACATTACCTGTATGGGGAGAAGTCGATAGTCTACACGGATCACAAAAGCTTGAGGTATCTTCTGACTCAAAAGGATCTCGAATCGAGACAGCGTCGGTGGATTGAACTACTAAAGGATTACGATTGTTCAATCGAGTACCATCCGGTAAGGCTAATGTGGTAGCTGACGCATTGAGCCGGAAGGTTGTGACGGACTTAAGAGTAATGTTCGCTCGGTTGAGTCTATATGATGATGGGAGCCTTTTGGCGGAACTCCAAGTAAAGCCAACATGGATTGAGGAGATTAAGGAAAAGCAGTTAGTGGATGAAGGCTTGAGCGTTAAGAGGTACAAGTTCGGGATGGTGGTTTGGAAGGGTACAGGTCTGTCTAGTGATGGAGTGCTTTGTTTTCAAGGACGAGCTTGTATGCCAAGGGATACAGAATTAAGGCAGAAAATTCTCCAAGATGCACATAGCAGCCCATACGCTATGCATCCTGGGGGCGGCAAAATGTATGGAGACTTGCGGAAACAGTTCTGGTGGCCTGGGTTGAAGCGTGAGATAACGGAGTTCGTAGGAAAGTGTCCGACGTGCCCGCCAGTTAAGGCCGAACATCGCTTACCATCGGGACTACTTCAACCGATAAAGATCCTCAATGGAAATGGGAGAGGATCACCATGGATTTTGTTAGTGGGCTACCCCTTACGCCCAACAAGAAGGATGCGCTTTGGGTGATTGTGGATCGCTCGACTAAATCACTCACTTCATGCCGGTGAGAATGGATTACTCACCCGTGAAGCTAAGCGAAGGCGTATGTGGGTGAAATAGTGAGGTTGCATGGTGTGCCATGATCGATTATCTCGGATAGGGATCCCGATTCACGTCGAGGAGGT
The DNA here is from genome assembly GCA_025698515.1 of Gossypium sturtianum. Lineage (NCBI taxonomy): Eukaryota > Viridiplantae > Streptophyta > Magnoliopsida > Malvales > Malvaceae > Gossypium > Gossypium sturtianum. The sequence goes on along the minus strand of CM046953.1, from coordinate 45,395,576 downwards.
TCGAAAGCGTTGCATCAAGCTTTGGGTACACGGTTAGATTTCAAAGACGGCTTTCCATCCACAATCTGACGGACAATCGGAAAGGGTGATACTGATTTTAGAAGACATGTTAAGAGGTTGTGTCTTGGATTTTAGTGGTAGTTGGGAGGAGTACCTACCATTAGCGGAATTCGCTTATAACAATAGTTATCAAGCGAGTATTCGAGATGGCTCCATACGAGGCCCTATATGGACGAAAGTGCCGTACTCTCTACATGTTGGGCGGAGTTGGGAGAACGACAAGTTCTGGGTCCGAATTGGTAACAGAGACCAAGACAAAGTCAAGGTGATTAGGTCTCGTCTCAAGGAAGCATCGATAGGCGTAAGTCTTATGCCGATCTCAAACGCAAGGAAATGGAGTATCTTTGTGGGAGACAAGGTCTTTCTCGAAAGTGTCGCCTTGGAAAAAGGTGTTGAGATTTGGACGAAAAGGGAAGCTGAGCCCAAGGTTCATCGGGCCATATACGGTTGTAAAGCGAGTAGGACCGGTAGCTTATCAGCTAGAGCTGCCGGCAGAACTGAATCAGATTCATGACGTCTTTCATGTGTCGATGTTGAGACAATGATCGGTCGATCCTTCGCACGTTGTGCCATGCGCGAGATTGAGGTGAACTCGAATTTATCTTTTGAAGAAGAACCGGTTCAGATTGTAGACCGAGATGTGAAGGTTCTACGTGGGAAGGCAAAGGTGCCTTTAGTGAAAGTGATATGGCGGAACCACGAGTGGAAGAAGCTACGTGGGAGCCCGAGGAGGTGATGCGGCAAAGCAATACCCCCATCTCTTTTGATCAAGGAATTTCGAGGACGAAATTTATTTTAAGAGGGTAGAATCAGAACATCCCAAAAATGGGGTTATTTGGAATTTAATTATTTTTCTTATTATGAACTATTTGTGATATTATTTATGGAATGTTAAGGCTTAACTATGGATTTTTAGTAAGCTCGAGTAGTGGGAAAAATATTATTTTCAAGCTTTGAGGTAGGGAGCCTTAACAAGTGGGGTTATAAGAATAAATGGGGATAATTTGGACATAAGATGAGCCTAGAATAAGTGGCAAAGTAAGCCCACTTAAGAGCTAACATGTGACGCCACATCAAGCAAGGGGGATCCTGGGTTCGAGTCACAAATTCCTTTCTTTTTGCATTATGTTTGGACGGCACAAGTGGGAGAGTCTTCCTCCCTTTAAACTCTTTTATTATTATTAATAAGAGATAATATGAGCATTTAAAATTAGATTTTTATTTGTTTAATTTCAAGGATAATGGGAGATAAATGAGGTTATTATATGGATTATTAGGAGATTATTATTTATTAATTCAACTCGTTTGAATTAAATCAAATGAGTGGCCAAGAGAAAACTAGGAGTTGGCTAGGAGTTGAACTCCTTGAGCAAGGAGAAGTGGACGGCAAGAGGCTACTAGAGGGGCCGAATCCTATTTAAGGCACATACCTAACACCTTATTTTCCTTTTCTTCATCCGTGCACATAGCCGAATTCCTAGAAAGCAACCTTGCTATTTTCGCTTCTTTTACAAACGTGTTCAAAATTCCAAAACCTCAATCTTTTGTTTCCTTTTGCCATAATCCCATCATCTTCTCTTTACCTCTCTGTTGGCCGAAATATTGAGCATAGTATCTTCCTGTATCTCCTTTGTTAATCGATTTGGATCAAGGTAAGTAATGGCCGAATGTCTATCTCCCTTTTCCTTCTTTTTCTCGCCGATTTCTTTTACAAGGGAGGTGCCGATTTCGGCAATGGTTATAAGGCTTCTAATCGAGTAGTGAACGATTCTTCTAGGTGCTCGGGGAAATGAAAGCAATCGACTCGTGCCCCGATCTCTAGCATTCGATTTCTGTAAGTGGTGGTAAGATCAATTTCTTTATTATAACAATTCGATTAAAAGCCAAGGCTATTAGTTTTACTTACTAATCAATGGTGATTGACGAGCGATTCGGAATCAAGTATTGCGATTAGTATCCAAAAGTGTGAAGGTAAGGATTCGGGTTCACAAGGAACCTCTCAAATTAATTGGTTGGCCGATTAGGCCATAGTACTAACCTGGGTATTTGGCCGAATATAGGGATCGATAGATCTAGGGTGGTCGACCCTTCTTTTCTGGATTTAGAGCATCCAAGGGTGACAGTGTGTACATACACACTATAATTTATTAAATGTGTTGAATATTGTAAATGCTTACTTGATTTATGTAGCATTGGATGATATACCATATCGGTATAGATGGCAATTCGTAAGTACTGTTAATGTGAATTATTATTAATGCTTTTGGGAAGCATGATGTATTGATTTATACATATGATGGCATGTAACATATATTTATGTGACTGATGTGGGATTGACTGAGTGGAGGGGGCAGTGATATTTCGTGCTGACGAGCACCAGTGTTTTGGTAACACACTGTGACTATATGTCACCAGAGGTTTGGTACCTCCAGAGGTTTGGTACCTCATAGCGACTCGTCCCTGTGGTTAACACCACCGTGGGTTGGCCCCACTTGAGATATGGGATCGTCTGCCAGTGATTTGGTATCACACGATGGGTTGGCCCCATCACCCGATTTGTGTCCACGGACACCAGTGTTTTGGTAACACATCGTGACTATATGTCACCAGTGGTTTGGCACCACCAGTGTTTTGGTAACACATTGTGACTACGGTCACCAGTGGTTTGGTACCACATGGGGTAGATAAAGGCGTTTGGTTGGCTAGGTTGGGGCACATAATATTCTGCATATTAACTGTTATATGTTGCGTATGGAAATGTTTTTTTTAAACGGGGGAAGGGTTACATACTGAGTCTTGGTGACTCACCTTCTCCTTTAACATTTTTCAGGTGACTCGTAGATGGCGGTTGAGGAGCCGGTTGGACTCGAGGTGGCCATGCAGTGGACTTGCATAAATTGAACTTTAAACTTAGCAATTCTATTTTATTTTATTATTGGGTTATTTTTATTTTGGTTGTAATGAGGCCTCCATAAACTTTACTTTTGTTATTTCTTATATGTTGGATACTTTGTTTAAACTATATTATTAAAATTAAATTAAAGTCACATGTTTTCTTAAATTAACACGAAAATGTTTTATCGTGCCATCGGGCACATTTGAAATTTGTATAACAACCTGACTCAATTAAATCTCCAAATTAAATCTAAGTATAGTTTCGGCAAGATAACCAAAAACGAGAAGTTTTCAACAAAACTTAAATTGGTTTTAAGATGGTGTTCAAAAGGTTTTTCTCCGTAACAAATCAAATCCGGTCGTAATGTTTGGGCCGGGTTTGGGTTGTTACACCTTACCCTTGTTGAGTGGGCTCATATTAAATTGTTTGTAAACCCATATCAGAATGAGCCTACTGGTTCGAATGGTAAGGGTGTTAGTATGTGGGAGGTCCTGAATTCAAATCTCAGAGCAAGCGTGGATATTATTTTGGCTTGGTTATAGGCAAGTGTTTCGGTGGAGTTGAGTTTCTGAGAAGTGGCTGTTAGTGGGATTAGTGGGGAGGAATTTTAGGGGTTTCAGATTATTAGATTTTATTTTTGTTTTCTTTTCTTTTTTCAAATTTTCATCTCTTCTCCAAAATTTCCCCAAAGTTCTGACGTGAAATTTTTTTCCTTCTGTCCACTGCCGCTTCTCTTGCTTTTCCTTGTTGATGATTTAATTTTTGTCTTCCTATCTTCTATCAGATTTTTGCGTCTCGTTTCTTTCGGTGTTTTTGTACGATATCGGTAAGTTTGGTGGGTGCATTCATTGCGTTGGCTAATGAACTTTGGTTAATGGAGTCCATTTTGTGTTTAGGAGAGGATCAAGGTGCTGGGGGTTTCCAATCGATGCTTTAATCGTACGAAATCTTCGTCGCTCGTTCTAAGGTAAAGGTGTTGGTTGATTTAAGGGTTGTCCATTACTGTATTGTCGGTTTAATATAGTTAAAAAGCGATTGACTCAGGTTTAAATTGGTTAATTTTAGGTTCTGGTGATCTCGGGTGTGTCCTCGTATTGAAACCGAAACAGGTATGTACCCAAAACGCAAAAAAATTAGATTCGACAAAAGCCAAAAAACTGTTCTGCCGACGCTACACGGGCGTGTAGTCACCCATGTGATTGGCCGTATGCGAGAACATGACTGTCTGATCGACGTAGGTATGGCTGTGCACAAGACACGACCGTATGGTGGCTCGAGTGTGGCCGTGTGGGCCACACAGGCTAGGCCAATCTGGGCGTGTGGGCCACATGGGCGTGAAGATTCTTGGGATAGGCCGTGTAGGCCACACGGGCATGTGGACCCATACGGGTAAGCCATACAGGCATGTGGGCCCAAATTTCTAAAATGTCTCCTAGGGTCGCGTGGGTCGTCCCAATCGACTGTGGGCCTACCGTAAGGTCGGTAAAGGCTAACCAAACCTTAAAATTATAGATCTGATAGACTGATAATCTGTTCTGAGTATGTTAATGCCATGCATATTTGATTATACTGATATCTGTACATAACATGTTGATAATGTCTAGTATGTTATTCTGTATCTGTTCTGTATATGATTCTAGGGTGGGTTGTTTTGATGGAGGATGTGTTCTGTGCGATCATAGCCTATTATCTGGCAGCTTGGCTGCACTATATCTGATACGTGTCGTAACGGCACAATGTGGTGTGTAGGGATGGGCGAGTATTTTTAACCCCACATGGTGTGTTGGGATGGTCGTAGATGGTGTGTAGAGGATGGGGATAGGATTTTGATTATCTGATTCATTTCATCAGATCTCGAAATGGGCCTGAGCCTAAGTCTGTATCTGTATCTATTCCTGACTGTGTATATGATTCTGTATGATTGCATGCTTAATTCTGCTGGGTTACACACTGAGTTTACGTAAACTCACATATGTTTGTCTGTACTGTTAGGGAATCCACAGTCCTAGGCAGATCGGTGTATCAGGGACTCAGCGGTGACCACTCTTCCGTAAAATTGTTTAAATTTATTAAATTATGATTTATTATTAATTTAGATTATATTCTTAGAGTTTGTAAATTTTTGAGACGTTCTGGACTGTTTTGGTTTTTAACTTAATTTGGCTTGATTTGCTCGAGATGTTCATGGTTGATAAAATGTTTTACAGAAACAGATTTTTACGCCAAAAAGAGGTTTTCTAAAAATACGAAACGGATTCCTAAAGTGTATTAGGTTGGTGAAACTTCCGCTGTAAAAAGTGTTTTGACAAAAGAACTATTGAATGATGATTTCTGAAATAAACCTAAGGAATGTGAGTTTTAAAAGTGAACAGTTAATTGAATCAACTTGTTTTTAAAACCGATTCTTTGTGACATATTCGGATTCGGCCATAACGCCTAGGTCAGGTTTAGGGTGTTACGTTTAGTGGTATTAGAGCTAGGTTACAAAACTCGGCTGTGAATTTTGGGTTCCAAAATTTTGTTTTTAAAAGTATTGGATTTAAGATGATTTGAATAAATTGAGAAAGTATGTGGTACACTGAGTCTCCAGCGCCGATCCTGTAAGTACTTCTGAAACTAAGTTAGAACTATTCTGAAACACTATAGATAGTACTTTCTGAAACTATAACAAAATAGTTAGATACTGAAACTTCTGAAAACACTTCTGAACTTATGATAAATTGTGCATAAAATTTTTAATGTAGATAAAACTCAAATTAGACAATGAGCGCTCGTGGAATTCGCAGACGTGGTACTCGTGGCCGTGGAAGAGGCTGTAGGGCGCTCGAGCTAAGTCTTCCTCTCTGGGCAGTATGCCAAATTTGGATACGAGTGAGACACAAGTTTTGCCTGCTACTGAGACTGGATCTCAGAGTCGTTCAGTTGGGGACGACGCATTGTCCCTGATCATATTGAGGATATTAGAGAGGGTCGCTGGACTCCATTCTGGATCTGGGGGTTGAGGGTCGACAACTGAACGACTCTGGTCTAATGGTGCTGAGCTGTTTAGTGGTGTCACTAGAGTCGCCCCTAGTGTGGCCGAGTATTGGTTGGAGGCCACCGAGAGGATCATGAATGGTCTAGACCGCACTCCTAAGCAGAAACTGAAGGGTGCAGTCTCTTTGCTTGGCGATGAGGCTTATCAGTGGTGGTTGACAGTTGAGGAGGGTACCCAGTCTGATCATTTGAGTTGGGATTTCTTTACGACTACCTTCCAGAGCAAGTACGTGGGAGCGAGCTATGTGGATGCTCGTAGGCATGAGTTCATGAACCTCACGCAAGGCGGTAGGTCTGTAGCTGAGTATGAGGCTGAATTTCTGAAATTGAGCCGCTACGCTCGAGGCATGGTGGCGTTTGAATACGAGAGATGCGTTTGATTTGAGGATGGTTTGAGGGATAACTTGAGGGTTTTGGTTGCTCCACAGAAGGAGCGAGAGTTCGTTGTTTTGGTAGAGAATGCAAAGATCGTCGAGGATGTTAAGCGCATGGAGCGCCAGAATAGGAACAGAGAGAGGCAAGAATAAGAGGGATTCGGATCCCTCTAGTTCTGTAGAGGCCTAAGAAAATGGCCAGATCTGATGGGCCGATTAGAGTGAGGGTTCTTGCTGCTCCTACTGGGATTCAGCCGTGTAGTGACTGTGGTAGACGCCATTCGGGCTAGTGTTGGAAGAGGATTGGGTCTTGTCTGAGGTGTGAGTCAATAGAACACCGTATTAGAGACTATCCACAGCGGGCAGATCAAATACAAGCTTCTGCTCCGGGTTTTGTGCAGCCTCAGAGGGCAGTTCAGTAGCCACCTAAGGGCCGTGGAGTGGCTAGGGGTGGTAATGGTTTGGGCCGTGGTCAGAGGGCACTGGGCAGAGGTGCTAATTAGGCAGAAGCAAGATAGTCTGCACTTGTTTATGCTGCTCGACGCCGAGAGGACAGAGATGCTCTAGATGTTATCACCGGTACATTCTTAAATTCTGATATACCTTATACTGCTCTGATAGACATAGGTTCTACACACTCCTATGTAGTTAGCTCTGTATATGAGAACTTGAGGGTTTCTGTTGAGAGCACTTCTAGTGAGGTTACCGCACTGAGTCTGTTGGGACAGTCTGTTCGGGTTAGTAAACTCTATAGGGATGTTTCATTAGAGGTGCAAGGGATTATTTTTCTGGCAGATCTGATGGAGCTTCCGTTTGGGGAGTTCGACTTAATTCTGGACATGGATTGGTTGGTTAAGCACTGAGTTAGTTTGGATTGCGCGACTAAGAGGGTCGTTCTGAGGACTAAGGATGATAAGGAAGTGGTCGTGATCGGTGAGCGTCGAGATTATCTGTCCAATGTGATCTCCACTCTTGTGGGTGAGAAACTTGTCCGAAAAGGGTGTGAGGCATACTTGGCTTACGTCAGTGTTTCTAATTTTGAGGGTTCTTCTGTTGGGGATATCAGAACTGTAAGGGATTTTCCAAATATTTTTCCTGAAGAGTTACCGGGTTTACCTCTGAATCGAGAGGTTGAGTTTGGGATTGAGCTTCTTCCGGGTACTGATCTGGTGTCCATCGCCCTATACCGATGGCACCGAAGAAGCTTACTGAGCTTAAGGCTCAACTACAAGAGCTTCTAGACCGTGGTTTCATCCGTCCTAGTGTGTCTTCGTGGGGAGCACTAGTTCTGTTTGTTAAGAAGAAAGATGGGACTATGAGAATGTGCATCGACTATCGGCAGCTGAATAAGTTGACCGTGAAGAATAAGTATCTGCTTCCGAGGATTGACGATCTGTTTGATCAGTTCAGAGGGGCTTCGGTGTTTTCTAAGATTGATCTTCGATCTAGGTACCATCAGTTGAGGGTTAAGGAAGCTGATGTTCAGAAGACTGCATTTAGGACTCGATATGGACATTACGAGTTCCTGGTTATGCCTTTTGGTCTGACGAATGCTCCAGTTGCATTTATAAATCTAATGAATCGAGTGTTTTAGCCTTATTTGGATCAGTTTGTCGTGGTCTTTATCGATGATATTCTTGTTTACTCTAAGAGTGAGGATGAGCACGATGAGTATCTTAGAGTGGTGCTTCAGATACTCTGAGAAAAGCAGCTCTACGCTAAGTTGAGCAAGTGTGAATTCTGGTTGCGGGAGGTAACCTTTCTGGGGCACGTGGTTTCTGCTGAAGGGATTTGAGTTGATCCTCGGAAGATTGAAGCTGTGCTTGACTGGAAACAACCTAAGAACGTGTCTGAAATCTGTAGTTTTTTGGGTCTGGCGGGTTATTATTGGCGTTTTGTGGAGGGGTTCTCTCTAATTACAGCTCCTCTTACTAAGCTTTTGCGTAAAGGTGTTCCGTTTGTCTAGACTGATGCAGAACAAGCGAGCTTTGAGAAGCTCAAGTTTGTGGTATATAGTGATGTATCACACGTTGGTTTGGGTTAAGTTCTGATGCAGGATGGTAAGGTTGTGGCTTATGCGTCCCGTCAGCTTAAGACACACGAAGGGAATTATCCGACGCACGATCTTGAGTTGGCTGCTGTGGTCTTTGCGTTGAAAATCTGAAGGCATTACCTGTATGGTGAGAGGTGTATTATCTACACTAATCACAAGAGCCTCAAGTACCTCCTTACCCAGAATGAGTTGAATCTTAGGCAGCGGCGATGGGTTGAGCTCCTCAAGGATTATGACTGTACGATAGAGTATCACCCTGGTAAGGCCAATGTGGTGGCTGATACTCTAAGCCGTAGAGCGATGACTGATCTAAGGGCGATGTTCGCTCGCCTTAGTCTGTTTGATGATGGGAGTCTGTTAGCCGAGGTTCAAGTTAAGCTGACTTGGATTGAGAAAATTAGAGATAATCAGTTAGGGGATGAGACTCTAGGTTTACGGTTCCGTCAGATTGAGAGTGGAAGTATTTCAGATTTTGGGCTGAATGATGATGGTGTGCTATGTTTTCGAGGTCGAATCTATGTGCCGAATGACTCTGATTTGAGACAATCGATTCTGAGGGAGGCACATAGTAGCCCTTATGCTATGCATCCCGGTGGTAATAAGATGTATTGCGATCTTCATGAATTGTACTGGTGGCCGAGTTTGAAGCGTGAGATTACTGATTTCGTTGCTCGTTGTCTCACGTGTCAGCAGGTTAAAGCTGAGCACCAGTTACCTTCGGGATTGTTACAGCCAGTTAAGATTCCCTTATGGAAATGGAAACGAGTGACGATGGACTTCGTTAGTGGGTTGCCCTTGACATCCACTAAGAAGGATTCTATTCGGGTCATCGTGGATCGATTGACCAAGTCTGCTCATTTCATTCCGGTTCAGACGGACTATTCTCTGCAGAAGCTAGCGAAACTCTACATCTCTGAAATTGTAAGACTGCATGGGGTTCCTGTTTCGATCATTTCTGATAAATATCCGTGCTTTACTTTTCGATTCTAAAAAAATTACACGAGGTTCTGGGTTTAAGATTGGACTTCAGTACTGCGTTTCATCCTCAAATAGATGGTCAATTTGAGAGGGTGATTCAGATACTAGAGGATATTCTTCGGAGTTGTGTGATTGATTTCTGAGGTAGTTGGGAGGAGTATCTGTCGTTAGCTGAGTTCGCCTACAATAACAGTTTCCAGGCTAGCATTCAGATGGCATCTTACGAGGCTTTGTATGGTCGTAAGTGTCGTACTCCGCTATTTTGGACTGAGTTAGGTGAACGTCGGGTTTTGGGTCCTGAGATGGTTTCTAAGACCGGAGATAAGGTTAGACTGATTCGAGATCGTCTGAAGGCAGCTTCTGATAGACAGAAATCCTATGCAGATCTAAAGAGGCGTGGCATTGAGTATTCTGTGGGAGACCTCGTGTTTCTTAAGGTCTCTCTGTGGAATAAGGTTCTGAGGTTCGCTCGTAAGGGCAAGTTAAGCCTTAGATTTATTAGGCCGTATCAGATTCTGAAACGTGTGGGACCGGTCGCTTATCACTTGGAGCTACCTCCAGAGTTAGACCGTATCCATGATGTGTTTCACGTCTCGATGTTGAGGCGGTACTGGTCTGATCCATCCCATGTTGTCTCCGTTGAAGAGGTCGAGGTTAGACCGGATTTAACTTTCGAGAAGGAGCCGATTTAGATTCTGGATCGTGATGTTAAGGTTCTGAGGAGGAAGTCCATCCCTTTGGTGAAGTTTCTGTGGCGGAATCATGGTGTCGAGGAGGCCACGTGGGAACCTGAGGACTTGATGCGTCAGCAGTATCCTCATCTATCCTGTTCAGGTAAATTTTAAGGTCGAAATTTCTTTTAGAGGGGTAGAGTTGTAACGCCCTAACTTTTTATTTCTGCTTCTGAAAAATCTGACACAACTGTGTGTCTACTTCAGTGGTTAAGTGCTCTGTGTGTGTGAGAGAGGTCCCAAGTTTAAGCCCTACCTTTGGCAAATTTTGGTTATTTTTGGATCCAAGCCTTACCCTTGTTGAGTGGGCTTATATTAAATTATTTGTAAACCCATATCAGAATGAGCCTGTTGGTTCAAGTGGTAAGTGTGTTAGTATGTGAGAGGTCCTGAGTTTGAATTTTCGTGCAAGCGTGGATATTATTTTGGCTTAGTTATAGGCAAGTGTTTAGGTGGAGTTGGGTTTCTGAGAAGTGGCTGTTAGTGGGATTAGTGGGGAGGAATTTTAGGGGTTTCAGATTATCAGATTTTGTTTTTGTTTTCTTTTCTTTTTTTCAAATTTTCATCTCTCCTCCAAAATTTCCCCAAAGTTCTGACGTGAATATCTTTCCTTCTGTCCACTGCCGTTTCTCCTGCTTTTCCTTATCGCTGATTTAATTTTTGTCTTCCTATCTTCTATCGTATTTTTGCGTCTGGTTTCTTTTGGTGTTTTTGTACGATATCGGTAAGTTTGGTGGGTGCATTCCTTGCGTTGGCTAATGAACTTTGGTTAATGGAGTCCGTTTTGTGTTTAGGAGAGGATCAATGTGCTGGGGGTTTCCAATCGGCACTTTAATCGTACGAAATCTTCGTCGCTCGTTCTAAGGTAAAGGTGTTGGTTGATTTAAGGGTTGTCCATTACTGTATTGTCGGTTTCATATAGTTAAAAGCGATTGAATCAGGTTTAAATTGGTCAATTTTAGGCTCTGGTTATCTTGGGTGTGTCCTCGCATTGAAACCGAAACAGGTGTGTACCCGAAATGCAGAAAAACGAGATTTAGAAAAAGCCAAAAAACTGTTCTATCGACGCCACACGGGCGTGTGGTCACCTGTGTGGTTGGTCGTGTGCGAGGATACGGCCGTGTGATCGACGTAGGCATGGTTGTGCGCAAGAAACGACAGTATGATGGCTCGAGTATGGCCGTGTGGGCCACACGAGCTAGGCCAATCTGGGCGTGTGGGCCACACGAGCGTGTGGGCCCACACAGGTATAACACACGGGCGTGTGGATTCTTGGGCCAGACCGTGTGGGCCACACGAGCAAGGCCAATCTGGGCGTGTGGGCCGCACAGGCCTGTGGGCCCAAATTTCTGTGGGCCAATCTGGGCATCCCAATTGACTGTGGGCCTACCATAGGGTCAGTAAGGGCTAACCAAACCCCAAAACTGTAGATCTGATAGACTGATAATATGTTCTGAGTATGTTAATGCCATGCATATCTGATTATACTAATATCTGTACATAACATGTTGAGCATGTCTAGTATGTTATTCTGTATCTGTTTTGTATATGATTCTGGGGTGGGTTGTTTTGATGGAGGAAGTGTTCTGTACGGCGATCATCGCCTGTTATCTGGCAGCTTGGCTGCACTATATCTGATACGTGTCATAAAGGCACAATGTGGTGTGTAGGCATTGGTGGGTGTTTTTATCCCCACATGGTGTGTTGAGATGGTCGTGGATGGTGTGTAGAGGATGGGGATAGGATTCTGATTATCTGATTCTGTTTACTGTATCTGAAATGGGCCTGAGCCTAAGTCTGTGTTTGTATCTATTCCTGACTGTGTATATGATTCTGTATGATTTCATGCTTAATTCTGCTGGGTTACACACTGAGTTTACGTAAACTCATATATGTTTGTCTGTACTGTCAGGTAATCCACAGTCCTAGGCAGATCGGTGCAGCAGGGACTCAGCGGTGACCACTCTTCCGTAAAATTGTTTAAATTTATTAAATTATGATTTTTTTATTAATTTGGGTTATATTCTTAGAGTTTGTAAATTTTTGGGACGCTCTGGACTGTTTTGGGTTTTAACTTAATTTGGTCTTATTTGCTCGAGATGTTACATGGTTGATAAAATGTTTTACGGAAACAGATTTTTACACCAAAAAGAGATTTTGTAAAAATACGAAACGGATTCCTAAAATGTACTGGGTTGGTGAAACTTCCGTTGTAAAAAGTGTTTTGACAAAAGAACTGTTGAATGATGATTTTTCTAAAATAAACCTAAGGAATTTGAGTTTTAAAAGTGAACAGTTAATTGAATCAACTTGTTTTCAAAACCCATTCTTTGTGACACATCCGGATTCGACCATAACGTCTAGGCCGGGTTTGGGGTGTTACACTTGAAAAGGGCTTGCATTGGGTTATTCAGAATGGAAACTCTACTAACTTTTAGAATGATAACTAGATGAGTAGGGGTCCTATAAGAAAATTAGTAGAAAGATCGTTAAAGGAGGAAGAAAGCTTGTTGACTTTTAGTCAAGTAGAAAATTTTTAATAGAACGACCAGTTTGCTATTTGATCTAACGTACAAGGACTACTTTGCCCTTTTTTATTAGAAGGGCAAAATGCAATTTGACTTTTAGTATAGAGGCCTCTATGGTACTTTTACCATATTTGCTTTTGATTATACATAATTATGGTTGAAGCTTGATTTGAATATTAAAGGTTGATTTGTCTTTACTATTATTTAAGCTCCTGATTGAGTTGGTGTCACACTCAGTTAGAAAAATTATGAAAATGCCCTTTCTTAATTAAAATAAGTTATATTATTCGAGGTTACTTTTGTCTTTTTAATTTAAAAAACCAATAAAAACATCCATAAGATGGGATTTGCACCCAAACCAATTGTATTAGTAAAACCTTTAATATACCACTCAACTAAAGGTTTATGTAATAGCCCGATTTTCAATGGTGCCGGAAAAGGCGATTTTGAAACCCCATTTTCGTAAACCGAGTCCGTAGATATTAAATAATATTTAATATGAATAATATGAATATTTATAGAGTTTTTATAAAATAATATTATTTTTGGCCCATAAATTTTGTCTATTATTTATTTAATTTAGGTGTAGGAACTAAATTGTAAAAGTCCAATCGTTATAGGTTTTTAATTGGCCAAAGACTTAGGGACTTAAATTACAATTAGCTAAAGGTTCAAAATGGTAATTAAACCATTTTATAATATGAATTAGTGGATGATGATGGAAGATCCCACTAATTTTTTTAATGATAAATTAAGTTAATTAAAGCATGGTTAATTTAATTAATTAAGTTAATTAGTCTCTAATCCTACTATATAAGTTAAAATAAGGTAAAAAGATGTCATCTTTTCACTCATCTTCTTCTTCTTGTCGAATTTGAAAGAAACAAAACCATTTGAAGCTTTTAACATTCGACCATCAAATTGGTTTTTTCAAGTCATTTTCTTGTAATTTTATGTTTTTGAGGTAATTGAAACTTGATTTAGCTAAACCATGTACCAATTTGTAAAATTGGTAAAGTTCCTAAAAGTTGCCATTGTTGGTTTCTTTAAGAAATTGGTGTAGAATTGATAGATTTTAAGCTTAGATTGTGAAAAAGGACTAGATTGTAAAGTTTAATTGCTAGTTTTGTACATAAGGACTAAAGTGAATAAAATGTAAAATTTCTTGTGAAATTTTATTATGAATAAAAGTATAGGGTCTCTAATGAATGTAATTGACGTCTGTTTTTAAATTGAGACTCAAAATTTAAAGATATGGTTATTTCGAATTTAAGGACTAAATTGAATAAAATGTAAAAATTTAGGGTATGAAAAAATAAGATTATATAGGTTCATTCATGTCATGGCATAATTTATAAATGTTTGGTATTGATGGATTGAATGGAATAATTGTATAGATCAAGAATTGGATCAAACCAGAGGTAATCAAGGAAAAGTCAAAATTGTTGATTAGTGTCACACCCCAAATCTGGATGATCTAAATTGAAGGCATATAGATGTAAAGTAGTTTGTTCTAACAGACTCTAGTGGTTAGTTCGCAAAATTGTAAACTTCTGGCAAACTAATGTTTTGGTGAATTGAGTATCCGCCCATGGAAGTATATCAAGATTTAGTTTTTTTGTCGTGTTCTTCAATAAAAGAAAGAATTCGATAAAAGAAAAGTAAACTCTATGTATGTCACCGCCAAAGGTATAGTTCACCTAGTTTTTTCAAGTACTATGAAGAGCAAGTGTTGGTAACTAGATCTGGTTATAAACCAATTAAACTGATTGGTCAAATAGTTTTTGGACAAGACTCTCATTTATGTTTCTTTCGGATTCTATAGGCCATTAGGAAGGGCATATTCTGAAGTTTCTTGACACTTGTCAAACTCCACTAAACAAAAGTGGATTATATATATGTGAGTAGGGTTCGTGAGAAAGTTTCTTATTCCTTCAAAATGATTCTTAAATTCTTAAATATCAAATGTTAATTGTTGATTGCTATTCTTATGTAAACTGGAAGCTAAGGATTCTTTAGAATAAACAGAGAATGTTCTATCTCCTAGTAAGTTTGACAACTTTGCACTTTAAGAGTAAGGGGACTATTATATATATATATATATATATGCAGCAAGTTATGATTAAAAGGTCATGCATGGGGTAATCTGTAGATGAGATGTTAGCTGTAACACCCCTAACCCGTCTCCGTTGCCGAATTAGGGTTACAGAGCATTACTGTACAATTCGAAACATTTAACTTTAAAACAGAAACAATTATGTAACTTAATATCAACAACTAACAACTCAATATAATCATAGTAAAAATACACTTTCAAACCTTAAACCGAGCATTCAATGCCTTAAAAATAACTTAGGAACAATCTAAGGATCAATTTGAAACAAAACAAAAAATTTTGGAAAAACATGAAAATTTGGGAAACAGGGGTTACACAGCCGTGTGACATAGCCCAGACCATGTAGACATTCGAAGCCTGGACACACCGTCATGTCCCATCTCATGTGTTTGCCCGTGTGGGTATTTGAAATAGGGCCACAGGGCCGTGTCGCAGGCCGTGTGCCACACCGTGTGTGCATTCGATGTTGGGTCACACGGTCGTGTCATAGACCGTGTGCCAGACCGTGTTACATACTGACTTGAGACACACGGCTGTGTCTTAGACCGTGTGAAACCTACACCTAAAACAATAATGACACAAGGCCGTGTGTGGCACACGGCCGTGTGACAGCCTGTGTCTTAGGCCGCGTGCTTCTCAAAATGACTCTAAAACAAGCCAAAACATTGACCTTTTCTTGCATAACAAACCATACCATTCTAATCATTTTCACATGACCAAAACACTTTAAAACATACCAAAACCAACTAGCTTAGGTGCCTAACCAATATGCCATCAATTAACACCACAATTCAACACATCAACTTGACTCATTCATTAAGCATAATTCATATATATCAAATAATCATTTCAAAGCATACCATTCAACCATATTTCACCTACTTTCATATGAGCATACATAAGTGTCACATACCATATTTTTACACTTTCACTTGCAATCTATCAACTAAGGACATTAAGACACATATAAGCTTGGCACAAACTCAAAACAAACCAAGTTATCAAATCAACATTCAAGCCCTATTACATTCCAAAACACATTCATATCATTTAATATAAATGTCTATCTAATATACTCTCATTGGTACCACAATTTAACATCCAAATCAATTCAAATCCAATGCCATAAATTCATACCTTAAACTTACATCACACATCTACCATTTAACCACTTCTTTCACACTTCAATGAACCAAAAGCCATCTAAATCTCAAGGCATTCACAAGTGACCAAAACATATACTTACATATATACATTTATAAGCCAACATCAAGGCATATATGCAAATAAACTTAAACCACATCACATTGATAAATAACATAAAAACTCCTAGTACATGCCATTTATAACCGTTATCCAAAACAACCAAAACTACCAGTATGACAAATGGATAGTGTGATTGTGCTCCTATGTGATTCCAACCGATCGAGCTTTCCAATGATCTACAGGAAAAAAAACAACTAATGTAAGCAAATAATGCTTAGTAAGCTCGTATAAATCTTAAACGTAAACTTAACAAATAGGTTCAATTTATGTAATTCATAAATGATTCCTTTGACATGCTTAAGAGATTATCCATTTCCTATTACAACACCAACCTCACAAGTCAGGGAGTTCAATAATGAAACATCAAACATTCATCCATATCAAGGAACATATAATGGAAACAAATCTATATGCATAACATTCATCACATCTTTAATATGTAACATTCATACCTTCAAAGCTTTTATGTCAAAACTTTCCATTCCATCTATTATAGTTTTATAACACTTTATATAATTAAGTTCATTCATTTAAGCCTTTATTACCCGTTCATATCATGGAAAGAATTTCACTATATAAATCATTCATTCACATAATTCAAATGTTACCTTTTCAATCCAAATACTTACATTACATTTTCCCTTCCGTATTCTCAATAACATAGTTCATTTATATACGTACCTTTTCATTTTAAACCTTAATTGCTTGTTGAACCACATAGAATAACCTCAAATACTCAAGAAATACTCACACAAAGTGTGCCTTTACATGTAACTGTAATCGTCTCTATAATGCTCACACGAGCTGTGAAATGGGTCTGCTCACAAGAGTTGTGGATCGGGATGTTAGCTACATGATGCTGCTCACACGAGCTGTGGAGAATCCACAACAAATGCAATACCTCAGCCATCAGTAGGACATCCAGGATCAGCACCCGAAACTGTATAATCCCTAATGACATGTCATTTGTATCCTAAGAATTCTTAAGGTTCAAACGAGACACTTTCATATATCAATCCTTTAACTTCTTCCCTTTAAAACATTTCAATTATATATATCCATACAACTCACATTTTTCACAAATATCCATCAATTGAATAAACAGTGCAAATTAATCCAAATCACTAATTAACATGTATATATTCAATAATAATTAAACAAAGTATATCATTATCTAATTTCATTCAAATTATAAATTAACCATTTTACCATTATACGAACTTACCTCGACAAAAAAAATTGTAAAAATGAAGCCGGCAAATAATCCGACAGTTTAACTTTTCATCAGTTTAGATCCGTTTGATTCATTTCTTGATCTAAATAATAAATTTTATTCAATTAAACCATTCAATTAACTTAAAATAATTAATTCAACCTATAACGCTTATTAATAGAAAATTACAAAATTACCCTTAAAGTTTTACCTTTTATGCAATTTAGTCCTTAAACTCGAATCTTGCAGTTTAACCACTTTTAATTAAAATTCATGCTAGTCGATTTTCCCTTAGTCTTATAACTGCCCATATTTTTCCTTATTTCACACAATTTACATTGAATTTTATTATATCAACAATTCAATCCCTAAACATTAAATCATCAAAAATCACTTAACAAAATGAGTTTATCCATCAATCAAGCTTAATATTCTAGCAAACAAAATCAAAACATATTCACATCATTCATTCTAGGTCCCTATAATTTTAAAATTTTTACAAATTAACCCCCAAGCTAGCTAAATTAAGCTAATACGATAACGAAAACATAAAAATTACTAAGAACTAATCTAAAAATTATAGCCATGCACTAGGGAGAGCTTGGTTGAAGCTCTCACCTTCAACAATGGTGGTTTTTTGGCACAAATAAGAAGAACATAAAAATAATAAAGGTTTTACCTTTTTTGTTTTCTTATAAAATTAACTTAACTTTATTATTATTAGCTTTAACATATAAAAATTAGTCAAATTAAGGCACTAACCGGGCATAGCATGAAATTATGAAATAATAGCCAATAAAATCTTATAACTGTAGTAATTTAACAATTTAACCTCTTTAACTAATGGAATTTAACTTTTGTGTCATTTACGAATTAGTTCTTTTTACTTAATTAACCATCTAAACGGTAAAATTTTTGGACCAACTTTCAAAATACCTATATAATTATCTCATAAATATTTTTATTAAATATTTATCGACTTGGTTTACAAAAACAAGGTCCCTATACCTCATTTTTCAAAATCACTTGACTTTAGGAACAAACCACTTATATTTAACATTTCATTCAATTAGCAAAAATTATCATATCAAAAGTCAATATAGTACTACATTTGCCTTGTAAATATTAAATAATAATATTTACAGACTCACTCGTTGGATTTGTTGCCTCGAAACCACTGTTTTCAACACTCCTGAAAAATGAACTATTACATTAGCAATCTATCTATAAATGGGTTTTAATGGTGAATCCATGTCCTTTTAAGCAATTGATGTTGCGGGTTCATGAAAAAAAGTTCAGAATTGAGGATTTTGACCTTCTGCAAGGTTAGTCTCTAATATCCACTCATACAAGTTCATATAAGTAGATTGTTTGTGATTGATGTTCCTAAAAACAACGTGTGAGTACATGAATGATTGCTAGAAAATAAGTATGTATTTCTTGATAAAGATCATTATGAGTCTGGAATATGATGAATTGTGTGTGTGGGTGTGTGTGATACTGTGAAGCAACTATGTTTGTTTTCCTGGAATGTATACTGTGTGATGTGATTATGTTGATGTGTAAGAAGCATGTATTGAGGTATGATTAGTTAATAAAACGAGTTAGCCTACCTGAATATATGTTTATATTGGATATGTGACGTGAGATTGAAAATGTTTTGGAATGGAGTGTATCTGAGTGTGGAGAGGTTGTGTGATATGAGTTTAGACATCGTAATGTTATTCGATGAAGTCTGTCAGGACAGTAAACACAAATTCTGATATGAAAATTCTGAAAAAAAGTCCATCGCCATTGCACAATATGAAAAGGACGGATGAGCTACTTTTATCGACTGGGGTTTTCTATGTGTCACAGAGCGATGATGGGAAAACCTCAGGCGATGTGAGTTTTGGCAAACCAATATCATAAACACGACAATTTATAGGGTGCCTAGGTTGCTTTCTATTAGCCTATGTGGCGTATTCTGATTTGGCCTTTATGGCGTATTCTAATTGGGCCTTTGTGGCATTCTGTTAGCCTTTGTGCTATTATGTTAGCCTTTGTGGTGTACTCTATATATTGCCTTTATGCTATTATGTTAGCCTTTGTGGCAAATTCTGTCTGGCCCTAGTGGCGTACTCTGGTAAGTTTATGTTAAGGATATGATCTGTTTGAAGCTTTAGTGTGAAAAGTTTTATGATAAATTGAATGAGTCTTAAAGGAAGTTTCTTGAAAAGAAGTATGATTCAGTATGTTCAAAGAGGGTATCCACCATAGTTATCTGTCAACATAGTAAATGGGCGTATTCGATATGATTCAGTATGTTCAAAGAGGGTATTTGCCGTAGTTATCTGTTAGCATAGTAAATAGGCATATTCGATATAAAAGTCCGTCAATTTGAAATACCATGCTATTAAAGTGGAATTTTGAGTTAACCGGTATTCATTGTATCTACATAGTATTATGTTTTGTTCTGAGCTTTGATGGAATCTGAGTTGTTTGTTATATTAGATTTCTTGTGCTTGTAATAAAGATGTGCATAATTCTTCTAAATGATCTAGAGGGTTCTCCATCAGTATGAGTATGCGTTGGGTTGAATCAAGGTATGGTCTAAATTATGATTTGATTTAGCAAGACCAACATGGGTATCTGCCAAAAGTATGAACAGTAAGTGGTATCCGCCAATAATAGTGCATGTGATTATCTGTTCGAGAATAACTGTTTAAAGTTGTCTGAAGAGAAAAGAAAAAGATAGTATCGATTGACAAGACCTAAAGTTAGCCAAGTAGTTGGATGAATGAGGATATGGCATGAATGATAAGTAGCGTATAAGTACGAAATTATATAACTAACAGTGTGAATGTATCCACCAAAGATATACATATAGGGAGATTCAAACATTCAAAATGAAGAATTTATCAAGAAAAGTTAAAAGGTATATTGTGATTAAAACTCACTAAGTTCCTATGAACTTACTAGTGATATGTTTATGTTTCAGGTATTGCTGTTTAAGTGAGAGGACTAGGAGAGACAACGCCAGGAATGCGCCAGAGATGCTGCAAATGGGGATATTATGCATACAATGGGTGTTTTGGAAAAATCTGGCATTTAGTAGGATTACGCCCTAATAGGCTGTCTTTTGTAAACCATGTGTTATAATAAATTGTAACAAGTTCGAAGCAATATGTATATTTTTAATTAATTACTTTCCTTTGTTCTTTTATATGGAATTTTTAAATAAAATAAACAGAGAAATGTTTAAGTAAGGAATGTTTGTCAACTATTCGATATTTGGTTAAGTATTGTATGAAGTAACACCCGAGATTCAAACTCAACGAATCGGGTCAGGTCGAGGGCGTTACAATTAGTCCCTGAAAAATCAAATTGTTTGGTGTTTTGATTAGGTAAGTTCATATGGTATTAATTTACTTAGGTTGTTATGTATTTGATTTGTATATATATGTTTGATTGTAAATTAATTGGTTGTGAATTGGACTAAATTGAAAAATGATGTTTATATGTGTGATAGATGCCCGTGTGAACTTAGTAAAGGTTAGGATACGATTAGCATGCCAATAGGGTCTTGTGTGCGCTTATACGAGATTGACTATAAATGTTACCAAGGTTCAGTATTTATTGTGGACTCTAAAATATAAGTGACACAAGTTTAGCTCGGATGAGTAACCTAATGTGTTGTTATAAGGGTTTAGCCCAGACGGGTAACCTGATATATATATATTCAGCTCGGACGAGGAATTGGTGTGATGCAGATAAAGTGATTAATGTGAAAATGAGATAAAGTGAACTTGATGTGAAAATGAGTCCATTTACTAGGGTTTATTAGGCGAAATGATTAATGTGAAAATGAGAAATTGAAATGAGATAAAGTGAACTTGATGTTCAAATGGAAGAATATTGAATGAATTAAGAATAAAGTCTTGATATGCATGTGATTATACTATCTTTGGATTGAATGAGCTTTTAATATTAGTTATCTAAAATGACATGAATTGGCATGTTAAGTCATTGTGACATCAAATGGTTTTGATTATAAAAATATGCTCACCTTGTTGATGTTTTATTTTAGCATGTCCAACCAAACTATGCCAAGTTAAAGTAGCTTATTGTATTTTGATAAAAGATAAAGTAAGTTTTGTATAATACCTATGAACTTACTAAGCATCCTTTATGCTTACCTCATTTGTTTTCCTTTTTCCTTGTAAATTGTCACCTTGCGAAACTCGCCAAGCCAGATCGTCTCGAAGCTCACACACTATCATTGAATCGATAGTTATATGATCATTTTGAGTCTAGGGTTGTGGCATGTGTATTAGTGACTTGATGTGTAGTGAGTGTTTACAACTTGTCAAGTTTGACTTAACCATATCATATATTATGTTTATTTGGTGTTTTGATTCATATATAGAGATGGACATATATGTATTTCATGCTTACAGGTTGATGATCTATAGCTATATGTATGGCATGTGGAATGACATAAAATAAAGTAGAAATGGTAGCTTGGTTAGTAGATGAACAAAAGAGTTATGTAATTGAGAATTGATACTTGAAATGTGCTAGTATAAGATGACTTAATCTTGATTGATGAAATTTAAGGTCTATCTACTATAGATGTGTTTATATGCATAAATGTTTTTATATGAATTGAAATGGTAAGTTTCATTATAGCATGACACAGGAAAAGTTTGGTAATTGCTTGACTTGGTTATTAGGTTGTAATGACATGAAATGTTTAAGTTTAATTGATGTATAATGCGCTTGTTTAGCATGTTTTTGAATCAAATGAAATTGGTACTTGGTGTATATATTTTAGGATTGGTTGGAAACTTTGAAATAGGTATCAAATTGTACATTTTTGCCAAAAAATATGAGCCACATCTCGACGACCAACCTCCCTCGTCACAACGTCGACCGACAGTAAGTGACGTCGTGATGTCGAACAGTATGAGGTCGTGACGTGACTTATTGTTTTGACGATGTCACGACGTCGACTTTGAAATTTTAAAACTTTACAATTTGATCTTGTTTCGTGCTTGGGCTGATAAAAGAGCTTTTGTAAGCTTGTATAAGACTCGTAAATGAGTGTTTAACATAACGATCAAAGTCGAAGCATGAGCCTATTAATGAAGAAAATTCAATAAAGCAACAATTGGTACCATCAAGAAGCGGCCATAAACTGGAGAGTCTTGACCAATTTGAAAGATCATTTAATGTAGTTGAAATAACTGAATTTTGGGTTGTTCGATCAAGTAAGGGAAATTCGATGGAATTCATACTCAATTGTATTGTTATTTTGACTTTTTTCTTTCTTTTTATTATCTGAATATTCAGGAACTAAGACCATTCCAATGCTCATTTTCGCCATGCATAAATTGAACCAACAATTAGGATAAGCATGAAAATGAAAGCTTCAATGAATACGAGAATTTGGTTGACAATTAATTGCATGTGTGAATGATTGTTTTACTGCATAATTAACTGAAGTTGCTCCAACAACGAATGTAGCATCTTGTAGCTCGAACCCACTGATCAGATTGGGTGAGGGGTGTTACAATTTATTTTGAAAATTTTATACATTTTAATTTTATTATGCACACTTTATTATTTCCATCAATTGTATATATTAATAATATATTTGATTGAGTTGGTGTAATAAGTTAACTTGACATAGACTCATAAACAATTTAATCTAATTTTTTAAATTTTAATATCGTACATAGTTCATGTGTTATTTTATTAATTATTTTATTAACAATGTATTTTCATGTGTTATTTTATTAAGTAGTTTCAAGCTGCATGTTTCATTATTTATTGTACATTATTTTTAAACACACGTCTATGCTCTATATGTGTGGTCTCTACACACATATACATGTTATAAGATTTCTATATTAATAATGTATTTGATTGAGTTGGTGTAACAAGTTAACTCGACACCGACTCATAAACAACTCAATATTATTTTTTAATTTAATAATCGTACATATTTCATATGTTATTTTATTAATTAGTTTCAAGGCATATGTTTCATTATTTATTGTACGTTATTTTTAAACAGACATTTGTTGTAACATCCGCAATATCCTCGGAGCTGGGTATAGAGAGGTATCGGGTCAGGATTTAGTTGGAAATTTTCGAAAAGGACAAAATAATAATTTTGAGTGTGGATTTAGAAAATGGTTAGAATCGATAGCAAGTAAGAAAAATGTTCTCTAGGTTAGGAAATTTAATTTGGGCTATTGACTAATTTGTAGTAGCATAGAAATTGTTGTGGCCAAAGTAGGGAAACAAAAAGTTAAGAGATTCATAGTTGTGGTAGAAAGTAAGGAAGGACTAAGGTGAAAGTTTACCAAAAGATAATTGTGAGTCATCCAAGAAATTATAAAAGATGATGAAGGATAAAATGACAATTAGTCAAGTAGATTTTTTTTTAGATATAATGATTAGGGGTTAAAGTGTAAAGATGGATAACTAGAGGACTTATTAGCAATTTGACCATTTTAATTAAAAATCATGAGGTATTTTAGTAGAATTGTGTAGAAAGGAATAGAAAAAGATGAAACAAGTCAAATGGTCACCCCCTTTTCACCTTCACCAATCTTTTGCTTTTATCCAAACAAGTCCTTCCACTATTGTTGAACAAATCCAAGCTTAAAACCTTCCGTTTCTTTAGTGTTTCCTTATTAAAAATAATAGAGAAGACTAGTGAGCATCTTAGTTTCATGAAAAGAGTCTCTATAGATGTGTTAAAAGAGAGAGAAAGTAATAACTAGGTATTTAATTTCAAGGGGTTGAGGTAGGGGATGATGAAATTTTCATGCCATACATGTTTGTTTCTATTAAATAGCATAGAAAAGTCACTTGATTATGGTTTTTAACATGAAAATGTTATATGTTTGTTATGAAATGGAAGAAAAAAGAAAAGAAAGGAGAAGACCAAATTGAAGGAAAACGAAAAGAGAAGGCCAATGAGTGAGAAGAGGAGAAAATACATCATCTCAACTTTTTTTGTAAGTACTACAAGGAAACTTATTTATTTTCTCTAATTGTTAATTATATAGTATGCTAATTAGTTAGAATAATTATGATTCCATGTTGAATAAAAGGATTTAATTGTGAAAATCATGAAATAGGCTATGTGAATAATGTAGAAAAATTTCATAAATGTTATGATTTAAGGATTTATTTACAAAGAAATGGAAAATGAACATATTATTGTCCAAATAGAATAGTTATTTGTTATAATCCAATTCAAATGCTCAAGTAGACCGAGTTAGAACTATTGGGATATTAGTGACATGTCATTAAGGAACCTCAACGCGCTCTTCGATTTTTAGTACATTTGTAACACCCCAAACCCGGCCCAAACTCAACGACCGGATCTGGTATGTCACTAAAAATTTTGGAAGAACATGTCGTATTTTCAGAAAAATATTTTTCTAAAGTTTATCTTCTTATCCGAGAGAAATTTAATAGTTGATAGTTTAAATAAAATATGCCTTTATAAATTAAAAAAACCCAAATTTAAATAGATACATTAGTTCAATAAGAATTTAAATAACTAAAAGTAATTAAAGCTCAAAATAAAACAAAACATAAACTAGTGGCCCATAGCCTTATTACAACGAGATTTAAAATCCATTAATTAAAAATATAAAGTATTAACTTGAGACTTTTTGCTGGATCCAGCTTGGTCTTTTGCATGGCCACCTTGCGTTCCTCTCCATCCGGTCCAAGCACTAGGTATCACCCGAAAGGTTAATTAATAGGGTGAG
This sequence comes from Gossypium sturtianum, assembly GCA_025698515.1. Taxonomy (NCBI): domain Eukaryota; kingdom Viridiplantae; phylum Streptophyta; class Magnoliopsida; order Malvales; family Malvaceae; genus Gossypium; species Gossypium sturtianum. Next base: position 45,370,547 of record CM046953.1, on the reverse strand, counting down.
TCGCGAGACTCAGCAGCAACCCTCACGCACCACTAGATTTTGGCCTTAGGCCCATAAAATGCATTTAATAATTCCATTTATAAAAAGAATAACAAATAATATGCAAGGCCCAACCCATTTGCCTAGGTTTCCATCCGCTACACGCCCGTACCAACCATTCACACCATTGGGGATTTCTACAATCGACCCACACCGCTACACGCCAAGATGGCGCCATGCTGCTCATCAACATATTATGGCCGGCCCTTATAATGCATCACGGCATTAGCCGCTACAACATATAACGTATCACGGTATAAACCGCTACACATATAACGTATAACTTCCTCCTTTCATCAACCCAACCCATGCAATCATAAAATCAATATGCTTTTATCATATAAAGTTAAACATTCACTGACCTGGTGATTTGCTTCACCCTTTTCGGGTTTCCAACATTAAACCGAGATATCGGTATTTATCACAACATATAAACTTATGAGCATACATTAATAATCAGATCTAGATGGTGAGGAAGTATTACACACCTGATATCGTGAAATCCAATATTCTTAGTCGATGTCCTTGCTATCCGGATCTATTATCCTCAATGTAAAGCCTTGCTCAAAAGCCGGAAAAACACACAAAGATTTAGCCCCTTCAACAATCGGCCAAGGTTAATAAATCCCAAATTACACGTTAAAACTAATAGATCCCTTACCTTGAAATCTTAAAAGTAACACGATTCTATAACTTAGAGATCTATGCGATTGACTCCACTAAAGTTCCCTTCAAATTTCGGCACAAGTAGGCACCACAGAAGTAATTCGGCAATCACAGGAGATGAGATCTAGGGATTTCGGCTTTTAGGAAAATCCCAGAAAAAGTATGAACAAGAGAAGGCTGATGTGTCTTTGGCTTTTAAAATACTTGAGTGAGGAGTTTCGGTTTCTGACAGGAAAAGAGAAGAAAAAAAGAAAACAAGGAAGAGACTTGAAGATTTCGGCTAGGAAGAAAAAGAATGGAAAGAGTTTCGGCTTTTGAATCAAAGTGAAGATGAGGGAATAGGCTTAGAAATTTCGGCTTTTGCAGAGAATGAAGAAGAAGATGAAACTTTAGGAGTTTTCGGCTTTTACTCAGAGAAGAAGAGAAAAGAATGAGAGAAAGACCCAAATGCTGAAATTGAAGAGATATTCCCCCTATTTATAGAAATTTTGACACTTACCTAACCTTGCAGATAAATCTTATCTTTTCTCCTTTATCTTAATCTACTAGCTCATCTAAAAGAGACTTAATTATCTCTAACTCCTCCTCATTTATCAAATATTATCCACATATTTTAATCATTAAAATCCCTAAATTTTAGCCTTTATCCGCTTATTATCCACATAAAATAAATTCCTAAATAATAGCCTTTATCTGCTTATTATCCACATATTTTAAACATTAAAACCCCTAAATTTTAGCCTTGTTGCCATCCACTCCACCTAATCCTAATGCCCAAAATTTAGCTAACTTAAATTAAAAGAATTGGGCTCCATGAAACTTGAATTTGGGCCCTTACTCCCTTGTGTGGCGTCACCTCCTAAGATTGTGCCACAAGCCCACTTTGGTATTTTAAATATAGATACTACCTTTTAAACCCTATAATGCCCAAATAGATAATTTTAATCAAGGCCTCTACCTAAGCTCCTGAGCCCAATTTGGACCCCTAACACTTAAATTAACACATTAAACATATCCACCCATTAAACGCATAGGCCCAAAAATTCGGGATGTTACGCTTCTACCCCTTAAAGAAATTTCGTCCTCGAAATTTCTAACTAACTATTAATCGTACTACCCAAGTCTCACCACTATGCTTTCACATGCGCACTCTAATTCTAAAGTCAAAATAAACACTTAGTATACTATGGTAGGCACGCACCTGTGTATTCGCATCTAAAGCGTCGTCGTCCCTTTGTACTCATGCTATCGGTTCGCATTTATCCGATTAAAAATTTTATGAATTATTGGTTTTCTTCCACCGATTATCCACGAAACAGTCTTATGATTAGTAGTTTTAAGAGTAGTTCTTTCGAATTCGCAATTCGGTCTCAAGTTCACCTTTCCTAGTTCTAAGAACTACATACATTCAACCATCAACATACTGCAGACAACATCCATGCACCCACATTCAACACATAGGGGTATTTTCGTTATTCCATTACCCATGGGTATTTTTCGTAATTTTATCCTACAGAGGTATTTTCGTAATTTGGAAAATTAGGGTATCTTGGTAATTTTACAAACAGGGGTATTTTAGTAATCTTACAATATAAGGGTAATTTAGTAATTTTACAATATAAGGGTATTTTAGTAATTTTCCAATATAAGGGTATTTTAGTAATTTTGCAATCAAGGGTACTTTGGTCATTTTACACATTAGGGGCAATTTAGTAATTTTTACGAATCAGAATATTTTCAAAATAATTTTTTTATTTTTAAAACAAACAGGGGTATCTTGAAGGATTTGATTTCAAAAGAAAATAGTAGTGTTCAGGTGGTTGTGGATTTCTGTTTGTTGTCATGTGTTGTGTTGTTGTTTTTTTTTTTTACTTTAAAAATTTCGTTGACTATGTAAATCGGGGTATATTTGCAAATCATGGGTATCTTGGGGTTTTTTTCCAAAACAAGGGTTTCTAGCAATTTTGTAAAGATAAGGTAGTAGCTGGTCCCTTTCGGGTTTTAATTATAGATTTTGGCCCGTCAACAAGTCCTCGTGGCTAGGGTGAACAGTCACTACGCACCAGGTAGGATTCCAGCGAAGAGGAGGTGAGTCGCTAGGACTGCTTAAGTACCAAGCTCTCCCTGAATCCACTCCTAGACATGCGTATGCCCATTGCCACACCCTAACTTGGCTAAGGTGAACAGTCACTACGCACTGTAGGATTCCAAAAAGAGGAGGTGAGTCACTAGAATCGCTTAAATACTGTGCTCTTCCTGGATCCAATCCTAGACATGCGTATGCTGTTACCACACTCTAGTCTTGCGGCTCGTTCACGGGTTTGTTTAGTGAAGTTAAGTCTTATGAGATTTTAAGAGTTGTTTCAGCTAGGCCTAAAGTCCATCAAGTTCTAATCTAACTAATCTACGTCCCATAAAGCCCATCAAGCCCACATATATCATATCACACAATGGTTCAGAATACTTACCTGGCGGACTTGGGCCGGAGACGCAGGTGCCATGCTGAGCTAACAGACCTGTATAAATATGCATGTTTCGAAAATCCAACTTTAGAAAACGTTTTGAGCCCAAAAAACCCCCAGAGCCGAGTTTTGAACCGGGCTCTGATACCAATTTGTAACACCCCAAACCCGACCCAAACACCACGACCGGATCTGGTATGTCACTAAAAATTTTGGAAGAACATGTCGTATTTTCAGAAAAATATTTTTCTAAAATTTATCTTCTTATTCGAGAGAAATTTAATAGTTGATAGTTTAAATAAAATATGCCTTTATAAATTAAAAAAACCAAAATTTAAATAGATACATTAGTTCAATAAGAATTTAAATAACTAAAAGTAATTAAAGCTCAAAATAAAACAAAACATAAACTAGTGGCACATAGCCTTATTACAACGAGATTTAAAATCCATTAATTAAAAATATAAAGTTTTAACTTGAGACTTTTTGCTGGATCCAGCTTGGTCTTTTGCATGGCCACCTTGCGCTTCTCTCTCGATCCGGTCCAAGCACTAGGTATCACCCGAAAGGTTAATTAATAGGGTGAGTCACGAGACTCAATGTGCAACCCTCACGCACCACTAGATTTTGGCCTTAGGCCCATAAAATAGATTAATAATTCCATTTATAAAAAAATAACAAATAATATGCAAGGCCCAACCCATTTGCCTAGGTTTCCATCCGCTACACGCTCCCATACCACCATTCACACCATTGGGGATTTCTACAATCGACCCACACCGCTACGCCAAGATGGCGGTCATGCTTTGCTCATCAACATATTATGGCCAAGCCCTTATAATGATCACGGCATTAGCCGCTACAACATATAACGAGATCACGGTATAAACCACTACACATATAACGTATAACTTCCTCCTTTCATCAACCCAACCCATGCAATCATAAAATCAATATGCTTTTATCATATAAAGTCAAATATCCATCGACTGGGTGATTTGCTTCACCCTTTTCGGGTTTCCAACATTAAACCGAGATATCGTATTTATCACAACATATAAACTTATGAGCATACATTAATAATCGAGATCTAGATGGTGGGGAAGTATTACACACCGATATCGCGAAATCCAATATTCTTAGTCGATGTCCTTGCTATCCTGGATCTATTATCCTCAATGTAAAGCCTTGCTCAAAAGCCTAAAAACACACAAAGATTTAGCCCCTTCAACAATCGGCCAAGGTTAATAAATCCCAAATTACACGTTAAAACTAATAGATCCCTTACCTTGAAATCCCGAAAGTAACACGATTCTATAACTTAGACATCTATGCGATTGACTCCACTAAAGTTCCTTCATTTCTAAGACAAGTAGGCACCACGTATAATTCGACAATCACAGAGATGAGATCTAGGGATTTCGCTTTTAGGAAAATCCCTAAAAAGTATGAACAAGAGAAGGTGATGTGTCTTTGGCTTTTAAAATACTTGAGTGAGGAGTTTCGGTTTCTGACAGAAAAGAGAAGAAGAAAAGAAAACAAGGAAGAGACTTGAAGATTTCGGCTAGGAAGAAAAAAGAATGGAAAGAGTTTCGCTTTTGAATCAAAGTGAAGATGAGGGAATAGGCTTAGAAATTTTGGCTTTTGCAGAGAATGAAGAAGAAGATGGAACTTTAGGAGTTTTCACTTTTACTCGAGAAGAAGAGAAAAGAATGAGAGAAAGACCCAAATGCTGAAATTGAAGAGATATTCCCCCTATTTATAAAAATTTCGGCACTTACCTAACCTTGCAGATAAATCCTATCTTTTCTCCTTTATCTTAATCTACTAGCTCATCTAAAAGAGACTTAATTATCTCTAACTCCTCCCTCCTTTATCAGCATATTATCCACATATTTTAATCATTAAAATCCCTAAATTTTAATCAATCTGTCAACAACAACCCAGATTGCATCTTTCTTTCTCGGAGTTAAGGGTAAACCCGAAACAAAATCCATGGTTATTCTGTCCCATTTCCACTTAGGAATCATGATAGGCTGTAATAAACCTGACGGCACTTTATGCTCAGCTTTGACTTGCTGGCAAATCAAACATTTCGAAACAAATTCTAAGATATCATGTTTCATGCCATGCCACCAATAAAACTGTTTCAAATCATTATACATTTTTGTGCTTCTCAGGTGTATTGATAAACAATAACTATGTGCTTTATTCAAAATCATCTGAATCAACTCTGAATTTCTCGGAACACATATTCGATCTCTGAATCTCAAACAATCATCGGAATCAATTTAAAACTCTAAATCATAATTTGACTCACACTAAACCCGTTTTGCTTGTAGTTCATTATCAAGCTTTTGAGCCTCATAAATCTACTGTATAAGCAACGGTTGCGCTTTCAACTCGTCTACTAACAAACCATCGTCGGACAAAGACAAATGTGTATTTAAAGCACGTAAGGCAAACAATGACTTTCGGCTTAAAGCATTAGCAACTACGTTCGCTTTCCCCGGATAATAGTCTATCACTAATTCATAGTCTTTTAGCAATTCTAACCATCTCCGCTGTCGTGAATTCAATTATTTCTGAGTCATCAAATATTTCAAACTTTTGTGATCAGTATAAATATGACACTTCTCACAAAATAAATAATGACGCCAAATTTTCAATGCGAACACTATCGCAGCTAACTCAAGATCGTGCGTCGGATAATTCTTTTCGTGTGGTTTCAACTGTCTCGAGGCATAAGCTACAACTTTGCCTTCCTGCATCAAAACACAACCCAGGCCATTTAACGATGCATCACTGAAAATTATGAATTATTTACCCGACTCAGGCTGAACTAACACTGGAGCTTCAGTCAATAAAGCTTTTAACTGGTCAAAACTTTTCTGGCATTTATCTGACCACTCAAACTTAACATCTTTTTGAAGCAATCTTGTCATCGGAGTTGCAATCATCAAAAAGTTTTTTACAAACCGTCTATAATATCCCGCTAGTCCCAGAAAACTGCGGACCTCAGAAACATTTCTCGGAGGCTTCTAATCTATAATCGCAGATATTTTACTCGGATCAACCTGGATACCATCAGCTGAAACAATATGTCCCAGAAATCCAACCTCTCGTAGCCAAAACTCACATTTGCTAAACTTTGCAAACAACTGTTTTTCTCTCAAAGTTTGTAGTACGATTCTCAAATGCTCAGCATGCTTAGATTCATCGCGAGAGTAAATCAATATGTCATCAATGAACACAACTACAAATCGATCTAAATACGGCCTGAAAATTCGGTTCATCAGGTTCGTGAAAACAGTAGGTGCATTTATTAGTCTGAAAGGCTTGTGCAGGTGCTCTGGCCTCAGACCTTACAGCAGAGTTTTTTGTCGCTCTTTGACTACCACTCACATTACCAGCATTTCAGGGTGCTCTCTCTCTAACTGCAGTATTACTCGGCCTCATACTCTGAGCATTATCTTTTTTAACTAACTCTGGGCAATCTCTGATAAAATGATCTAACGATCCACATTTAAAACAAGCCCGATCATTCAATCTACAATCACCGAAATGTCGTTTTCCACATTGTTTACATTTGGGTCAATTTGGTTTTGCACTCTCGACACTAGCTATCGAGATAGCCGGAGCTTTAAAGCTCGAATGCTGCCTTTCACGATCTCTGTTTGAATGTCCAACTGATGCATTAGAACGATTAAACGAGTCTCAAAATTTCTTCAATACAGACTGATAAGATTTACTAGTTAATCTCTTTCTCGAATCTCTTACTTCAGAATCAGCTTTTCTCTTTTCTTTACTAAGATCCTTGGCTTTACAAGCCCTCTCAACTGAACGCATTTAATTCTTTTCAACTCTAGAATTCGACTAGTAGTTTTATATCTCGCATTCAATCCATCTACAAATCATTTGCACATAATCTCCTCGCTTGACACATACTCTCGAGCATACTTGCTTAATCGCATTTAACTCTCTTTCATACTCAAAGGATGATCATACGGCCTTGTTTTAACTCTAGAAATCTTTGTGCTTTAGATCAAGGAATCGCTTACTTATATATTTCTTTCTAACTCCGTCTCAAAGAATTCCCAAGTCACTGCGCTTCTCTGCACCACGTATACCAACGTTTTCCACCAATAGTACGCATTATCTCTCAAAGAAAGATACAACACATTTGATACACTCATCAGGAGTACAAGACAATTCATCGAATATTCAGATCGTATTTTCGAGCCAAAACTCGGCTTTCTCAGTATCATCATCAACGGTAGCCCGAAAATCTTCAGCCCCATGTTTACGAATCTTATCTACTAGCGGCTTATTCAATCGAATCAGATCTACAACTTGAGGATAAACAGGGATTTGTTGAGGAACAGGTGGGGGTGGAGGTTGTTGAGCAGCCTGATTCGTTCGAACGAACTCCGTAAACCACTCACTCATCATTTGGAAAAAGGCTTGTTTAGCCTCTCCATCATGGCTACTAGATACAGGCCTAGAGTCAGATTACGCTGCCTTTGAGCAGGAGCGGGTACGTTACTCTCTAAATCGTCAGCTACAACTCTTTCGGGATCCATTGCTATACGAAAACACAATTTAAGCTGTCAGGAATCATCACACTATCGTAGAGTATATATGGCATGTATAGTTAGACTCTCACACATTCTACGTTAGTCCTAGAATTGACTAAATCGTAGCTCTGATACCAATAAATGTAACACCCCTAACCCGTATCCGTCACTGAAATAGGGTTACGAGGCAATACCTATCAAATCACAACATACAACATACATTTATGCATCCATTCTCAAACACCATTCAATCATAAACACATTGTCCCTTATAAGGGCCTACGAGGCCTTAAACATGCTTTAGAAGTGGTTCGGGACTAAATCGATAACTTATAAAAATTTTGGAAACTTAGAAAATTTTCAAACATACAAGGGTCACACGCCCGTCTGAACAGGCCGTGTGCCTCACACGGCTCCAGACACGCCCGTGTCTCGGGCCATGTGAAAACAGAGTATACATAGTGACTTGGGTCACACGGCTAACCACACGCCCGTGTGTCATGCCCGTGTGCCAGGCCGTGTGCTAGGCCATGCCAATCTTGTAGGGTATACTTACTTATGCAACATGGCCAAGTCACACGCCCGTGTGCTAGGCCGTGTGCCATTTAAGGGAGTATACTGACTTGGCATACTGACTTCAATTTAATTCCAACACCAGGGGACACACGGCCGTGTATCATAATCGTGTGTCGCACACGGCTGAGACACACGCCCGTGTCTCTACCCGTGTGGACAAGAATAGGCCATTTGCAAGGCCAACTTGCCACCCTTTCTCATGCTCACCTAAACAACCAAAATAATACCATTTCAACACATTTATAGGCAACCAAAGCATACCAATTCATATACAAATCATGCCATTTCATCTTCAACCATTTCACTACTCAAATCGTAACCATAAACATACTAAAAAAATATGTCATTACCAACAATTTCACCCATCTTCCCTATGCATTTTTCTCATCATTTTATCAACTAATTCATGCCACAAAATATACTAATTCATCATCCCTATATCATACCAAATCAACCATGATATATCATTGGTAATTAATCAAAACAATTAACCACTTAGGCATCACAACAACCATACCAAACATGCCAAAACACAAGGCCATATATACATCACATATCACTTACCAAATTCATAAATTAAGCCAACTTAGATGGCCAAAAACACACCAACATGTACATCATTTACAAGCCAACTCTCATGGCTAAAATCACAACTTAAAACATATCATCTTAACACTAGCCTATACATGCCATATACCATATATACATAACATCAAAAGTACCAACAAGTTGATCGATAGTGTGACGATGTTCCTAATGATCCCCGAGTCTGAGCTAGCTTCGATTATCTATAAAACAGGAAAAGAACACACAAAGTAAGCTTTAAAAGCTTAGTAACCCATATACAAATAAAATTACCACATGAATCAACATTATTTCCACCAATAGGTAAACTATGAATAAACACATATAAGCTCACAAACCTTTCCCAATGTATACATATTCAATATCATAAGTGAATTCATCAAATACTTCATTTTTCAATACTTATATGAATCTCGTACGTACCTGAGCCACTTAACTCATTTACACATTCTTTCTTGACTTGACTTTGCCCGTTGAACCATTCGAAATCGTTAAGGATACTCGAAAATCACATATAGCTCGTACAATGCCATATCCCAGATATGGTCTTACATGTTATCACATATCGATGCCACTGTCCCAGACATGGTCTTATACGAAATCAAATAACGATGCCAGTGTCCCAGACATGGTCTTACACGCAATCACATAATGATGCCAATGTCCCAGACATGGTCTTACACATAATCACATCTCGATAATCCTAATGTCATGACATTCATATCCTATACTATTCCTAAGGTTCGTACGAGACTTTCAGATATTGTAACCCTGTCGATTCTTGCTCGTATTTGATCATTCAACATTCATAGTAGTTCAATGACAATTAAACATATATAATTCAATTTAAAGACATTTATTTGTATATGAACTTACCTCGTATTAGGGATAAACGGACTGGATCGACTATTCGATAACCTTTGATTTTCCCCGATGTAAATTCGATTTCTTTTGTTCTTGATCTATATACATTAAAGTTAACTCATTTATTCATCAAATCATTCAATTCAGTCCACAAACACATATTTGGGAATTTTTACACTTTAGCCCCTAAAGTTCTATATTTTTACAATTTAGTCCTTATTTCATAAAAACATAAATTACACAAAATTTAACAAAACACATGCTTAGACGAATTACCATAGTACCCCTAGCAGCCCATATTTCACATTTATTTCACATTTCAACCACCCAATTTACAAAATTCACAATTTAATCCCTAACTTGTATTTTCTTCAAAAATCACTTAATAAAACATGAAAATCTATCATCAAGTTTTCACATTTCATCATAAAACATCCAAAATCTCTAATAATCATCAATGGCACTTCACAAAATCATAAACAAATTCGAAAATTAAGGCATGGGTTAGCTAGAATACAAAGCAACGATATCAAAAACGTAAAAAATCATCAAAAACCGAGCAAAGAACATACCTTAATAAAAAACAATAAGATCCGGACCCTAGATGGACATGGAAGCTTTCTTTTTCCCTTAATATTCGGCTATAGATGATGAAATAAAGATGATATGGCTTTTGTTTTAGTTATTAACTTAAATAATTAAATTACACATTTAACCTTAATGAAACCATTATAAAATCACCTAATATATGCCCATTTATGTCCATTCCCACTATCAATGGTCAAATATCATCATAAGGACCTTTTATTTAATAAACCATAGTAATTAAACACATTTAACAAGTAGCACACAAATTTTACACTTTACGCGATTAAGTCCTTTTTCTCAAATTAACTATTCAAACGATAAAATTAAATTGCGAAACTTTCACACATACATGCTATCATACTGTAACCACATAAAATAATATTAAAATAATTTTTTGACCTCAGATTTGTTGTTTCGAAACCACTATTCCGACTTAGCTAAAACCGGGCTGTTACACAATAATCTTCTATTCAATTTTAAATGTTTGAAGTTAATATCCATGCAATTCTAATTTTTAAAATAATTTTCCATTATTTAAATTTAGAAGTTATTCTTTTAATTTTTTTTATTTATTTTATTTTATATTATGAATGTTTGATTAATAAATAAATCGTGAGTATTTGGTACTCAAATAGTATATTTTTTTGTAATTTTAAAAAATTGATATATCTTTTTTTAAATATTTTTTAAATATTTTAATTTTTAATCCTAATTTTAATTTAATTTTCATCACCTAATGAATGCTGATAAATTTATTTCAGATGTATTTTGAATATCTAGTCAAAATCTATTTAAACATAGTATATTATTATGTCAAATAAGTTTTTTTTATAGAAATATATAATATACATAAAATATAATAATTATTTTTCATAATTTTATATCTAGATTGAATTACATTAGTAGTCACTTAATTATAATTTTTTGGTTATCGAATTATAAAAACTTACAAAATGATCACTCAACTATTGTAAATTTTTAAATATTTATTTTTTAATATTTTACCATACTCATTTTATATTTTATATTTTTTTACTTATAGAGTTTAAAAGTTTTATTTATAATGTAACAAATGTTAACTTTTTGTAAAAAAAAAATTAAACTCTATAAGTAAAAAAAATATAAAATATAGTGTAGCATTTAAACTTATGTTGTTAGTTAAAAGATGAAAGAATGCCACATTATTTAGGAACAAGCTGCAAACCTATTCATGAGTCTATATATACACGTCTCATATCTCACATTGCTTAAGAAAACAAGGAAATAAGACTTTGGGTCTATATAAAAATCTACTTTGTTAGTTTTATTTCCATATTAATTAGTGACACCTTAAAAAAAAAAAAAGGTGTTACCACTTTGGGTCTTTATAAAGGCTTATTCTTGTAAATTTTCAAAAAAATTGGTTAATTTTTATAATTTTTTTTAAAAAATGACATTTTTTAAAAATTTAATCTGAGAACAGGCAAAAGCGCGTCCACGTCAGTGCGTTTTTGCTGCCATGTCAGCAAAGTGCGTCCATGTCAGCGCGTTTTGTGCTGACATGGCAAAAATGCTCCCCCAGGAGCGCGTTTTCCTAAAAATTTCCCCCTAAAACGCTCCTACGTGGACGCGTTTTGCCAAAATCGGCCCTTTCTAGTAAATAATGCTATAATCGGCCCATTTCCGTAAATATGATTGAAAATGGGCCTTTTTAGGTAAATTAGTCCGCTTACCACATTATTTATTTATTTATTTATTAATAAATAATATATATTTATGTCTTAGTATCACGAATTAATTCGATACACACTAATTTAATTTAAAAAATTACTTTAAAATCTTATTTTAATAAATGATTAAATATTAATATAATAATTTATTAATTTTATACGAAATATTTAAATAAAACAATTAAAAATGAAATATTTAAGAATTAAAAAATATTAAGAAATGTTTATTCATAAATAAATTAATAATGATTCTTTTTTATAAATTTAATTTTAATATTATGCCTTTCTTTCAATATAACAAAATCTAATTTATTTTTAACATTTTCAAGTAATATGAAATTAAAATCAATTATATTACAAACTACTAACACAATTTTGGCATATCAAACAATTTTCTTTTTAATCAAAATATTCTTTTACGTAATACCTCCAAAATTCAAATATAAATAATAATAAATAAAAAAAACAATGTATTTTAGTAGTAACAATATATCAAACAAGAACATGTGAAGAATGAACAACAATCTGGTGGAATGATGATGTAATGTCAATATTACAAAAGTAATGAGTAGCAAGCATACCAAAATTAACACACTGAAAAGCGCAACTACTTAGCTCCTAATTTATGCTTAAACCTCCAATTTAATTGATTATTGGCTAAAAATATCATTCTAATATTTTATTGATTCATTCGTTTTTTTTTTCATTTTGTTTTAAGTATTTTATCATTTTTAATTAATATTTTTAACATATTAGCTTATTTGGTTAAATAATAATGATTTCATCCTTAAGTCTCACGTTCAAATTTTTTTTAAACACATTTATAATTTTTATTTCATTGTGTTTCAAGCTTTTTTTAATTAATAAATATATTTTTTTCAATTTTTTTTATTTTTAATTCATCTTTTTAATTAATAACTCTTTTATTCATAAAATCAAATAATAAATATGTAATCAAATATTTTTATACGTGAAATATTTCAATTAATTATTTTAAAGATCATTATGTTTATATTTGAAATATTTTAAATACACATACAAAAATAAATAATACTAAAATTTACTACATTCATGATATGATTGAAAAATAAATATTACACATATAAAAATTATATTTACTAAAATGAAAGACATTTTTAATAATTATTTGATTTTATAAATAAAAGAGTTATTAATTAAAAACATGAATTAAAAATAAACAAAATTGAAAATAATATATTTATTATTTAAAAATAAAAAATCTTGAAACAATATGAAATAAAAATTAAAAATGTGTTTAGAAGAGGAATTGCACCTAGATTCAAGGATGAAATTATTATTATTTAATAATTTAACCGAAGGATCTGATATGTTAAAAACATTAATTAAAAATAATAAAAAACTTAAAACATTAATCAAACCCAAGATTTAAGAACAAAACCACTCATTTTTAACTATCTAGTTAAATAAACTAATTATATTAAAAAAGTCAGAAAATACAACTTAAAAGAAAAGTGAGTCCAACTGTGCAGAAAGTGCCCGAGATGGATGCGCTTTCACACTATCACTCCAAAAATGACTTATTTTCTTTAATTTTTAAAAAGTCAACCTATTTGGCCAATTAACTTTTTTTTTTTTGCATATATGACTAGTTTAGCCTGAATTTTGACTTTTTTATTAAAAAATTGATAAATTAGTACATGTATGTCAAATTAAATAACAAATTATTATTTTTTGTTAAAAATTTTATTTATTTTTACTATTAAAAATAGATTCATGTACGTTAGCATGATGTATATATGGGATGTAAAATATTATTATCAAAATTGTACCAGTTTTTAACATTATAAAATGATAAAATTTTTAATAAAGAAATTAAAAAGAATTGACTAACATAAAAAAAGAAACTAAATTATTCATCTATTAAACAAAATAAATAAAATACAATCTCATAACATTCTCTAATTATTTGGATTAATTGGGTTAAATAATTGAGGCACCATCAGCTTGTATGAATCATGAGACGTCTAAGCTTAGCTGGCTGTGTTTGAAATGTTGATAAGCGTTGCAACGGGAGGATCTTAGGGTCTCTGCTCTGCCCCACTCACGGGCTACTCTATATTCTAAGCCTAACCAATTAGAGTTTGACTTCCATCTCTCCTTACATTTCACATGACTCATATTTGTCTCCTCTCCTCCTTGGTTTTATTTATTTACTCAACTGAGTTTTCCATGCAATCACCTATGTCTTCGCGCCTCTGTTTACCAAATCTATTTACTATTTCAAGTTAAGGAATCCTTTTATATTTGGGTTAAACCACAATTTCTTCTTCATATTCTGGTTGGACAATTATTCTCAAATCTTTTTTATTTAAAATTTGACAATAATTTTCGTATTAATGCTTGAAATCTATGATTTTCAAATATTAATTTGGTCAAATTCAGAATCAAGAATAAAAAGAGAAAAATTATAAAAATAAAAGAAGGAATGGTAAATGGGATTTTAGTGGGGTTAATTAGAAGAAATAAAATGGAAAAGTGGAAATGAGTGGGGAATGGGAAGTAATAACTAATAAATAATAAAGGTCCAAAAAAACAAGCATCAAAATTCCTCCAAGTCCCCCCACAGCTTCACGTGACTCTTACAAATATAATGGTTAATGGGGGAAACAAAAGCGACGGCACATACAGGAGGAACAATGCCCCAAACCATCCCCATACCTTTCCTCCTTCTCTTCTTCTTCGTTACTTGTTTCTCTGAGCCTATAACTTACCCTCCCCAGACCAACTTAATGTTGCCATCCGACGCCGTTTCCATCCTCTCCTTCAAATCCAAAGCCGACCTCCATAACAAGCTTCTTTACGTTCTCAACGAGCGTTTCGACTACTGTCAATGGCGAGGCGTCAATTGCATTCAAGGCCGCGTCGTCCGCTTTCTCCTCCCCAATTTCGGCCTCTTTGGCACTTTTCCCGCCAACTCCCTCTCCCGCCTCGACCAGCTCCGTGTTCTCAGTCTCCATAACAACTCCCTCTCCGGTCCCATCCCCGACTTGTCCTCTCTTTACAACCTTAAGTCCCTGTTTCTCGGCCGCAACCATTTCTCTGGAACCTTCCCTTCTTCCATCTTGTTTCTTCATAGATTAACCTCTCTCGATCTTTCTTACAATGAATTGACTGGTCCCCTTCCAGTTAACTTAACCACATTGGACCGGTTAAACATCCTCCGCCTTGAGTGGAACCGGTTTAACGGAACGGTCCCACCTTTAAACCAACCCTTCCTACTCATCTTCAACGTTTCAGGCAACAATCTTACTGGAAAAATACCGGCCACGCCCACTTTATCCAAGTTCAATACGACGGCGTTCTCTTTGAACCCTCACCTTTGTGGGAAGATTATCAACAAAGCCTGCACTACGCGTGCACCGTTTTTCGGTTCTTCTTCAGCTTCGAGTCCGGCAGTGCAAAGCCCGAAGGCCAACTCCGGAGGGATTGTAGCTCTGCCACCGCCGCCTTCACCAAAGAAGAAGCACCAGAGACCTGGGATGGTCCTTGGGTTTACTGTCGGCATTGCGTTGATAATGTTTTCAGTTTTGTTAGCTTTAGCTGTAGTTAAAAAGCAAGGCGGTAAAAAGAGAGTAGAGTCGAAAGAAACAAAGCCAACAACAGCTTCATCCGAGGCAACGAACTCAAAAACCCAAGTGGAAGGAGTTTCGGAGAGAAAATCAGGGATAAACGAAATTCAGAAGCTGAAAAAGAGTGGGAATTTAGTGTTTGTTGGTGGGGAAGTGGAAGGGTACAGTTTAGAGCAGTTAATGAGAGCTTCAGCTGAGTTATTAGGGAGGGGTAGCATGGGGATTACGTATAAGGCAGTGATTGATGGGCAATTGATTTTGACAGTGAAGAGATTGGATGCTGGGAAAACGGCGGTAACCAGCGGTGAAGTTTTTGAACAGCATATGGATGCTGTTGGGGCGCTGAGACACCCCAATTTGGTGCCGGTTAGAGCTTATTTTCAAGCTAAAGGTGAAAGGCTTGTGATCTATGATTATCAACCCAACGGAAGCGTTTCCAATCTCGTTCATGGTATGCTCTTTTTTTTTTTTTAATTATCCTTTTGTCGAGTTTTTGCTTCTGGGTTTTGTCAAGTGAGTTATGACCGAGTTTTATGGCATTTAGTTGCAGTTGCCCTTTGAGACTGTAGGGTTTAAAGTGGGTAAAAAGAAAACTAAAGTGGGGCCTCTGTTTCTTTATTGTTGTTTGATAATTGGTAATATTCTGGACCAATCGACCTTTGGATTCTGGATGAAGTTAAAGCTAAAATTATGGCGAAAAAGTAGTGAAAGTACTGAGAAAAATGTTTCAACTTTTTAGGCTGACACCGACAATTCCAGGGATGTTTTTTTATCAAAAGCTTGCAATTTGTCCATTGCAGGTTTATTCAGTTTTGTATATTTGAAGCTGTTAATTTGCTAATTGAATTATTTGCAAGGGTGGGCTTAGTTAGTACCTTAGACAAAGTTTATTAGACCAATTCATTGCTTATAACAGATGCGAGATTAATGAATGAACAGGTTCAAGATCAACTAGGGCAAAGCCACTTCATTGGACATCATGTTTAAAGATAGCAGAAGATGTTGCGGAGGGCCTTGCCTACATCCACCAAGCATCAAGGCTTTTCCATGGCAACTTGAAATCGTCCAACGTCCTCCTTGGTTCCGATTTCGAAGCTTGCCTCACCGACTACAGCCTTGTGGTCCTTGCAGACTCTTCTTGTTTTACTGAAGATCCTGATTCTTTAGCCTATAAAGCTCCTGAGATTCGAAAATCCAGCCGCAGACTAACTCCCAAGTCGGATGTTTATGCCTTCGGTGTGTTTCTATTGGAGCTTTTGACAGGCAAACTTCCATCACGACATCCGGTGCTTGTGCCTCGGGACATGCTGGAATGGGTTAGAGCAACACGTGAAGATGATGGTGGGGAATATCACTGGCTTGGGATGCTTACTGAAGTTGCTAGTGTTTGTAGCTTGACATCTCCGGAACAACGGCCAGCAATGTGGCAGGTGTTAAAGATGATACATGAGATCAAGGAGAGTGCGATGATGGAAGATAGTGCATCTTTTGGTTACTCATAACGATCACGTTTTCAGTTCCATCTTTTGGGATTTATGGTATTTGGTTTTCAAATTCTCTTGTATATGATCTGATGTCATCTATTTACACGTGAGATTTATATCATATATGTAAATGATCAGCAAATTTTCATATCAGCTTTTGATGAAAAATTTACGTGTTGCATCTATGGAACAAGTTTTGACAAAGATTAAATATGACACACACACGCACACATATATACAAAAAAAAAAAAAATGAAAAGCCAGCCATACACAATTTGGCAGGAAATTTCATTTTCATGATAACGAAGAAAAAAAACATAACAGAAATCTACCAGTACTCTTCATGAACTCAGTCAAGCTATCAGCCATTTCCAGCACCCTCAAGGCCTACCAGTTTGCCGACATGCTTCAAAATGTGATGATTTAACCCTCCCCCAAAAATTTGAAACTCAAATATTAGCTACGGTTGGTAAAGATTATATGGCAAGCACCGACCTGTTTATGGCTATTTACAATCTGCCTGCATTGATAGACGAAAAAGAATAATACATGAAATGGGAATTTTCAGTCGAGCATAGACATCAGATTGGCTAATCAAGAAAACAACTAAAGGACACCAGGAGGAACCACAGAAAAAGAAAATTAATTTTGTTGAATTAATTAAGACAGTAAATATGTGTATTCATCCAGGAGAATGAGCTAGCTATCTATAATCTATCAACCATAGCTTGGCTGTAAATACTGCAAGGACAGAAAACAATGTAGACGAATGAGCTCAATCAGTGCATAAGGTCAGGTCACTAAAGCGCAAGGTAAGTGTATCGCCCAGACCAGGGATAAGAGAATATTTAATGTTTCTTATCATGTCAAAAAACAATCAACAAACTGGGACGGGAGTTACCTGCATTTATTTTCTCGGTAAACCATGCAGACCAGTTATGCCAGTCAAGATTTATAGATGGTGAATATAAGCTTATCATATCAGTTCAATCAGAGCTTGCGCACGAGGCCTCGATCTCATTATTGTTTCATCACTGTGTTTAATCCATTCTGAGAGTTTCCATGGCTTCTGCCACTTCCATCTGAATTGAAGTAGCCACTGGTGATGACTTCTCTTCCACCTCCAAAGCTTTCCAGTCTGTCCCATGGCCGTTACTTTCTGTATTGACAATGTTCCACTGGTACCATCTGCGCATACAATATCTCTACTTTCTGATCAAGCAGAAAGACAACAATCTAAAAGACCACATGCAGCAGATAATTTACCTTCCGCCTCAGATCTAGAAATGCTACTGTGTCTGTAATAGATCCATTAACAATCCCGGGTGTAAATTTCAGTTGCTTGGGGACTGGGAGTGACATTGGTGAAAGGGGGGCGCTTAAAACATCTGCAAAGTGTTTTGATGAACTGCGAGAGTTCCCCTGTGGAATTACATTTATAGTGAGAATATAAAATTAAGAGTACATTATAAAGTTGAATATTGTTGGATTCCTGAACATTTGATTTATTTCTAGTGTTATTAGTGAGTGCTTAGTTGGTCAGGAGATGACTGCTTTTTCCTTTGTCAAGATTCTTAGGATCATCCATTTGATTTATTTGAAGTGTTATTGGTGAGTACCAAGAGTTGGTGCGAAGATGATTGCTTTTTCCTTCATCAAGTTTCATAGGATCATCCAACACTCATAATTCACAGATTACTAATGCACAAAGACACAGAATTATAGGTCATTTAGAAATCATCACCACCTATGGAATTCTTGAAATATTACTAGGATTTTTGGACATGAAATTAAATATTTTCAGTCCATACATCAGTTAATGGATGTTGCATGATTTGAGCCAAGTTTGAATGACATTTTTAGTTTATTAACATTAAACATTAAAAAGAAAAAATGGGAGACTACAAGATGATAATCTCACCGTAGATGATGTAGCCAGGGCAATAACAACAGCTTGCTCCCTCATCTTTTGCTCCTTTACAAGCTCTTTTTTCTCTGCCTCACTTTTCCATAATAGAGCTGTGAGATCCTTCAATTGCTGTTTGAGGTCCTTAATCTCCAAAGCATTCTCCTGCAACAGACATCTGTTCATACAAGTACCACGGAAATCAACATGCAGGTAGTAAGGTCATTGGGACTTGGGGTTAGTAAAAACATGCCTGTGTTTTCATTCTATATCCTGAATGTGCAAAAGCAGTAATCAACCCCAGTATCCATATTTTCTGTTTGTAGGTGTTTAGTGGGCATAAGGGTACATTTTTACTAGCTTCTTGTATGTGTGCAGACAGAAAATGGGAATCTAGGCATTTCCAATATCTGAGCTAGGAATAAATCTTCAGCTGAATTTAACCATCTATATGTAACTATTTATCTCAATAAATTTTACAGATGGGCCATGTTACTTCAAGTGTGAGATAATCAATTCGACAGAAGAAAGGGCAAGTTAAAATGAAATATTATTCAGATTCTAGTTTGTATAAGCACCTTGATTCTGCGGTAGCATTAAACAGGTATTGAAAACAAGCTCTTTGCCTCACTTAATGAGTGTACTTGATTCCACTGCCTGCGACCAACCAAACCACACTCCCGTTCTTCTGCATCTGAGAGTTGTGACACCATTGCCTTGAGTGCATTTGAAGACATGCTAAGCATGTACTCAAGTGAGGCTATTCTTTCCATTCTTGCATTTGGTGACATGGATAACAATCTAATTGATAGGAAAAGACAAGGTAAAAGGAAATCATAAGTTATCCATTATATTTACATGATGTACTTATATAGTTTTCATATGATGTACAATTAAGATATGATCTTGCACATTCCATCATATGCACACTAAGCAAAATGATTATGTACCTAGAATGCCCATTGTTTGCTCTGTGAGGAATGTCCCCGTTCAAAGAGAATTGATCCACTTCTTTTAATAAGGTTAACTCCTCTGCCAGACCACTTTGCCTACACAATGATTAAAGTATCACGCTTTTAGAAAGCATACAAGTATCGAGTGTAAGAGAAACAAAATGATGGGTACTTCAATTGGATCTGCTTTTCATATTCAAACGAACTTCGCGCACTTTCACCATTACTTCTAGCTCATGGTCAACCCACTTTTGCAGAGACTTTTCATTGCTCTACAGATGCATAATCAAATTAAAAATGGCCAATATTTAGCTATGACACTTTACACAATAAACAACTAGCTTAAGGTTGGATTTAGAATTGCCCATTCCTTTCGTGATCAGGTGAAAAAGAAGTTGCACACTCAACTGTACACCATGGTTAATTTACTCTCTGTTCCATCCAAGTATATTAAGCATTTTGTTTGTAACAAAAATATTTGTTTTCCCAACTAGTTTGCCATCCTGACACTTTAATCAGGATTGGAAGCCTAACCCTCATCATTTAACTATAACATGCTGGCAGATTTCATCAGATATGGCTGACCCAGAGTAACAAATTTGTCTATGAGTAAATGCTTAATTACAAACCGTTTACCTGTCCATTTGGTGTATGTCCATTGTGATTAACTGAAAATGGTAATAAACAATTAGTATATCATACAAAAGAACTTATAACAGGTTAGCTTAAAAAAAAAAAACAATTACCTGAGTTGTCACGTACAGAACACTTGTGCGCTTCTAATAGCTCTTTCAACCTTTTGGTAGCTATTGTCGCTTCTTCTGTTTTCCTTTGAAGAACCTGCAGGAAAAAGTGTGATTGTTGGTCAGAGAATAGGTAAAACCTTGACAACTCTGCCATGTCCTGTAGGTAAAGAAGTATGCCAAAAGGCATGTCCAAAAATTTCATGTATAGGGAAAATTTCCTGAGAATCTTGACTGCATCAATCCTCAGAATTGTCTGTGATCCTTTCAAGGAATGTTTATATAACCAGACCAGGTTGATAAACTGAATGCTTTAAAGAAATTTAGACTTCGGTTCATCCTTCAAAATGCAAGGGATTAATGAATAAGACAAATGTCTAGAGGCCTACCAAGAACACAAGTATTAATGCAAGTCTGCTCTATACAAGTCAGGCGAGGAATGAATGAATACCTTATGGGGATGCCCAACTTAGGACTCCAAAATGGGTACACAAGGGGGTCCATATTAAAATACTTTAGAATTTAAATAAAGGTGAAATCATAAAACATCAAAGACAAGCTGTGTCCGTCATGAACTGTTACCATTTTTTGGCGTTGATTCAGGGCTTCGAGTTTATGCCTTTCATACTCATTCCTCCTTCCCTCTTTTCTAAGCTGCTCAAGAAAAGTAAAATGCTAATAGAATTATAGTATAAAAAGACAATAAGATACAAAATACAAGCATAACTAGCAGGAGCTACTTTCAGAACTTTCAGAGCAGTGGAACAAAAAGGTCACCAGCAAAAATATAAGCATCTATTAGAAGGCGAGTTTAGGTCACCCTGAAACTTTTTGGAGAAGAAAAACCCTAGTAAAATGTCCCAATAGAAGGAGGTCCAAACATAAAGTAGTTACTAAAGAAAAATATTGCTAAAAGTGGTGGATAGATGCTTGGATACAATGAGGAAGTATTATTTTGGACCCAAGCACATTTGGATACTACTTCACCTTTCGGGATAACTTCAACAAAATCTAGGTGATAATAGCCAAGTTAATGCATACTCATTCCCTTTCTAACTCTAGTTTGTGTTCCATCATAGTTCATAACAGAGCAAAATGGTTTTTCAGGTAACCCTTCTGCATTTGAAAAGAACAAAGGGAAGAGTGGATCTAGATTTGTTGTTAATGAAAGGTTCAGCACCTGTAGCAATTCCTTCTCACGAGAGGCCTTCCACTGACGAAATTGTTCTGCCTCTTGTTTTATCTTGCGCTGCAATTGAACCTTCCAAGAAGAGAAGGCACATTTCCAAAAATAGTTAGAAATTTTAAGCTACAATGTATAGATGTACACATGGAAATATCACCGGGTGAAAGACAAACTTTTTGGGCCTTTATGTACTTTATTTCTGCTTGCAATCGTTTTGCTGCTGCATCACTTCTTTTCTTTTGCTTTAGGAGTTCAACCTGGTTTTCCTGTTTCTTCTTGACGTCAGAAATCTGAAATTGGAAAAGAGAGAACGAAGAAAAGGAGAGAGAGAACAAGATGTCAATAATCAAAAAAGAATATTGTCTCGTAAAAGTTTGATGATTAGATTCACAGTCACCTGTGCCTCAAGTGCTTTTATTTTCTGCACATTTATCTCTTGCCTCTTTTGCCTTTGTGCATCAGAATTTGCAGCACGATTCTCAACCGCAGCTAACAATCGATCTCTGTCTTGCTGTGGTTGTGTCATTCAAATTAAGAACTAGCACAAAGGCATATTAAACAACTGAAACTGAGTAAGGTCCTATTACCTGCACAATTCTTTTTTCTTCCTCAAGTTCATGATTTTCTTCTGGAAATGCTGCTTTAGTGCTTCAGTGTCAGCTCCTCCAACAAGTTTCATCTCAGACTGCACAAAAATAATGGCCTGGATTATTAGCCCATGAGAAGTTCAATTTATTTCTGCCAGAACTCTACCAGAAAAATACAAATTTATTTTAGAAGATAGGAAAGACTTTGTAAGAGATCCAAGCTTGATGCCATTCCATGCTTTTGAACAAGACAAATGCTTCTTGTAAAACTATTTGTAAGCACAGAAAATGGTTAAAAACAGATTAAAATTCCAACGCTGTCATATCTTTTTGAAACTCCTGCTGAAAGCCTATATAGATCATAAAATAAGATTCTACCTAGGGAAAGATCAACATTTATGTTTTATAAAAATTGCATCTCGAATTGGAATAATAAGCATTCTCTTTCAAGGCTATAATTCGTTAATTGGTAAATGTATATGTCTGTGCACAAAAAGCAAAGTTTACAGCAGAAACCTCTTTCTGCTC
Source organism: Gossypium sturtianum (assembly GCA_025698515.1). NCBI lineage: Eukaryota > Viridiplantae > Streptophyta > Magnoliopsida > Malvales > Malvaceae > Gossypium > Gossypium sturtianum. Next base: position 45,347,483 of record CM046953.1, on the reverse strand, counting down.
CAAGTGCTTGTTTAACTCGTTCAATTCTCTATCCATGGTATTTTGCCGAAGTGCATGCTCTAACTCTTTTGCTACTACATCACTTTCTCCAGGTTTTTCATCTGCAGAAATTTGCAAATTCAAATTAGTAATGCTGTAGTTTTATCTTTTCTAAGAATAAGACAGAATCAAAAGGGATTTTTCAATGTCCCAGGGTAACATGTATCTTATCCGTTCCCAACATCACCAACACAAGATGGGATTGAAGATGGATTTTTCATATTAATGGCCATTTAATTAAATAAGTGATCTACCTGACACCACTTCATCCATTTGACAATAAGATGAGTCCATGCTCTGAAAGGCCCTCTTATGTACATCGCTTTTCATAAAACATGCATAGCCATCCTGAGAAACAGAACAAAAAGGGTAACATAACAACCGAGCAACTTTCATTTTAGAAGGTTATTTTAAGATGAAACAAACAAGAATAACATATCCATTTAGTATAAAATATTATGATCTAGTTCAAAGCATACTATAACAGATTTGCATAGAATAAAAGGAAAAGGAACTTAGACTCATCAACATACTTGAGAGCCACTCTCACAACACTCTAAAACAGCACTTCTGCTGCAGTATTCATGACGTTCTCGATGAAGATCCTCGTTAGTAGCCTCCAGCCATGTAATCCTTTCTTTGAGAACCTGTTAAGGTATTTTATGTGCCATTGTTGTAATATCTCCATAGAAAAATTATTCAGAAACCATTACATTGACAGATGTCAGGAAAATACCTGTATGTCTGAAGTAGGCCCTCCTACACCAGCACAAAGTTCTGCTCGTAGGTATTGTAACTGTTGACACAATTTTTGCATCTCAGTGGATATTAGATCTCTATTCACCTGTAAAATAAATGGAAAGCTGTCCAGTTACCTAAGGTGACCATTTATGATCCATAAAATTGTGCAAGGATCCAGAACTTTTAATAAAAGTAAAGGGGAGCAGTAGAATTACAACATACTAGCAATAAGAAAAAAGCCAAGAAAACACTTACAACAGGCTTGTTCTGAATATTGCGAGCACGATTAGCATATTTCAAAGTGTTAAGACTTTCCTCTGCATTAACGTCTGCAGGACTTATACAAGCTGGAAAAAAAATCAACGTTTTACAATGACACTTAGTAGGAAAATTAAAGAATTTAAGCAACCAAAAGCAAGATTTACAATCCTACCATTTTACCTAAAACGTGATACAAATTAGACAGAGCAAGAATGAAAAACATGATAAAAGAATTAGGAAGCAGAGTATAAAATATGGGTTTTAGAGTATATGCATTAGCAACATGTGTCTAGAAAGCACATGAAGCCTGGCAAAAGATCTGAATCCAACCATCACATCTTAGATTTTTTGAACAGTAATTAGATTGGTAATAGCCAAAAACGATGCTTGACCAAAAAACCAAGAAGTGAAGGCATAAGCTAAAGAAATAGCAGGATCCAGATGAGTGCAGAGCTTATATGTAAACCCATATAGCCTCCACATTTTTGTTTCTCTTTTTTTGCAACCTGGGTATCAAACATATGAGATATCTACCAAAGATACAGAGATTATATAGTATGATTTGGGGATGATAAGATAATATGGAGCAAAACAGTTGTCAACAGAGAGGCTTACAAAAATGACTAACTGGTGCACAGATTTCATGCATTCCAGTATCAATTTTTCTGGTGAAGAAAATACGTTGTTTTTTTTTTTCTCAGCAAGAAAATACATAGTTACTTTTTTTTAAAACAATACATTGTTATTTAGATATGTACCTATCATAACTGTTTTGCTGTTTCCACCAAGTGAATCCTGAAACACAAGCAGACCAGATCAGAAGAAAAAGGCAGAAAACAGAACTTTTGAACTTTCTTTGAAGTTCCTAAATTACAAGCCTTTTTAAAGGCTCTAATAACTTAGGCCTTTTAAAACATGTAAGATTGAGATTAATAACATAAGAACGAAGATCATGAACCAAAAACCTAGATACTGCTGTACCAAAATTCACAACAAATAAGTGTTCAGCCTCAATTTGGTAAATTAGTAGCAAAGAGAAAATAAAACAATTAGAGAGCTTTACTCTTTTAAGTTTTCCAACAAAATGCTATAGCTATAATTGCAACACATACGAGTAGTGTGTCGTGAGAATTTATCAAAGCATTTGATATATACAGAATTCAATAAGGCTGAATGATCCTTAGTTTAAGGGCCTCTATATATATGTATATGAGATAATTGAGAAAGCTAGAAATTGCTTTAAACTTGCACATACTTTGAAATTATGTCAATTTTTGGACATCTCGGTATCATCAGTTCAAATTAATTCTGCATGAATCTAAAAAAAATAAATCTAACCTGCAAAAGTCGAGTCAGTTTGCTATCACGGTATGGAACATGCATCCCTTCTTTACGCTTTTTCTCATTCCCAAGGGCACTGATGACATTGCCCAGTGCAAGAAGCCCTCTATTAATATGAATACCTGCTCATGAAAATAGAATAGGATATTTAACACAGCCATCACACAAGAAGGATGTATTAAGTTTATATGCATATATACAAACCTTCTTTCAACCGAAGACCGTCAGAACCTGTTCTTTTTGCTCGTTCAGATCCAGCAAGGTCCACCAAATGGAGCTTCGCACATAAATACTCTTCAGACATAACTTCATCCGGAGTGTTATTAACAGCAGAAATTGATTGCGTTTTGTGCATTTGTTCTAATGTGATTGTGAAAATGGCATGGGATCGACTATTAAAACCATAAGTACGGGACACATGTCATTAAATGACGGAGATTAACAGATGGGTTTCAGAATGAAATAATCCATTCCCACAAAATAGCTTGAAGTTTCAGATATATAACAAAATTGATTCATTTAAATATTTCTTTTGATATGAAGTGGAGAACATCAGAAGTGGAGACTGTACCTGGACTGGTTATTCATATTTGTGCTCCCAGTTGACCGGCTTATTGATCCATGCTCCAGGCACTTAGCCATTTCTTGCAGCGTACTAACTGCAACTTCAGTTGATCCAGCTAGTGTTATAATTCCATTTGATGATTCACGTATTTGTAAAGGTGGCCTTCCTGGAACTGCGGTTTTGACAGCATTCACTTTAGGAGTAACAAGTTTGCCTACAGGTTCTGAATTCAGTAAATCCCTCACCTCTTCCCTCAGGATCTTCAGATTCAAACCAGCAAATTAGGTTACTCCTCAGAAATGACATAGTATACATTGAAAAGACACAAATAGTCTACTATATTTTCAATTCATTAAACATATTTTACAGTGACTAGAGAGAATTCCATTTCGATTTTTCAAGCAGCCAGCAGGCAACAAGTAATGTACCTCTATGAAGGAAACATGTAACTGGAACTCTGTTTGACGCTTCAACGTTTCAATTTTCTTGAACAACTCATTCATAACTTGAGGAATCAATCCTGTCTGGCAACCATCTTTGGTAGATCCCATGGTATATGTCTTCCCAGATCCTGTCTGCAACAGTTGCGCAAGTCAACCATGAACATAATTAAAGACATTTAAAAAAAAAAAAGGCTGATCGAACTTAGAGCAGCTCTCGTATGTCAATTCATATTACCTGACCGTATGCAAGTACAGTAGCATTGTATCCTTGGAATAAACCATCGACAAGAGGAGCAACGCATTCCTCAAACATGGAAGACGATGGAGAACCACCATTTCCATAAACTTGATCAAATGTAAAGGAATGTGTCCCAATTTGCACCTGAACACATAGCCCAAAATAGCCGCAGCCAGCAAAAAAAAACATTTGTAAGGTAATAACTAATAAGCTAAAAGAAATAAAAACTTCATTAAAGCTTTTAACTTTTCCCGTACTTTATAGTTGCGAAATTATTAAACCCAGTAGAACCACGGGAAAGGATTGTATGAAACAGTGACGCCATGTCATCTGTATCCCTTTCCAATAGTTTTATGCCACATCAGTATTTTTATCCAGAATTTCAGGATTTTCATCCTGAAAAAAATCAAATCCAAATTAAAATCCTTATTTTCATCCTGAAAAAAATCAAATCCAAATTAAAATCCTGAAATGCAGGATAAAAATACTGATGTGGAATAAAACTATTGGAAAGGGATACAGATGACATGGCATCACTGTTTCATACAATCCATTCTCATAGAACCACAGTGCTTAAATATACTATACTCCAAATAAGCTTGTACTTCAATAAATAAAGCTGTTCCAACTTAAATAACTACAATTTCAGCATAAAATTTAAGTAAATTCAGTCTTAGATTTTTCGTGCATGCATTTAGAAGGCATGATTTTCTGATAAATTCTACCTTTCAATCCTCACTCTGCCATGGCAATAATAATAATAATAATAATAATAATAATAAAGGATTTTGGAAGAAACTTCAAATGCATCATTACACTAGATAGTAGTTTTCTTTTTTAAAACAAAAAATATGAAAATGCTATAATAGGGTTGAATAAAAGAAGGTTTAAAAATATTATAATTAAAGAATAATAATAATAAAGTCGAAAACTAATACGAAATGAAAGCATGCTTGAACTTAACAAAAAATAGCCTGACGCATACGAAAATAAAATAAAATAAAAATGCAGAAATGTTAAAAAATGAAAAAAAAAATGTAAAGCTAAAAACGGAGTACCTGAGACTTTCCAGGAGTAACAGTAACACATTCTTTACAACCTTGAGTTCGTCCGTCGCCGATAAAAGGCCTAATATGAACGGCGACCTTCACCGAGCAATTCTCAGCTGCTTCCATTATCAACAACGACGACGGCGACGACAAAAAAAAAAAAGAATCCAAAGCCAGAGCCTCGAAACAATATTTATTTAATTTAATTTCTCTGAGAAACAGATTATTCTCAACCGCATTCTCACTAAGCTCAGATTCGATTTGGGTTTAAAGAAAAAGGACAAAAATGGGAAGGCGGTGGTGGAGATGGTGGAAGTGGTGGCGGTTGATATGACGAATTGGAATAGAATGTAAGGACAAAGACAGTTAAAAGCTATCAATATTTTCTTCTTCACTGCTCCTATAACTTCCACCCCAGCATCTTGTGTGTCCATTTTATAATCCCCCCCCCCCCCCCAACCCAAAAAAAAAAAGGAGCGAAATTCCGGAATACGCTTTGTTCAATTGTATTACATCAGCTCATATTAGTAACAAACTCAAGAATTAAATGCATAAAAATTACGTGGGAGTGGTTTTAGATCACGAATTGGTGGCGGGAAGGATTAAACAATGACCACACTTATGGGATTTAATAGCGTAGCTGAATTGTTTGGATGGGAATCAAAGATTGTAAGATACTGAAGTTTATAAGGTTGATCATTCGTATGTGTGTGTACATCAAACCATAGCTTTGGTTGCTGTAGTTTTAATATATCATCATAAATGTACATCCTTCCTTTATTTTGATTTCTTGATTTAAATTTTATGTATTTCTTATTATTTTGTTCGAAATCTATACCACTCTTTATACAAAAATTTTCAGTTTGTGTGTGTGTTTTTTATTACCCAATTTAATATATTATATTTTACATTTTTCATCTTATATATTGTATTATCTTTTTGAGAATATTACGATTATAAATATAATACTACCAATTATATATATAAAATCAACCCAATATAAAATATAATAAATAAAAAGACTAGTACATAAAAATTGCATTGCATTAAAAATTAGCTTAATAACAAATTTAGCTACTAACGTTTACGTGTTTTATCACAATGACCCTAATTGTATTTTTAAACTTTTTTGGCTATTAATCTTTATTTTTTTTTCAAATTACTTTTTCTAACAAATTTGATGAAAGTACCGTTAAAAAATATTAACGAGGAATGATGTAAATTATTTTTAATAAGATATAATTTATTACTTAAGCAACCTAATAAAATACTTAGATATGCTCAAATATATTAAAATCAACTTGAATAGTCACAAACAATTTTGGTAGGCATTATATATATCAATAATATAATGCGGAAAATTTTTCGTTCTCAACTGTATTAAAATCAACTTGATTTGGTAATAGTTTTGGCTATGAACCTCAACCTCACAAATAATTTTGGTAGGTATAATGTTGAATTTAATTTTTAATACTTATATCTTTTATTAATTTGATTTTTAATTTTTTTACTTAAATTTGACCTTTAATTTTTTGAAAAAATTAAAATTTGACCATCAATATTTTGAAAAAGAGTCGAAATAATTTTTTTAACGAAAATACTGGCTAAAGTGTTAAGTTTTTACATGTGATATCTTGTAAGACAGTCTATGTGTACTTTATACTATTTCCTTTTTTAAATTTTTATGAACTTTTTATAATTGTTTGAACTTTGGTTTATTTTTTTTTTTGTAATTTTTTAAATTAATTGTTGACATGACATATATAACAAATAGTGTCATGTAATCATAAAGTGCACGTTGATTACCGCACCAACAATGTTAAAAAAATTTAGGGTACGTTTGGTTCACTGTAATGGAATAGGGCTGTAATTGAATAGAGATGTAATGGAATAGAGCTGTAATCAATAATTCAATTGTTTGGTTAAATGGAATGGAATAGAACTGTAATAGAATTCATGTGTTTGGTTGAATGAAATAGATGTTGTAATAGTATAAGAAAAAAGACTTAAATTACTAAAGTACCCCTAACAGAATTTTTGTAAGTAGATGATTATTGTTATTAAATTTTAATAAGATTATCGTTAAATATATTTTAATAAAAATAAAAATAAATAATTTAATCATATTGTAACATAATTATTATTAAATACAATTTAATAAAATAATATATAATTTAATAATATTCTTATTATAATTATTAATAATATTTAATAATAATTTTAATATAATATTAACATTTTATTTTAATAGTAATTTTATTTTAATAATAATATAAAAATGAAATTTAACATACAGTATGATAATCCTCTAATAACATTTTATTTTAATAAAAAAACAGATTTTTTATATTTTATTTTATCCTTTATAATAACATGATAACAACAATTTGTTCAACTACTGCAACAATTTTTTACTTTTAATTTGTTTAAAACCGAAATCAACTTTTGTAATTGATGGTTAAATTTTACTAACAAGTAACGTTTGAGGTTTATGCATTCTGCATTTCTCAGACATTTGTATCATGATAGTCATAGTCGGTACCATAATAATAGAAGAATATCGAAAATTCGGTATCGACATGTATACCATACACAATTATATCAAAGTTACATGGCGGTATTTGTTACCTTGTGGAAACATGAATCATCACTGTCATATCTACAAAACAAAATTACCAACTTGCAGATATGATAATTCTAGGGAATAACATCAATGATTTAATGAAGTAAAACCTGGAGTTTTAACTTTTATATTTTTGGTTCATGGATTTCTAAGAGCTGCCAACCGCTTCTCGAGCTCATCAACACCCGAGCTGCATTACGGAATAAAAATCTTATCATGCATTCTTTATCTTTTGCAGCACCTTGCTTGTAACCCTGACAATCAAACGAAGGCTTGCAGGGAGATGGCTCCTCAGCAACACAAGCAATAAGAGATTCATCAGAGTTCCAAGAGATTCCCTCGAACCTGTACCATTAAGAAATATTTCAACTTTGCTAAGTTTGCTGGGATAATAGCTACTGATAAAGTTACTTATAACAATCCTGTAGCAGCTGCAAATGCTACTACAACCAGGCAATGATGCTCTTATGAGCAGTTCTAGAGTTTCTACCATATTTACATTGATGAAGGTGAAAGTTCAACTTAAGTTACTTAAACCATTTACTTCTGGATCAATGACTATGTTAACATAGTGTGCAAAACTGTATCATCAGAGAGAAGAAATTTACCAGCCATCAGCATACATTGAGCCATGAGTGGATTGGGGAATCCGGAACTCCTTCTCCAACCGAGATGAACTCCATATTTCAAATTGTGTGGGAGATTCATTTTCAAGATTTCTAATCACAAGAAGCTTGGAACCTGATGGTGAAGGAACAATTATAGACACTCTTGTCATCTCAACAGGAAATGGTGCCCATTGGAAGTTTACATTATTGTTACTTTCTTTCGAAATACTAGTTGACAACATAAACTTTCTTTTCTTGTTTGCCAAAAGATTCGGTTGGCTAATTGAAAACATTGCTTGGGAGGCTATTCCTGCAGCAAAAAGTTTCAAAAAACAGCATTGGGATCAGCGATAGCATTGAGAAAGATGAAGAAACATTAGCCTTCCTACCACTTTCAGACATAAAAACCCATGCCTTGTCGATGCTAGAGATATTAGCAAACTCTTGAAGTAATTTAGACTGGGAAGCATATTCTTCCTCGGTAGCTTCATCTAGCCCCACTGGCAATTCCTTCACTGTACCAGCTTTAGAAGAATCCATGGCCAAAATAGCTGGTAGATTTTTTCTACATGTAGGATGAAAAAGAAAATCATCAAGGAAAGTTCCAACAAAAAACTAAGCAGAAATATGCTTCACATTCCCACGAAGAAATTTGATATTCATCAATCAGGTTTCAGAAAGCACAGCAAACAACATGGTTTCGAAAATATTATTAAGCCACAACAATAGATCTAACGAAGTAATGCGAACAAAAGATGCAACGGAGATTGGATGTAAAACACTTAAAACTACAAATATGACTTAAATTCGTTTTTGAGCAATCTTATTACTTTAAATTCACTAAACGGTAATCAGCCATCATAGTTCCACGATGCCACAATACATATTCTATAGTTTTGTACTTTGTTCCAGCCAAGATATTGCCTAATGCTTATACGACTCCACTCCAGATTAAAATCACAAACAAGTGTGTCCTAGAAACAGGGATAGGCTAGCAAATCTGAAATGATTTCAATTCAAAAGGTACCCAGAAGATTTCTGAAACTGTGCATGCAGGGGCGAGGGGGCTGGCATGAGCCCCGCCCCCAAAATGTAAAATTATTATTTAAACTTTTAAAATTTTTTAAAAATTTTAAATTAATAAAAATAAAATTATATTTTGGCCCCCTAAAATTATAAAAATTTAATTTAATCCTTTACAAATTATAAAGATATAAATTATAAAAAATTAAAATTTCATCTGCCCCTAAAAAAAATTATTCTTTGTGCATGGATTAAGTTGAATATTTTGCAATCATTCTTTGCATTAAGTTTGAACTATAGTACTACACCACTACTCGATGGCACAGGTCAATAGTCAAGCAAACCTGAATACCCAAAATCGATTATTTCAAGATATTGACACTGATTATACATTCCAAAGACGCTATATATATAATCATCTCATTAATCAAGAAATGAAGAATACAACTATTTTGTATCGAAAAACAGCTGACCCCCCAAACTAATATTTAAACTTGATAGCTCGCTCCAACTAGTATCGAACAGGCAAAAAGGAAGCTAAACAAAAGATACCCATCAACCAGTTTACCATCAAAACAACAAAAAAACTCTTCTCTTTTCCCAAAAAGGGAAAAATGTAAAGAAAGAGTTGAAATTGTAAAAAGAAAAGAAAAGTACCGATTGGCGACGGAGAAAATAGCATTAAAATCAGAGGTTTCCACGTCTAAAACATCGTTGCCGCCATAAAAGAAGCGCCGGAACAACTGGTAAATGATGATTCCGCAGATGATCTCCTACCATATTCTCAAACTTTTTTATATATATAATTTAAAATTTAAGAAAAAATTGACAGAGCTGAAGATAATTAAAGAGAAATTAAAGTTTTAGGAAAAGAACTGCAGACAGTTGGTGAGGGGCAATGGTGTTTAGGGCTTTGTAAATGGAGAAGATAGTGAACATAGGGGCTGGAGTTGAAACTGCAAGAAGGAGAGATGATGAAACAATGAGGGAAAAAATGAAAAAGAATAATCTTTCAGCATTCCTACCATGCTCTGAATAGCAATTTAGTAGGAATAGCAAGCTAAACAGCAACCAGCGTAATAAACATTTCATTCAACTAAACAAGAGTGGGCCCATGGAATTGAATTGTAATGGCTATACCATTACATTGAACTAAAAAAGGTGCTAGTGTTTCGAAAAATGATTTAATTTTTTTTAAAAAGTTAATGATTAAATTTAACTTAAAAAAAGAGTTAAATTGATAGAAAATGTAAATATTAAATACTAAATTTATCATTATATCTTTTGGTTAAGTAACATAGGGTTAATGCACTATTTGAAGCTTTAATTTGACAATTGTTCTCGTATTAGAGTTTGAATTTTTTTATTCAAATTAGTCCTTAGGCTTAATAATTGTTCCCACATAAAGATCTAAACTTTTTTTTTGTCTAAATTAATCCCTAATATTTCTTTTAAAAATTTGACAAAACAAAAAAAATTCAAACTTAATATAAAAATAATTACCAAAAAAGAAATGCTAAATTCAGAGCAAATAGTGCATAAGAAAGTACAAAATTCATATATACATTACACCTTGTACTTAATTGAAAGGGCGAGATTAGTAACTAACTAAATTTAATTCATTAAAATAACGTGTAAATTGTTTCCTACCACAGACTTGTTTTTTTTTCCTTGAGAAAAGTTAATGGCAGGTTTGAATGAGGATTAAATTAAAGCATGAGGACATGGATAAAAGATTGCTTGAATTTGTGAGTTTGTGACAGTAGCAAACCTGAAATGCTTGAACCAAAATTGAAGCCTATCCAATACTAAAGGTAAGGTTTGATTCAAAAAAGTGAAAAAAGAGAACATTAAAAGAGTTGGATGAGATCAAATATTTAGTTGTTATAGTTTTAAGATAATAAATACATTGTACATCTTTTAATGTGATGTATTTTATGAATGTCACAATAATTTATAGGGATGAGGCTATATTTAGTCTTTAAATTTACTAATTTTTTTTAACTTAGTTTTTTAAGTTTTTTCTATTTTCATTTTAGTTTTGAAATTTGATAATTTTTTAAATTTAGTTTCTAAATTTAGATTTTGTTAAGATATGATTATTTAAGATTTTAATATATATAATGTTTTTTTTTTTAAATTATTCAAATGATGATGTGATACAATATCCAAGTTCAGGGACTAAATTGAGAAAACTGCTAAGTTTCAGCATTATGTGAACAAAAAAAATTTAAAGACCAAGGTGAAAAATATTGTCAAAATCAAGGACTAAATGTTACTTTATCCCAATTTTAGAATAAAAACATGTTTCATAACGTATTTTATACAGATAAATTTTGAATCCAATTCTATTTGAAATAAATCTCAAAAGTATAAATAAATTTTAATTTAATATACATATGCGAATTTTGATTATATAATTGTATACAGGATATTTTAATTTAAATTTAGTTTTTACAAACTGCTAACACCGTTATTGATGTAGTACAAATTTAAAATCACATATTGTATAAATAAACAACTATAAATATACAACATAAAAATAAATAAAATGTATATACTTCTAAAAAATGTATGCAATATATATTATTTATTTAACTACTATAATTTGAGTGATTAACTTAGTGTCATAAGTTGAATAACACCAATTTAAAAGTACAACAAAAAAAAAAATAAATTATCCATTTATAAAAACTCTCGTTCCTTAAAGAAAAGGGAAAAGACAAACCTATAGTGCAAAAAATCTGCTCACATAGCTATACAACATACTTTTATCATCATATATAGTGACTTTGTCACATTCCATGGCATGAATCCTGTAACAAGCCACCCCTATATTCTATTTTGCAAACAATTCACATCATTTGTGGGGAACTTCAATGAGATCCATGACTCAACTAGCTTATAATTCCCCTAAGAGCACGGATCAGTTAGGTCGACGACAAACAGGAGGATCAATATTATCAAGATCAATATTATGACCAATAAGAATATTGAAGTGATCAGTATGGAAAAGGCAGATACTAGCAACGTGACTACGATTAATAACAATATTATCCATAACAATTAGGGATGATCTAGATCACAATAAAAATGGCCAACCGAATGACCAAAGAAACTACTGTCGGGGAGATCAACAAGAACAACCGTCGAGACACTACAAGAGCACCTGAATCGGCCAAACTCCTTAGAAGGTAATCATCAACCACAACACCAAGGGGTTAAGAATCCAACTATGCAAAATCATAACTCAAAGATGTAGCAGTACACAAAGATTGAAAAGCAATTTAAGCTCTTACTAGAGAAATACAACTCGCAATAAGAGACTATGCAACGAAATGCTCGAATTATTTGTGAACTTAAGGTGAAGTGAGCCCATCCAGAAACAGTGAATGAGGTGCCAAGGTATGAAGAAGTTGTGGCATCCGGGGCTGGGTGAAAGGAACATCTCACAATAAAAGGAAGAAGGGACTCGAAGCATGGCCTGAAAAAAACGAGTGCAGTACCAGAAAAATCCCTATTTGGATAGCAGATGGAGGCTCTAATGAGGGTAATGGTCTAGAAATTTAATGAACATTTTAATTTACTTAACAAAATATTAATCTTTCCCAATTTTGTTGTAATTAATCTTGCCATAATTCTTTCTTCTTCTTTTTTTTTTTTGGTGAAAAAGAACATAACAAATTAAATTATATGGAATATTCGAGAGGTGCAAAAATCCTCTCTTTATCTGATTTAAGGAAATCTAACACTGCATCTGGGGGGACTCAACCAATTGTAAATCCTCCTTTCTTTCAAAAGCCAATTTGGTAAGATAGTCAGCACATTGATTCTCCTCACTGGGAATGTATCTTAAAATCCATTGACTTTCTTGGGACAAAATCCGGTGTATCCTCCTAATCAAAGCAGAGGTTGAGCTCTTCGAAACATTGCCATGAATAGCTTTGACTACCTCCAAGCTATCTGAATGAATAATCACATTGCTATGGCCTCTAGGTTGGATGAGTTTTAAGCCATCCAGAATGCCCCAGAGTTTTGCATAAAAAATCGAACAATTCCCTAGGAATCTGTTATAACCCATCACCCAATTGCCAGTACCATCCCGTACCACTCCTCCAGCAGCTGCTCTTCCTGATGTTATTTGAACAACACCATCAGTATTAATAAATATCCAATCCTTGGATGAAAGCTCCCCATGGGATAAAACTATATTGTCAATCAAGCCATCTCTAAAAGCCAAAGAAGATTGTTTGGCCCAGCACATGGAAACTTTAATGATCTCACTAGAGCTCCATGATTTCCTTTGAAAGATGAAAAGATTACGATTCTTCCATAATCGCCAAGCTAATAATCCGAAGAGGCAAGCCCAACTGATTTCCCTATCATGAAGCATTCGAAGTATCCTGTAAATTGAAAGAAATCCATTCGTGCAAAGAGTTAGAGCAAAAATAAGGTTGTCGGTTTCTTGGAATAACCTGTTTCCAGACTTCCTTAGCTACTGTGCAATCTCGAATAATGTGCAAAATGTCCTCAGAAGCATGTCTACAGATCGAACAAGAGGAATCAACAGCTAAGCCACGCCTAACTCTTTCCACATTGGTGAGGAGTCTCTGCTTAAGAACTGTTCGAAAAAAGAAATGAACTCTTTGCGGACCAGGGATTTTCCACGCTCTCTTCCATAAATCGTCTCTAGAGCTCCAAGAGTCCTCCTTCAGCACCTTGTACGCACTTTTAATAAAGAAAGCGCCGGTTGAAGCATGTCACCAAGACAGCCTATCATATCCTTCAGCTGGATGAGGAGGAGGAATTCCCATAATGTGAGAAATAATCTCCTCTGGTAACCAAACCTGCAAAAAATTAAGGTTCCAGTTGCCTTCTCTTGTGATCAAATCACTAAGCAAACAATCAGTATTAACATTAGCACAGGCAGGTAAATAATTAATCAAAGGTTCAACATTAGGAATCCACTAATCTTTCCAACAACGAATTTTATTACCATCACCAACAGACCATATTAGATTATCATGTAAAAGGGTCTACACTTTTGAAAGCGACTTCCAAAGAAAGGAACTCCTCGCCTTCGCTATACTAATTGGTAAAGAATCGTTCATCCCATACTTATATTTGAGAACACGAATCCAGAGAGCTTCATCATCAGAAACTAATTTATAACCAAGTTTCAGCAAAAAAGAGATATTCTGATCCCGTAATTGTCTCATGCCAAGTCCTCCACACCACTTGGGTTGGCAGATAGAGTCCCAACCAACTAACGACATCTTTTTCTTACCATCAAAGGTCCCCCAAATGAAATGCCTCACCAGACATTCAATCTCGTCGTAGATCTTCCTAGGAATCATCATGGATTGCATGAAATAACTGCGAATGGCTAGAAGAACTAACCACGCTAGAGTAGCCCGACCAGCAAAAGATAACTGACGAGCATCCCAACTTTGTAGCTTCGTTCGAACTTTCTCAATCAAAAAATGTAGAGTACTATTAGTGACTCTCTTATGGAAAAGTGGGACTCCAAGATAATGACCAAGATCATGCACCTTTTGGAAACCAAGTAAATTACTGAGTAAATTAGCCAAGGGCTCCTCAACTCCTTTGGAAAAGAAAATATCAGTTTTCCTAGTATTAACCTTGTGACCTGAAAGCTCACAAAAATCATTCAGAATTTCTTTTAATAACCTTCCATGCTTTTCATCCACTCTGCAAAAAATAACAAGATCATCGGCGAAGAAAAGGTGTGAAAGAGCCAGCCCTGAGCAAGATAATCGTATGGGTTTCCAAACCCTTTTGGACAAAGTCGAGCTAATAGAATGCCCTAATCATTCCATAAAAAGTACAAAAAGATAGGGAGATAGAGGACAACCTTGCCAAATTCCCCTAACAGGTCTAAATTTAGACGTTGGGACTCCATTCCACAAAACCTGCATGGTAGAGTTAGAAATAACAAAAACAATAATATTTCTGAGATAACTAGGGATACCTTCCGCTTGAAGAGAAGCATCAATAAAATCCCATCGCACACGATCGTAGGCTTTTTCCAAATCAATTTTTATCGCCATCCACTTCCTACTTTTGTAACTCTTCATAGAATGGATAACCTCTTGCGCAATGACAATGTTATCGGTAATATTACATCCGGCAATAAATCCTGCCTGTTCCTGCGCAATAATTTTTGGGAATATAAACTTAAACTGGTTAGCTATTACCTTCATCACCAACTTGTAAAGAACAGAGCAAAGGCTTATAGGACGAAACTGAGCAAACTCCTCGGGACTCTGAACCTTGGGGATAAGAACAATCAAGGTATTATTAAGCTCAGTATCAATAGCGCCTCCATTGAAGACCATTTTCACCCAATCACAAATAGCTGGTCCTATCGTACCCCACTGCTTCTGGAAGAAGAGGGCATGAAAGCCATCACTGCCCAGAGCTTTTAAAGGAGCCATGTCAAACATAGCTTTTTTAATTTCTTCATCAGTGACCACTCTTCCCAAAAAATCGATATCAGTATAATCAAGTTGAGGGAACCCATTAGGAGGCAAAGATTTCATAGACCCAGGATCTTCCCTATACAAATTTTGGAAATAATTGGATGCTTTCAATTCGATGGCCTTAGGATCAAACAACCAATCACCAAAAGAATTACAGATAGCAGAAATACGGTTATTTTTCCGCCGCTGCAAAGTGCGAGCATAAAAAAACTTAGTATTCCTATCCCCCAAATGTAACCAATCGCATCTAGCCTTTTGTTTCCAGAGAAGTTCTTCATGGTATAGCACAATTTCCAAATCATGTCTTATCTCCATTTCTGCGGGAGCCAAATGATTAGCACCTAAGAGACCCATTTTCTTCTGTATGGTCGATAACTTATGGATCAAGTTTCTCTTACGAGAAGTAATATGACCGTAGGTGGTCTTATTCCAATGTTTAAGATTTTCAGTGATCTTATCTAAAGAAGCTGATATGTTCACTTGAAAATCCCACTGATCTCTCACGAAGTTATCAAAATCAGGGTGCTCAACCTAACCTACTAAGAACCAAAATGGTCTTCCCCTGGGCAAGGCAAAAAACGGATTGAGATTGAGGAGAAGGGGTCTGTGATCGGACTTAATCCTCGGAAGATGAGTAATTAAACTATTTGGAAAATAATTAATCCAAGCCTCATTTCCCAAAGCACGATCCAATCTTTCAAAAAGATTACCCCTATGCCAAGTAAAGGGAGGACCCCTGAACCCCAAATCATGAAGATTAGCCAAATCCACAAATTCACCAAAGTGAGGACATCTCTTACCAGACGAGAGACCACCTGTTTTCTTATTAGAGGAGAGGATAGCATTAAAGTCTCCGATCGCCATCCAAGGAATTTGACCAACAGGAATAGAAACTCTTAGATTCTGCCAAAGGTCTTTTTGCTTTTGACGATTTGGGCTTCCATAAACGAAGGCAATCAAAATCGGATTTGAAGAAGAATTAGGCCAAACCCGAGTAAGGATAAATTGGGGGTGATTACGAATAACCTCAACTTGAACAGAATTTTTCCAACTAATCCAAATGCCCCCAGCATAACCAATAGCCTCCACGCGATGCGAAAATTGAAAACCCAACTTTACGATAATTTTATCAGCTTTGGACCCACTAACTGTAGTTTCCAGCAAACTAATTATATCTGGTATGTGCTCCATATTATATTCACAAAAAATGTGAGGAAATCTGGCATTGGCACAACCCTGACAGTTCCAAGAAAAAATCGAGAGATTCATAATTAATAAAATTATAAATAAAAACATACCATTACTGTTGAGTATCATTCAAACCACTAGGGTCAGATTCAACAAGCACTCCCATTTCAGCTTCATTCGATATATCAGAGGAGATAAGCTTCGCCACCTCTTCCATAGAATCAGCTAAAGAAACCCGTGAATTTCCAGAGGCTTTGAAGCGACTTCCTTGTCCCCTTAAAGCATTACTATTCTTGCGACCTCTTCTAGCAATGCCAAATTTCACATTAATTTTTCGTTCCTTATTTCCTGCACTACCTGCGCTCAAAGACTCAATAGAACAACCTTTAGAATAATCAGGGGAATTAGAATTTTTTTAAAAATAACAGCAGAGTGCTTCCCATGATCTAAAATACTATCGGTCAATTGAACTTCAACCTCCACTGGACCTTCAAAAGCCGGATTGAAATGTGCCTTGATGTCGTCCAATTTAATGGCTTGTAAATTTGAGTCAAAATCGTTCACAAAATTACCTACATCCGACAAAGCTGTCCCAAATTTAGGATTAGTAAAATATAAATTAAAATTGGAAGGAACCTGAGTTTTTTCTGCATTGGTCAAGACGTGAGCTTGCTGCTGGTCACTAATAGGCTTGGAAAGAACCACTGGGCTATCCTGCTTCCCACCAACCCATTTTCGTTGCTACCTGCAACCCCCAACTTTAAGGACGCACAAGAAGCAGGCTTATCAGCTTCTGTTGAGCAGACCTGCGAACAAAGACCAATCAGGTTAGTCTTAGAATGCGGCCTAACCAAAGAAACATTCGACCCAGCATCTTACATAGTCTTTTTCCCCAGGCTTTTCAGCCTTAATCTGTCCGTTCCCTGGCTCGATTGGGCTCCTTCCCCAATGCGCACTGCAGCTATATTGCTAGTTCCTTTTTGGGCTTCAGAATCTAGGTCCAATCCTTTAGCAGACCCATTATGAAATTTAGGCAAGGATTTAAGGATCCCCTTATCCCTAGAATCAGGGGTAACCAAATCAGTTTCCACCACAAGAGGACTAAAAACCCCGATATCTTCTTTTGCCACCCCCTTTCACTGTCGACCATCTCGCCCTCATTAGTAAAGGCATCAAATCTGGAGCTGAATCTTCATTTTCCTGCAGCTTTACCACCAGATTCCCGAGAATCCCCTAATCTTCGCCAGGATCTAAGCTCCACCAGCATCCACGGTTTGAACGTCGATTCAGTCCCTTCCCTAAGTTCGCCGTTATTTCTTCTTAACCCACCGTCAGCCACCGACTTGTCACCCTCTTTACCCGAAGCTTCTTTCGACAGAGAACACATCTCCCTCTCATGTCCGTATTTACCACAAGCAAAACAAACCGTTGGCAAGGCCTCGTATTCCACCCGTTGAATGTTGCCATTAACACGAATCTGAGAGACGAGAGGTTTATCCAGGTTAATGAACACAGCCATCTTGGAAAATCTCCCTCTAGTTCTATTATCAGTCTTGAAATCAAACTTAGCAACCTTACCAATCGTGCTACCAATCACATCAAGAATCTTCCTCTTATACATAAAACTCGGTAGCCCAAGAAGCCTAATCCAAGCCATAACCACACTTGGGTACGGTTGAAGAGGGGAGGAGTCTTTTGTCCACGGCTGAACGGTCAAACATTGCCCAAATATTATCCATGGTCCCTGGGTTAAAACTTTTTCATAATCCTCATTGTTCTGAAATTCAGCCAAATAATACCAATTTTCAATATCCATTAATTGAAATGGTTGTATAGGCTTCCAAAGATTACTAATTCGATTAAACAGAACACCATATCTAATATTTCAGCCCAGAAGCTTTAATACTATTGTCATCTCCATCTCATTGTATAAGATTTGTTTGACACGGTCAGAAAAGTCAATTTCCGGGATTCCATTGACGGTGGACCTTATAACATCATCATCTAACAGAATGATGTCTCCATCACTTCCCCCATCAAAACCCGCAGATCCCTGACCAGCCCCTAAAAGTTTGTCCTTCCAAGACAATGTCGTACTCGAGGGTGGAACAGAGTCCACAGCCATATCCACAGAGACCCCATCAGATCCAACTTTAAACCTTACTTTCTTGGTGTTGCGATCTTCGGACAACCGAGAGTCACCGTCACCTTTGACCACTTTCAGAGAGTTTTCCATTTTTCTGAGTAATTTACTCTTTTTTTATATCCATTGCCATAATTTTTTTAATCTTTATGATAATTAATTTTTTCCTTTTTACTCTTTATTGTAATTAATATTTTCATGTAATTTTTATTGTATCTACACGTGGCCGATTATTATCGTAACAAATGGCAGCTTATAAGATGTGCCACATAAGAATTATTTCTTAACTATAACTTTAAATTGCAATAGTATATATATTAGATTATTTTTTACCTTTTATCTAATAAATATTGTAATCTTTGATTATATTTGGTTGAATTCTTTTATTTTAATATGGAAATCTGTAGTAACATATAAGATTTTTTTAATGAAACCTATTAGCTTCAGTTATCGTCATATTAGTGTGCCAAATGCCAATATATATATATATATATCATTACATCCTCTTGTAATTATAAGGAATTATAATTCTCTAGATATGTTTATTTGACAATGTGTAATTACATCGTAATTGTTAGAGTTGTGTGACACGAATCTCGTTTGATCCGGCTTGAAAAGTTTGATGTGCAACTCACTTGTTAAAGATATAAAATAGAGAGGAAAAATAGGGGATCTTTGGCAGGCTATGGCCTTGTGGTACAGACCATACCACACAAGTTGAATCTGTATAGAACTATACTTCTTCTATTAGACATTGATTATAACAGGGTTGTTTAACCCTTAAAATATGTGTAGCCAAAAATCTTTTGTATTGTTATTTTTCAACATTAGTGAATTTCTCCTTTGTCCGTAGTTTTTCCCGTAAAGGGTTTTCCACGTAAAATCTATGTGTTCTTATTTTTCTTTCTTATTGCTTTACGATTATTCCTACTGCCATTATTGACGTAAAGTATAACAATAATTTCTTTATGTCATGTTTAGTAGTACAAATTGTAATTACGTAGTTATATGATTTATTTTTTTTTAAAATATTAATTACTATAAAAAATTATCAGTAATACTGGAGAAAAAAATTTCTAAACAAGTAACAAAAATCAAAATTAAATCATCATATGTAATATTTAGTCCACAATTTGATCACTAATAAAAAAACAAGAAAATTGACAATATATATAATTTTATTTAATTGCTCTAGCATGCCATATTTGTTAGGTTATTCCTTTTGAAACATTTTAACATATACTCCTTATCATTATCAGTTAATCATTGACCAATTTCTTCATCATCTAAATCACAATATGAATTCATATCATTAAGACTAAATTGAGGTGATGTTGTTAATATGAGATTTTTTTTACAATTGCACATGTCCTCTCAACCACATTTCGAAACTTTAAATGTTTAAAATTAAAGAGTTCGCAAGTCATCTTTAGTTCTTGGGTCTAGTTCCATTCTCTCAAATAATATCATACCTCACAATATAGTGTGAAAAAAAACTCTTTGTATTAATCTGCATATCTAATATCCACTGCATAATATTTTCCTACAAAAATAAAATGAAACTATTTGAATAATTTATAAGAAAAATAAAATAAATAACAAGGTATGAAAATATTAGTGGATTATCAAATACAATTTTTAACATATTTTGAGATCTCTCTCAAACTACATTTCTTAACACTCAAGAATTTGAGGTGGAAACCAACTTTGCAATCATTCAATTATAACTTACTTTGCAGTTGACTTATGCTAATGTGTTCAATAACAAACCAACTTTACAACCCTATCTATAAGGTTTATTATTATTATTCCATGCAAATTAGATAAAGTATATATAATTTATAATATAGCTTTTATAAAAAATGTTTTATAAATTATTCAATAGTTTTTTAATGCATGTTGAAAGGGCAAAGCTCCCATATATACCAAAAAAAAAACAAAAATTACCGGAAAATACCACTTTCAGAAAAATTTACCGGAATGTACCACTTTCCCCAAAAACGCGGCCACGTCAGCGCATTTTTTGGGGAAAAATGGCTAAAGCGCGGCCCATAGGGCGCGCTTTAGTCGCAACGGTCAAATTTTTTTTGACTGTTGGGCCCCCAACGGTAAAAAAAGAGAGAGTATAAAACCCCCCAACCCTTTATTTTTTTCACATTTCAATCCTTTCTCAATCCTTTCTCAATCCTTTCTCAATTTTCTCTCAATTTTCTCTCAAAGTCCTTGAAATTTACGCTCAAATTTCAAAATAATCCTTTACTATTTACGAAAGAGCCCATTATAATTTTTTTAAAATATATATTTTTTGGAAAATTTTAAAATTTTTTATCGGATTACAATGGCCGGGGAATTACTTCGCCTAGACAACAAGCACATCTCCGTCGAGCAAATGAATATGGTAAGTTTTAATTTTTAATTTTTCAATATTATTAATTTTTTTTTTCAATTATGCAATTTTAATTAATTTTTAAATTTATAATTTTTAAATAATCACATAGATCGGGTGTTGGAATGTTATATTCGCAACATGCCCGTCCCCATCGCCGTTGATCGAGAATTACCTGCGGGAAGCGGGTTTTTGGCACGTGGCCACGATAGGCCGGGGGTTTAAGTTGGAGCCGCCTTTGATCAGCACGTTGATAGAGAGGTGGAGACCCGAGACGCACACTTTTCATCTGCCATGCGGAGAGTGTACCATCACCCTAGAAGATGTGCAGTTGCAGTTGGGATTACCGGTGGGCCGGGTTCGGTAGTCACCGGGTCCGCAACATCTATTGATTGGATGGCCGTATGCTCACGAGCTTCTAGGTGCCATTCCGATAGAATTCAAGGAGCTCGGATCGATATGGCCTGGTTACGAGACGCATTCCCGCAAATTGAGCGAGGGTTCGACCAGAAGAAGAAAGAATACGGTATGCTCGGCCATACATTCTTGAGATAATTGGAGGCTATCGATCTTTGGACCTCTCTAGAAACCTCGTCCACCTAAGATGGCTCCACAAACTTGTTGATTTCGAGCGGCCGGTGAATTGAGTTGGGAGTGCATGCGTGCTATCGAGGTTGTACGGAGATGTGCGAGGCGCGGCGGCGAGTAAAGCAAAAATCGGAGGTTGCCTATCACTCTGCGCAGTCATGGGCATGGTTTCGATTTCCATTTTTACGTCCTCGACTCGACCACCATATTCATTCCCACCGATAACGAGGTAAATTTAATATTATATTTTACAATTATTTCGTAGATTTATAGTATAATTGCATGCTAAAAGGTTATTTAATTAGGTGGTCCCATCCGGCGAGTCATGTTGGAATACCTAAATCGCTTGAGGATATCGGGCTCCTATTGGAACAACGGTCGGAATCACAAGTAAGTTTCAATTTCGTTATTATAATTCAATATTTAGTATGTGTAGTGTCTAGTATTATGTATATAACTAATATTTTGGTAATGTTAATATAGTTTCAATGGACACCGTCGAGGATCCCGAAATTGGTTGTAATTCGAGGAGTTCTTCCAAAATCGAGCAGTTGGCACGTTAAGGTCCCAATAATCACCTACGCGACCGTGGAGATGCACGATCGGATCGGGTGTTGCGGCAATTTGGATTCCGGCACCTGACACCACTGCCACACTTCATTATATGAAGCGTCCCACCGACCGTGCAACTTTTCCAACGCCTTCTGCTTGGCTATCCAAGCCTTTCTGTAAGAGGGCGTGTACCCCAATTGGCTACGAATATTGCCAATTAAGGCCGGCACTGTAGTTTTGGGATCGGCCTTCACCGTCGGGATTATTAAATCGGCCAACATGTCTGAATCCATCCTCGGATGATCTTGTGTTACACCTGTCAACGAAGTACGTTAAATAATGTAACATTACATAATATTAGTGTTATTCGAAATCATTAAACATATTGTCGTACTGTACCGGTAAGACATGTATGCGGACCTTTGTACTTTTTCACCTCCCACAACCCTGTCCTTTTCCTCAACGACGCCATGATTTTCCATGAACATGTGTTTGTCTTGAATCGCACACTTTCGCCTCGTGCTTATCCGGCTGGATTTAACCACATTGTAGTTAACCCCGTTCGATCTTTGTATTGTTTTAATGCAAGCAAGAAAAGTATTCTTGTCGGAAAACTGGTTACCAACTTCTAATTGGTCGAATTCAACAAAGAATTTATGCGGTCCACGCGTCTGGTGTGGTAGTTCAGAAACTCCAATGCATCATCTTGAGATAGATCGACATTATGCATGTGGTGGAGGTGAGTATGCCTGAATAGCGGATCTTCTTCTTCTTCGCCCGAACCGCCCTCAACGTCTTCAGGTACAATTGGAGCGGGCTCCGGTTGAGAAAATAATCCAACTTCGCGCACCGTCGGGCCACGGCTCCCGAGGTGGATCCACATCGATTCATCGTCCGACTTTCCATAACTTTGCAACAAACGAGGGCCTCGCCGGTGGATGTCGTCGGGGAGTACATCATCCCTCCTTAAACATCTTTCGTAAAGATCCCAATCATATGTGGATTGCCAACCACTAGAAGTTGATGACGCCCCCAAAACGTATTTACGTCATCGGATGTCGATCGACGGATATGCATGTCCCATCCACCAACCGAGTGTCGTGCGGGGTTATGTTTTCCATACTACTACCGCACACACGGGCATTCGTGTTTTGCCTCCCACTTACAGAGTGTCGGCAGGGGGGGTCGTGTATTCCCCTCGAACGATACTAGATGTTGAGGTCGCAGAAAGATCACTTGGAGATGAAAATTCTACATATACCTCGATATAGGGTGAACCACTTTGGCAAGATGAGTCTCCACCATTGCCTCAAGACTCAGAGGACCTTTGATGTCGAATGAGTCATATCTCACCGGATCAACCAAGCGCAAAATCTATACTTAATAGACACAACTTTCATTAGCGTTGTTTCGAATATTTTACGCCTAATTCTTTTGCGAAGTTCTACCAAATCAACGTTCCGATTAAAACTCAATCGCGCTGTGTTCTCCGATAAGAAAACAACACCATTTTTGGTGTCACGAACTTCACCATCGTAGTAAATAACGATTAATCGTTCACTCATTTTCAATTTTTTTTTTTCTTTTGCCTGAATTTGCCTTACGCAACTTGAGAATGAAATTTGCACTGATTTATAGCCTAAGTTTATCGGATACCATCAGAGCAAAAGAGCGCGTCCACGTGGGACCGCTTTTCACTCTCTCGCTCACAGTGCACCCTGCTGGAAGCGTTTTTGGCCACTGTTTGTTCAGAAACGTCTCCTCAAAATAATTTTGCCGGAGTCCACTGTAGCAAAAGAGCGTCCACGCGGCAGCGTTTTTGGCCACTGTTTGTTCAGAAACGTCTCCTCAAAATTATTTTGCCGGAGACTACTGGCCAAAAACTCAATTCATTTTTCACATTGCAAGTGGACGGGAAGGAACCCCAAAAACGCGGCCACGTCAGCGCGTTTTTTGGGGAAAAATGGCTAAAGCGCGGCCCAGAGGGCGCGCTTTTGGCCACCTCAGCAAAAGCGCTCCTACGTGGACGCGTTTTTGCTGAGGTGGCCAAAAGCGCGGTTTTTCCCCAAAAAATGCGCTGACGTGGCCGCGTTTTTGGGGAAAATGGTACATTCCGGTAAATTTTTCTGAAAGTAGTATATTCCGATAATATTTTTTTTTTTTAGTATATATGAGAGCTTTGCCCCATGTTGAAATACGTTTCCATGCAAAAATATTATAGCCTTTATAAATTTAATTTGCTATTACGTCAAAAATTGCACCAAACATTTTGACTTGATGTATCCAATAGATAAAATAAATTTTATCTAATGATAAATATATAATTATATTTTTAAAAAATAATATATATATATATCCTAAAATTAAAATATTTTATTATTGTATAAATTTGTATAAAAAATAAATTCTTAAACTTAAATTATATATGCGTTTGGAAAGTCATAGGATAATTAGTAATTGTTTGTACTTACGAGCATAGTTACCCTAATTCTCAGCCTCCCTATGAATTGGAGTGCTCAAATTATATTCAATTCAATGGAATACATCAATTACAATAGTTATTTAAATATGTTACACATCTATAATTATAAATAATTACATCCAAATTCGATAATAATAAATTTCAAATTTAGAAAAAAAAAATTCTTTTCGTTTGAATTACCTCAAAACAATATATTTATATATAAACATAATAAAGGACTAATGAGACGATTAATAAACTGATGATCATATCTCTAAAACCATGATTTGCATTCTGGGTTTAAATCAATGAACAAATCAAAGTCAATCAACGCAAGCATGTTAAAACAAACAGATGATTGCTAGTTCTCTTTCAACACAATCATGTCTAGCTGGAGGTCATATTCATACTTATCAACATCCTTGTTTTTTTTTCCCCTTCTGCTATGAAATATGTATTCATATAAAATATTTCAATTTTTTAATAATCAACAATTGGACGGTAACTTGAATGAAATGTTTCTTCTTTAGAGATATATTTATTCATAATACTTAACCTTAAAAGGGATTAATATGCGTAATTAGAGGTTGACAGCGATATCCTAAAATAATTTTTTTATTTAATTCTTTAAAATTATTAAAATTTTAAATTAGTAAAGGTAAAATTATATTTTATCCTTTAAAAATTATAAAAATTTGATTTAATCCTTTAAAAATTATAAATATATAAACTATTAAAATAATAAAATTATATTTCTACTATCTTAAAAGTTACAATTTAATTTTGATTTCTACTTTGCCCCTAATCACCTTAATAGTTTAGGCGTAGTTTTATAATCCTTACATCAACATATTTTTGTCTTAAACATTTATATTTACTTATGGCACAAAGAATTTTGGTCTCTCTTAATTAAATGGTATGGTTTTATTTTAATAATTTTCAATATAACAATTTAGTTTAAATTTTTTTAACTTCGTTGAAATGAAAAAGTTGACATTTTTTGTCCCTTCAAAAAATTAATTATTCAATTTAAATCGTTTTAACACCATTTTTTATTTTAGCCATTAAAATTTCTAAACTTTATCTTCGTCCCTAATACACAATTTTTTGCTTACATGGTGGTTTTTATGGTTGTAGAAACAATGTTTGAAAAAAATGCATCGAGACACCTACTTGGGGCAAGAAACTCAAAGTAAGGAAAATGATAAACTACAAAAAATAGTCATTTATATATGGTCTAAATAATAACAATAGTTATTTATGTATGTTATCGATTTGTAACATTTTGGTAACTATGTCATTACTTGACGTTAATGATGTTATAGAAATCTTATGTGGTAGGAATTGAATCATTAAACGCGAACGTGGCTTCCACGTCATTGCCACATAATTTGTACATGTTTTTAGTTTAAAATTTATAAATTTAAAATAGGTTAGTCAGTTTTTTACTATTTAAAATAACTAAACCCTAAACAAAAAGGACTAATCCACAATCCTTCCCAACTCACCAATAAAAATTATTGTCCGAAACTATAGCCTAAACCTAGTGCCATTGACTCTCGACCCATGACCACCATCTATCCTCAACCTAAGCCTTGCCATTTTTTACCAACGTTATTACCATTCCGCCTCAACATTGCGTCAGCTTACCATCCCATCACCTAAAATTCGTCCCATACTGTTAGCATCATTCTGAAGCCCCTAACAATTTCACAATTATTGTTATTGTTAGGAAATGTGTCCACATTTTATTAAACATGTAATTATTTTCTATGTATTTGAACTATGAATAAATAAGTTTCACATTTCACTATTATGTCTTTTGTATTTCTATATTTCATATTTTGCATGCATAGCGAAGTTGTGACAAGCAAATATTAGCTCATTGATTGTCTAAGTTCAAACTGATGATAAGTGGCATTGTAAGAACGTTTACATTGTGAGAAAGACAACTTACTTCAGTAGATAATCTAAACAAGTCTGTAATCCCGTAAAAAATCAAAGTGAGTATTTGATTCAAATGCTGAGAATGATTATAATGTCGTCTACAATTGTAACACCCCTAACCCAAAACCGTCACCGAAACAGGGTTACGAAGCATTACCATAACTTACAGATCAAATACAGACATTTCATATCATAAATCAAATCATATTCAATCATATTGTCCCTTATATGAGCCCTCGAGGTCCAAAATACGCATTAGAAACAAGTCGGGACTAAACCGGTACTCAGAGAATTTTTTGCAAAATATCAAAATTTTTCCAAGGTGCAAGGGGCACACGCCCGTGTGGCTCACACAGTCAAGAGACACGCCCGTGTCTCAGGCCGTGTGGGCATTCGAATTAGAGGCACACAATCGTGTCCCAGCCCGTGTCCAAATTAGGTTGCTCGCTGACTTGGGTCACACGGCCAAGCCACACGCCCGTGTGCTGAGCCGTGTGAGCATACTAACTTGCATTAAATAGGTGCATGGGTCACACGGCCAAGTGACACGCCCGTGCGCTAGGCCGTGTGAAATTTTTTGGGTATTCCATTTTGCAATTTTAAAGATGCATGGGACACACGGCTGAGACACACGCCTGTGTCTCTACCCGTGTGGACGAAAATAGGCCATTTCCAAGGCCACATTTCTCAACCAAATTTATCTTCCACCTACATGAACACTTTAACACATTCACAAGCCAATACAACACATTCAAATCAATCCAAAACCAAGTTTTAAACAAGTCATATTATCACATATATCTTAGCATTCAAATTTACCATGATGATGAAAACACATATTTGCTTACTTATACCAAATATACTATCTCAACTCATTCATCAACATGCCTATATGCTATCCATCATTCAACCACACCAAACATATATCAAGCATGATAAGACCACACATATATATACATCAAAATATGTCCAACACAAGCCATTCCAATGGCTAGTCACAACCAAACACATACATACCATCATTGGCAAAATTACCCTATACATACATGCCATTATAACCAAAAGTAATTTGCTATTTATACCAAAATGAGCCGAAGGATAGTGTGATGTTGCTTCGACCAGCTTCCAACCAAATCGAACTTCCAAATTACTATCAAATAGAGGAAATGAAACAGAGTAAGCATATAATGCTTAGTAAGTTCGTATAACGGAAATTAACTTACCATTTATTTACATTTAAGGTAAGCATACAAAATACATCCAAAGAAATTTGGCTAATAGCCTAAACACATAACCTCATCAAACATGTTAGTCATGTATTTTACATGAATACCAAGAAACATGTATGAGCGCATCAAATATCAAATTTCCATGTGTTTCATGTATATACAGGTAATGATTATTTTCGAACTCATATTTTCTCATGTCAGGATTTTGCCCGTTAAATCATTTAAAATGTCGATGGATAGACGGGTAGTACACACAAAGTGTACAAAACTGTAATTCGCCAATTCATATTCAGGAATGCTCATACGAGCACATAAACGGGAAGCTCTGTCGAGCCATATAATGGGAAGCTCATGTGAGCCAATATTAGGAAGCTCTGGAGAGCCATTAACGGGAAGCTCATACGAGCCATTATCGGGATGCTCATAAGAGCTGCAGTGTGTCCACAACACATGCAAGATCACAACCAATCGGGATGATCCGAAAAGCTATTAACAGGAAGCTCGCAAGAACCATATAATGGGAAGCTCATGAGAGCTAATAACGGGATGCTCTTTTGAGCTATGGTGTGTTTGCAACACATGCAAGACCACAACCAATTCGGGAACCCTGTATCCATCGAATTTAATTTATTCAAACGGAACTTAATACTTGTCGATCATCGTCAGATATGTGATTACTTTCATAAACATGGCACTTATACATTTCAAATACATAACATTCAATTTAAAACATATAAATATACTATTTAGTTACACGAACTTACCTCGACAAATGTTCGTGTACGCAAAATCTACTAATCTGACACTTTTTCTTTTCCACAATCTAACTCCGTATTTGGTCTATCTGGATCTATACAAGTAAATTTAGCTCAATTTAATACAATTCATATTCAATTCAATCCAATTCATGTCTTAGGCAAAATTACCATTTTACCCCTATACTTTTGATTAATTTTGATTTTATCCCTAGGCTTGGAAAATGAAATTCATGCAATTTAATCCTTATTCCAAACCTAACCGATTTTTACATGTACCAATAGCAGCCCATGTATTTCAAAAAATTCAAATTTTTTTTCGTGAATTTTACATCTTTTCAATTTAATCCCTAAATCGTAATTTCATCAAAATTCACTTTACAAAAGTTGTTTATCTATCAACAACCTTTCATTTTCTACCATAAAACTTCATAATTTATCTATATTCATCTATGGCAAAACTTTAATACTTTGGTAACTTTACAAATTAATCCCCGAGATAGATAGATTAAGTTATTACGATCTCAGAAATATAAAAATTACTAAAAATGGGACAAGAATGCTTACCTAATTAAGCCAAATAAGCTTGCTTGAACTTAGGTTTTCATGGCTAGGGTTTCCATCTTTTTATTTGGGAAAGATGATGAAAAATGATGATATTTTAGTATTTAATTAATTTGTCATCTTTATTTTATCATCTTTCCAATTTAATCCTTTTCTTTTCTTAAATTTCCAATGATGAATCATCATACTTATCTACTAACTCCACTAAATGGTCTATTTGCCATATAAGGACCTCCAATTTTGAATTCCATAGCTATTTGATCCCTTTAACTACTAGAATTCAACTTTTGCATTCTATGCAATTTGTTCCTTTTCATCAAATTAACCATATAATCGGTAAAATTTTCTTAACGAAATTTTTTTACGATACTTCTATCATAATGCAGACTATGAAATAATATAAAAATAATTTTCCTTCGGACCCGGATTTGTGGTCCTGAAACCACTATTTTTGATTTCATTGAAAACGGGCTGTTACAACAATTCCAATTGAGGAGATGGCTAGACTTGGCTATCGAAGCAGTTGATTCAACGGGTAGAGACATAGATGTATTCATTAGTAGAATGATACATTGGACTGCACACAAGATGAATTAATTCTAAATTCGTTTTTGAATTAATTCACTTCTGACATTCATGGTGTGATTTACCTAAATCTTGAGTTAATTATTGACCATGTGTATGTAACTCATGTTTTTGATATAAGTGGAGGCTTATGCTCTAAAGATGATCGAGCCGATAGCTGGTATGTTGGGTAGTTAACTTGTGTATGGCATGACTTTACTAGCAAAATTGGAATTCATAGCTCAATTAAATAGTTAACGATATCCTCTCACTGGCATTGTGTGGATTGATAAATATGGAACATGGCCACAGGTT
Organism: Gossypium sturtianum; assembly: GCA_025698515.1. Lineage (NCBI taxonomy): Eukaryota > Viridiplantae > Streptophyta > Magnoliopsida > Malvales > Malvaceae > Gossypium > Gossypium sturtianum. The sequence goes on along the minus strand of CM046953.1, from coordinate 45,317,357 downwards.
GCTAGTTCTCGAACGAGCAATTTATCACAATCATTTGTTGACAATGATCATATTAATTATTAAGAAGATACAATGGTGACAATGAGATAAAATAGTATTGAATTGAGGGAAAAGATTTAACTCAAAGGAATTAAGGATATCATATGAGGGTAACACACACATGACGAGATCATTGGACAAAACAATTGAATGAATTGCTTTCATAAAAAGTATATAATAAAGAGTTTCCAATCATGGTACTTCTTGTGGAATGACTACATGATTAAGTAATTGCGAATTATCAGAACGATGCTTCTGGACATAATTGCAATTGTAACACCCTAGTTTTAGGGGTTAGGCATTTGGTGCTTAGCTCGGGTGTTGGCACACTCTAGTGTGTGGTTGGGTAAGTTTTAGGAGTCCTGAGAACCCTAGGTGGTGGTAGGTTGCCTTAGAAAATTTTTAGTTTTAGGGGTTAAAAGGGGAGCATGGCGAGGGGTGTCTTAAGAGAATTATTTGGGAGTTTATGTCACAAGAAAGGAGCTGGTGGAGTGGCAGGATAGGCGCCACTAAGGCCTTGTGTGTGTGACGCCATTTGCGAGGGAGGAGGCTCGGGTTCGATTCGCAAGAGCGTGCAGATGGGCATTCTTTTTGCGTCATCTTGGTGGGGTGGATGGACGGTTTGAAAGGCTTAAAAGGTGGAGAAGACTTGGTCATTTTTTTGAATTTGGCTAGGTAAAGTTTGACTCATTCAAACTTTTGAATGGGTGGAAGGAGGTATTTTAGGAGGATTTTGGGGACTATTTTTTTTGGGGGGTTGGAGCTTGGCCTTTTAGTATAAATAGGGGGGGGGGAGTGCTCATTATTCATTCATCATCTGCCTTCTCTCCTTTCTCCTTCTCTCACATTTTCTTCCAAGTGGCCGAACCCTCCACTCTCCCTATTTCCCTTCCCTTTCACTTCAAAACCAAAAGCACACCCCACACCTTTCTTTCTCCTCTCTGTGGCTGAAACCAATGTTCCCTACCCCTTGATTTAATTAATAGCCGAATCTACATCCATCACCCTTTTGCCGAATTTCCTTCTCTCAACTTGATAGCACTTGGGTCGAGTGTTAACTTAGATCTTTTCGGGTTCCGTGACTGAGATACTTGGGGTTTTAGTGGTTGGCCAAGCCTCCGTTTGTAGCAGTCAGTTTGATCAAGTGGAGGTAAGGTTATTTATTAAGGTTAAATGCTTAAGTGGTGTTTTGAGGGTTAACCTGTTTACCTGATTAAGCTTTTGCATGGAGGCCACAACCGATCGAGTGGGCAAGGGAAGGTCCTATTCCAAGTTCAAGAAGAGAGCGGTTTACTGTATGCGAGATTAGCCACCGGGTGTGGGCGTGACAGAGAAAACGATAGGCGATAGCCGTAGTTTCGCTGAGACGATAGCATCGAGGATCGAGAGTCTAGTACTCCTAGTAGTAAGGTGTGTAACTAACCCACTTTGTTTAGGGTTTTATGTGTTATATGTTTTACTAACAAGTGCGATAATAAGTGTGCCATATATATATACCCCTAAAGGGTATAAGCGATGATCGAGTTAGTATCGAACTTGTTGCAATGTGATTACTTGCTTGTATATGAGTATGTTTATGGATATTAATAAGCATGTGCATGCATTATCACGATTATATTCTATGTGGCATGTGCATGGGTGAGATATGAAAAGAAGGTGCGGGTGTACTTCGAGTGCGTGGTTGATGTCAGCTTTGTGCTACATCGTGGATTGGCGCTGACTGAGGTCGCGTTGTGGATCTTTGCGATTTAGTTCGCGTGGTTACCTTGATTGATATGAGCTTTATGCCATATCGTGGCTTGATGGATTGCTGTGTGCTCCATCGTGGTTTGATGTTAGCTATACGCTACATCGTGGATGGCATTGGTTGCCTTTTTGGAGGGAAAAGAGAGGGTGACTTGATGGTCCCCTGGTGTGTGGTAGGCTGGATAAGGGGGTGTGTAGCGGATGGACCCTAGGTTGGGTTGGGGATCATGTTGCATCATTTTTGTAATAATATGGAAATGGGCCAAGCCCAATATGACATGTGGATAGGTATGTTTTGGGAACATACGTGGAAATGGGCCAAGCCAGTTGATATGTGTTTTATTGAGAAATGGGCCTAGCCCGATGGTTGAGTATGATTTGAATGTAGGCCAAGCCCGGTTGTGGTAATGTTTAAATGAATATATATATATACTTGTTGCCTTTGATAATTGGGATACCATGTGGCTAAGCATGTGGGTGGATTTCAAAGTTATCTTACACACTCGAGTCATGTATGACTCACCCAACTTTTTAATCGTCGCAGTGAGTCGTGATTAGTGGACGGGATGGAGTGAATACAAGGTGGCCCATGCGAGAAGGAGATTTTCATACGTAAAAATGTTTCACTTTATTTAAGTATTTTATATTATCGATATTTTGGGATTTTATTGATGTAATAAGGGCCTCTTCGGTTTAAAGTACTCTATTTATTAATGTTGAAGTTTACACTACACTTAGTAATATTTTCGCAAAAGATTCATATCATAGCAACTTATAATAATGTTGTAATTCGAAATTTTCAACAAACTTATATTTTTTTTTAAATTTTAAATGGACACGATTTCCAGAGATAACAAAATTTTCAAGTTTAATTCTAAAGTCAAAGATTTCCAACCGTCTTTCCCAGTGACATATCCAGTTCGATTAAGTAGTGAATGGGCCGGGTTTAGGGATGTTACAGATTTGATATCGAGAGCAAGTTCAAAACTCGGCTTTGAGGTTTTGGGGCCCAAAAACGTTTTCAAAATGGGCTTTTCAATGGGCTTTTATAAAGGTTTTGAGTTACTCTGGCATGGCACTGTACCTCAGGCCAAGTCCACGGTAAGTACTTGGACTTTTGAAGTGATTTGTTTGTATGAATTGTTATGGGTTTATTTGGGCTCGTAGAATAGAATACTAGGATCTATTGGACCCTAAGATTAGTCTACTCAAACATGTGCATAAGATTTAAAGTGCCTAATAAACAAACTCAGTGAAGTAAGTCGCGAGTTAAGGTGTGGTAACCTTGGTGCGCATGTCTAGGAGTGGATCCTAAGAGCACAGTACTTAGCGGTCCTCGTGACTCACCTCCTCTTCGCGAGAGAATCCTACAGTGCGTAGCTACGGTTCACCTTAACCAAGAGGACTTGTTCATAGGCTAAACCAGTTATTAAAACCCGAAAGGAATTAGTCTTGCTATTTTTTTAAAATTCCTGTTTTAAAATTTTCAACTCTACTCCTTGGGTTTGTAAGCTCTAAATCTGATTTTGAAAGATGTTTTCTCGATTTACAGAATTACCAAAAATACCCTGTAGGAAAATGACGAAATTACCCACAGGTAGGAAGGAAACTTTGATTGATCGAAAGAACTACTCTTGGAACCTTCATTGCATAAAATTGCTCGTGAATAAAAAGCAGTGAAACAATAATTTCTAATTCATAAAACTTTCTAAACAGATTAAATCAAGCGCTAGAGATGAGTTCTAGGGGCCTTGCGGTAGAGGTAGAATGACGACCGAACCGGTAGGAGTGCAGCTATGGGTCGAAGCGAAGTGCCAACCGGTGGATGTAGAGGAACAAGATCCGATAAGTGAGGAGAACGCAGATGTCGCAGGCTATGTTGCGCGTGCTTGACAGTGGCAAGAGCTAGTAGGGAAATGGAGCTCGGAAGTCGGTGCCGAGAGGCTTAGGTCTAACGGGTGAAGTTTTTAGGGAGTATCTGGAGTAGCTCGAGCGTAGCGGAGTATTGGCTAGAAGGAGTCGAGAGAATTATGGGCGACTTGGATTGTGCCCAGAGGAAAAGGCGAAAGGTCTTTGTTTAGCTTTTTTTGGGATGAGGCTTATCGTTGGTGGCTCACTTTGTCAAACAAGGTGTACTGCGTGAGAGCGATTGGATTGGGACTACTTTAAGGAAAAGTTTGAAGGAAAATACGTTGGAGCAAGCTACTTAGATGCGCAAAGGAAGGCGTTTTTAAATGGTGCAAGGAAATAAGTCGATAGCGGAATCTGACGAGTTTGTGCGGCTAAGTCGGTATGCTAAGGGAATTGTGGCCACCGACTATGAGAGTGCGTCCGGTTTGAAGACGGATTGCGAGATGAGCTTCGAGTCTTGATCGCTCCGCGAGGGAAAGAGACTTCGCGGTGCTAGTGGAGAAAGCTCGTATAGCCGAAGAAGTTAAGAGGACGGTAAGGGGAAACCGAGAAAAGAATAGAAACGAGAATAAGAGAAATCTTGGACCGTCAGCATCGTTTGGTAATGTCTAGAAAGGACCTAGGATCGAGAATCCTGTGAGTGCACTTGTACCAGTGGATCGGAATCGTTCTTGTGCTCGATGTGGAAGACCTCACGCAGGAGAGTGCTGGGGGAATAGTAAAGAATGTTTTCGGTGTGGATCTAAGGCACATCTGGTTAAGAATTGTCCTCAAGCGACGAGGGGTCGTGGTTCAAGTCATGGAAGGAATGGTTCTAGTCGGAGTCAACCAAGGATGTGATTCTAGGTAAGCTCCTTTGCTTGGGTACTTGCGTTAATTACTTTGTTTGCTTATAAGTTAGCCTTTCTGTGTTGCTAAGAGGCGTTTGAATTTTGGTGCGAATTTGGAGATTGTGTAGTACGTTAGCCTTAGTGAGATCAGTCTGCGACATATAAGCGTAAGGTGGTGAGATAGGTTGTATGGACGTTGTTAGTAAAGTAATTTCGAGGACGAAATTATTCTAAGGAGGGTAGAATTGTAACACCCTAGTTTTAGGGGTTAGGCATTTGGTGCTTAGCTCGGGTGTTGGCACACTCTAGTGTGTGGTTGGGTAAGTTTTAGGAGTCCTGAGAACCCTAGGTGGTGGTAGGTTGCCTTAGAAAATTTTTAGTTTTAGGGGTTAAAAGGGGAGCATGGCGAGGGGTGTCTTAAGAGAATTATTTGGGAGTTTATGTCACAAGAAAGGAGCTGGTGGAGTGGCAGGATAGGCGCCACTAAGGCCAGGGGGGAGGAGGCTCAAGTTCGATTCGCAAGAGCAGCAGATGGGCATTCTTTTTTGCGTCATCTTGGTGGGGTGGATGGACGGTTTGAAAGGCTTAAAAGGTGGAGAAGACTTGGTCATTTTTTTTGAATTTGGCTAGGTAAAAGTTTGACTCATTCAAACTTTTTGAATGGGTGGAAGGGAGGTATTTTAGGAGGATTTTGGGGACTATTTTTTGGGGGTTGGAGCTTGGCCTTTTAGTATAAATAGGGGAGTGCTCATTATTCATTCATCATCTGCCTTCTCTCCTTTCTCCTTCTCTCACATTTTCTTCCAAGTGGCCGAACCCTCCACTCTCCCTATTTCCCTTCCCATTCACTTCAAAACCAAAAGCACACCCCACACCTTTCTTTCTCCTCTCTGTTTGAAACCAATGTTCCCTACCCCTTGATTTAATTAATAGCCGAATCTACATCCATCACCCTTTTGCCGAATTTCCTTCTCTCAACTTGATAGCACTTGGGTGAGTGTTAACTTAGATCTTTTCGGGTTCCGTGGATCGAGATACTTGGGGTTTTAGTGGTTGGCCAAGCCTCCGTTTGTGCAGATCGGTTTGATCAAGTGGAGGTAAGGTTATTTATTAAGGTTAAATGCTTAAGTGGTGTTTTGAGGTTAACTTTGTTTACTGATTAAGCTTTTGCATGGAGGCCACAACCAAATCCAGTGGGCAAGGGAAGGTCCTATTCCGAAGTTTAAGAAGAGAGCGGTTTCTGGCATGCGAGATTGGCCACCGGGGTGTGGGCGTGAGAAACGATAGGCGGATAGCCGTAGTTTCGCTGAGACGATAGCATCGAGGATCGAGAGTCTAGTACTCCTAGTAGTAAGGTGTGTAACTAACCCACTTTGTTTCGGTTTTATGTGTTTTATGTTTTACTAACAAGTGCGATAATAAGTGTGCCATATATATATACCCAAAAGGGTATAGCGATGATCGAGTTAGTATCGAACTTGTTGCAATGTGATTACTTGCTTGTATATGAGTATGTTTATGGATATTAATAAGCATGTGCATGCATTATCACGATTATATTCTATGTGGCATGTGCATGGGTGGGATATGAAAAGAAGGTGCGGGTGTACTTGAGTGCGTGGTTGATGTCGACTTTGTGCTACATCGTGGATTGGCGCCGATCGAGGTCGCGTTGTGGATCTTTGCGATTTAGTTCGGCGTGGTTACCTTGATTGATATGAGCTTTATGCCATATCGTGGCTTGATGGATTGCTTTGTGTGCTCCATTGTGGTTTGATGTTAGCTATACGCTACATCGTGGATGGCATTGGTTGCCTTTTGGAGGGAAAAGGAGAGGTGACTTGATGGTCCCCTCGTGTGTGTGTAAATTTGGATAAGGGGTGTGTAGCGGATGGACCCTAGGTTGGGTTGGGGATCATGTTGCATCATTTTTGTAATAATATGGAAATGGGCCAAGCCCAATATGACATGTGGATAGGTATGTTTTGGGAACATACGTGAAATGGGCCAAGCCAGTTGATATGTGTTTTATTGAGAAATGGGCCTAGCCCAGTGAATTGAAGTATGATTTGAATGTGGGCCAAGCCCAGTTGTGGTAATGTTTAAATGAATATATATATATATACTTGTTGCCTTTGATAATTGGGATACCATGTGGCTAAGCATGTGGGTGGATTTCGGTGGTTATCTTACACATCGAAGTGCATATGACTCACCCAACTTTTTAATCGTCGCAGTGAGTCATGATTAGTGGACGGGATGGAGTGAATACAAGGTGGCCCATGCAGAAGGAGATTTTCATACAGAAAATGTTTCACTTTATTTAAGTATTTTATATTATCAGTATTTTGGGATTTTATTGATGTAATAAGGGCCTCTTCGGTTTAAAGTACTCTATTTATTAATGTTGAAGTTTACACTACACTTAGTAATATTTTCGCAAAAGATTCATATCATAGCAACTTATAATAATGTTGTAATTCGAAATTTTCAACAAACTTATATTTTTTTTTAAATTTTAAATGGACACGATTTCCAGAGATAACAAAATTTTCAAGTTTAATTCTAAAGTCAAAGATTTCCAACCGTCTTTCCCAGTGACATATCCAGATTCGGTCGTAGTGAATGGGCCGGGTTTGGGGATGTTACAGCAATTACTAGAGCCTAATTGTATATGTCCGATTGGTCCCTCCACTAGCTCAACAAAAGCTCGATCAAACTGCATTTGAATTAGAAGTAAATTCTACGACTTTGGAAATAATATAATTGAGTCGATTTATTCGATGTGAAATTAAATTGAGTGGTCGTAAGAATTGTTCAACTAATGAATTTGATTAAATAATTTTCTTGAAAAATTAATTTGGAAAATCTAAGTGATTTTTGGAAAAATTAATCTTGATCAAGTAAAAATTAAATTAATCAAATTAATTAAAATTAATATGATATTTTTGAAAATTAATTTCCAAGTCAGACAATTGGCCAAATGGGTAATTGAATTTAAAAATTGGACCTGATATTGTAAATTGAGCCCAGGAGCCCAAAATTAAGACCAAGACCCAAAAACTGGTCGAACTGAGCCTGGTATGTGAAACCAAGCTTACAATCCAATTGATGGCTAGACCGAACAGGTCATGCCATCATTGGCCCGAACCGAACCGATAGAAATTGAACCAGCTTGGGGTGTCGAAGACTGTGACTGCGGCATTCCAGTGGCTAAAAAATGGTCGGCGACAGTGGGTTTTCGGTGGTTGAGTAGTGAAAGAATTACACTGCTACTGGACTCTATCAGAGAATTTTATTTCATATTAACTATTCCAAAAATAATATTGTTTTAATAGATTTAATATTAAATTTAATTTAACACTTATCTTAATAATATTTTATTAATTTAATATTAAAGTGATTATCTTAATATTAAATTTAATTTAAAGTTTATCTTGTAGATAAAAATTCTATTAATTTAATATGATTTAATATTAAATTTAATCTAATTTTTATCTTGATAAATGTTATATTAATTTAATATTAAAGTGATTAAGTTTAATCATAGTTGAACTCTCTAAACTCTCCCTATATAAAGAGAGTCTTGTGTCATTATTTACACACACTTGAATTCAAGAAGAAGCTGTAGAGAAAAAAATTCTCTGAATAAATTATTTTAGAAAATTTTTAGAGATTTTTTTATTTACAACTTGGCGCAAAAGTTTAGAGAAATTGCGAAATTACCCCACTAGTAATTTTTGTGAAAAATTTTCTGATTCAAAGCAAGCCCACACTCGGCAGATGTTAGCTTAAGGATAGCGGAGAAAACTACTCGGTCGAAGCGTTCATCCTAGACAAATCGAAAAGGTACAATTTTGATTAAGTGTTTATTACCTTAGATATCACAACTAAGTTCTTATTTTGGAAAAAAAATTTAAAACTCTAGTTTTCCCTAAATTTATTTTCCGTTTTATTTTCCAAACCCGATTTTCTAAAAATTGGTATTAGAGCCATATTGTGCTCTATCTATAAGTATAAACAAATAATCAAAATAAATTTATCTTTTTTCTTGAATGATTTTATTATATAGAAAGTGACATTCTTTAGATCTTATGCATGTTTTGAGTTATATATGGGAATGAATGTGATATTATATATTTGTTATATAATTATTTATTTTGTCAAGGTTGTGATTCTTATGAAATAGACTGTGAAATATCATCTCCACGTAAGATTATTTTTTTAATTCATAGAATTCTTATGAGCTGAAAACGAATATAAGAATTAAATGTAATTTTTCTAAATGAAGTCCATGACGAGGAGAAGATGGAGCGATAGCGGTTGAAGACCTAAGGAATTGCTTGTGGCAAAAAACAATGTAATTTTAAATTTTTTTCATTTATTTTCTAGAAATAGAATAATGGAAACCTTGGCTGACAATTTTATTTTAATTACTTATCTCCTTATATATATGTTTTATAATTGTTTATAATATTTATATTATGTTGTAACGCCCCAAAATCCTTTATAAATTATTTTCGTATATTGTTGTTACACAATTGTATGTCTGCTTCAGTGGATAAGTGCTCAGGGAAGTGTCTGAGAGGTCCCAAGTTCAAGCCTTAACTTGGGCAATTTTTGTTGTTTTAATTGAATAAACCCCTATCTTTAGACAGTAGGCTTATAAATAAATGTTGTTAATTTATGTCAGAATGGGCCTACTAGTCTGGTGGTTAAGGGGAGTGTAAATGAGCTAGAGATCTGAAGTTCGAGTCCTTGCGCAAGCAAATGACTTGTTTTTGCTGCTTGGCCGTGGAAGAGTTGTGGGTGACCGAAATTCTGAGTGTTTGAGGAGTGTGGGAGATGTGTGGCCGATTTTTAGGAGGAAATATTGGGAATGGGGAGTGATTTTAGGAGAAAAGGGTAGGATAGAGAGAATATCCGTTTTTGATTTAAATTTTTTCCAATTTAGGTTTCATTTGGTTTAAAAAAAAACCTCTGCCGAATTTTCTCTCTTCCCCTCTTCTCATTTTCTTTTTCTTCTTCTTTCTACCGTTCTCAACTTCTATTGGTTGCTGCCGAATTTCCAATTAATTTGCTTGCTTCCCCTTACTGAAAGTCTCCTCGTTGGTTTTCCCTAGCTGGAACATAATCAGTTTCTACCCCAATTTTGGCATTGGCATTGGCTTCCCTATTGTCCTGTCGACTGCTCTTTTTTCTGAGTGCCGATTAATGCTATGATTTCAGCCATTTTCTTGTTCCTCTCTCTTCTTCTCTTTATTTATTCTTTCTTTGGGGTTTTGTCAATTCCCTCTTCTCTTTTGCTCCTGACTACTGTTGTTTCCTAATATGCTTCTTGTTGCCGCAACTTGTTGTCTCCATTTACTGTTGTGCATGTGGTAAGTAATGTTTCGCCTCTTGTCTTTTGATCCTTAATTGGTGACTAAGGGGATTGTTATATTTATGGTAGGATTAAGGCGGTGATCGGTTTGTGCTGCTGCTGAGGTTGGAGCATTTAGGGCAGTGTTTATCGTTGGTAAGTGCTAATGGTATGTGGTTATCTGGTTGCTTGGAATCAATGCTTATCTGACTTCGTTTGATGCCTAGGAACTATTCGGGGAGTGAAAGATATTTCATTGGCATTGAAGTGGACGAAACCTCCCTCTTTACTCGATCGAAGGTAACATTGTTATTAGTTTAACGCGTGTTCAACTCGTGTGTTTCGATTAAGTAAAGGTTTAGGAGATTAATTGGTAATGGTTCGGGCAAATGTAAGTTTCAAGACTCGGGGTAGTTTTCTCAGCAAATAGAAACCAGGTGTGTAACAGTACTCTATAAATGATATCGGTAAAATGCTGAAAAGTGTGTAAACACTGTTCTACAATAAAAAATCGGCAAAAAGCCGAAAAGTGTGAAGCGTCGATGCCACATGGGCTTGCGGCTACCCGTGTGGTAGGCCGTGTAACCAAACATGGGTGTGTAATCGACGAGGCCGGCCATGTGCGATTTCATGGGGCGGGCCGAACTAGGCTCTGTGGGCCTCACGGGCATGTGGGCCTCACACGAGCAAACTACACGGGCATGTGGAAATTATTGGGCCAGGGCTTGTAATCCACACGGTCAAGGCCATTTTGGGCCGTGTGGACCACACGGGCGTGTGGGCCCACATGGGCCAGCAACATGGGCTCGAGGGCCCATTTTCACTGTTTGTCTGCTAAGGTTGCACGGGTCGCCCGAGACGGCTGTGGACCTACGGTTGGGTCGGTAAGTTTACCTGGACCCCTAATTGACTGAATGACTGTTATACCCCTGTGTGATGTATATATATATATGTACATGTATGATTGTATTTTAGCATGCTATTTAAATTGTACTGAATACATGTATGTTACCATGGTATGTCATAACATGATTGCATGATGCATTGCATGGGGATGGGTTTTACATTGATAGGAGGAAGTGTACTGAAAGGCTTCGAGCCTAAATTACTGGCAGCCCAGTTGCATATTACTGTATAGTGCCACATTCGGTACTCTCTGGAGTGTAGGGATGGGTGGGTTGATTATATCCCCACATGGAGTGTAGGGTTGGATGGAGATGGAGTGTAGAGGCTGGCTGGGTAGGATTTGTATGCTGTATGTTTTGTTACTGATACTGTAATGGGCCAAGGCCCAAATGCATGACTGCCTCCATACTGAGATAGGCTAAAGCCCCAAACTGTTACTGTCATTGTTACTGAAAAGGGCTTAGGCCCAGACTGTATTTGCCTTCTATCTATTTGATTTATAAGGGATTACACACTGAGTTTTTGTAAACTCACCCTTTTGATTTGACTGTACAGGTAATCCCCAGTCATAAGCGGGTCGGTGCGGCGGAGGACTCGGCGGTGGCCACACAACCTACTTCGTTCTATTTTAGTACTTAAATAAATTTTAATTTTATTTTGGGTATTTTCCTGTAATAATGGCCTTTTTAGATTTTTATTTTAATTTGGGATTTTTACTGATTTGCTTTATAACTGCTAGAAGTAGGGGTAACCGGGTTTTCAAAAGAATCAGGCGTTTTAACAAATTTCACAGAAATACGCAAAACTATTTTAAAAGATTCCGCGATAAGTGACGTTTTGGAAATTAATAACGTTTTTGAAATTTAATATCGTTCTGGAAGTAATAACTTCTTGATAATGATTCACGTTTTGGAAATGAATGACATGTCTTCGAAAGATAATAAAAAGAGGTTGAATAGAAAAGAGAGTTTTTAACGACAATTTATTTTATGAAAAACACTTCAATGTGACATCGCCAGATTCGGCCATAGCGTCTAGGCCGGGTTTGGGGTGTTACATTTAGTGGTATCAGAGCCAGGTTACAAAAATCAGCTGTGGATTGGGTTTTAAAACTTGAAATTTTAAAGAACTGTTTTCAAATGATTTGAAGTGTTTTGAAATGTTTTACTAAATGTGTGGCACATCGAGTCTCCGACGCCGATCCTGTAAGTTCTCTCAAAAAACTGCATTATAATTGTGACTGAAACTGTTATATGTTCTAAATTGAAACTGCTATAGGTAGTATGTCCTACGACTACTATAGATGGATCATCTTCAAAACACTTAAGATAGTGTATACTAAGACTCAGTAGTAAAATCATTAGGGTGATTTACTGAAAGCGCATAATCGAATTACTATACTGCTTTGCATAAAACTTTGATTAACAAGTACTGAAACTGTAAACTGATCTGCATAAAACTATTAATACAGATAACACGAGATTAGACAATGAGCACTAGAGGTACTTGCAGACGGAGTACAAGAGGCCGTGGTAGAAGCCGTAGAGGTGCTCGAGCTGGGTCCTCATCATCTGGCCACATACTTAATTTGGAAACCAGTGAGAGACCGCCTTCACCTATGACTGAGACCGGGTCTTATGATCGAACGGCTGGGGACGACGCACTTTCCAAGCCATGTTAAGAATTCTGGAGAGGGTCGCTGGGACAATACTGGTATTGGGGGCCGAGGGTCGGTTATGGAACAACTCCGGTCCAATGGAGCTGAGATTTTTAGGGGTATTGCTGGAGTTGCCCCTAACGTGGCTGAGTACTGGATAGAGGCCACAGAGAGAATTATGGACGACCTGGACTGCACCCCCGAGCAAAAATTAAATGGTGCTGTATCGCTGCTATGAGATGAAGCATATCAGTGGTGGCTCACTGTAAAGGAGGGCACTCAGCCTGAACGACTGACTTGGGAATTCTTTAAATCTGCCTTCTAGGGAAAATACATGGGTGCCAGTTATGTGGATGCCCGGAGGAGAGATTTTTTAAATCTGACTCAGGGGGACAGATCAGTGGCTAAATATGATGCCAAGTTCTTAAGGCTGAGCCGCTATGCAAGAGGTATGGTGGCGACTGAGTACGAGCGATGTGTTCGCTTCGAGGACGACCTCAGAGATAGCTTTAGAGTTCTGATAGCTCCACAGAGGGAGCGAGACTTTGCTGTACTAATGGATAAGGCGAAGATCGCTGAAAAGGTTAAGCGCACTGAGTGCTAGAACCGTAAGAAAGAGAGAGGTAGGAACAGGAGGGATTCAGAGCCCTCGAGTTCCATTCAAAGGCCTAAAAAAAGGCCAGGGTGGATGGGCCGGTCAGAGTTGGGGCCTCTATGGTTGCTACTGGTCAACAGTTGTGAGAGACGCCATCAGGACGAGTGCTGGAAAAGAACTGGGGCATGTTTGAGATGCGGTTCATTGGAGCACCGTATCAGAGAGTGTCCACGGAGGCCTGATCAGATGCAAGCTTTTGTTCTGGGTACTGCACAGTCACCGAGTGGTGTTCAGCAGCCACTGAGAGGCCGCGGTCAGGCTCGAGGTGGTAATGGGTTGGGCCGTGGGCAGAGAGCACCGAGCAGAGGTTCTAATTAGAATGAGGCAAGGCAGCTGACTCTGGTATAAGCTGCACGTCGCCGAGAGGAGGGAGATGCTCCGGATGTCATCACGGGTACGTTCTTAAGTTTTAATGTACCTTACACTGCATTGATAGATATAGGATCCACTCATTCCTATGTTGCCTGCTCTGTTATTGAAAACTTGGGGATTCCGGTTGAGAGTACTCCGAGTAAAATTACGGTATTAAGTCCATTGGGGCAGTCCGTCCGGGTTAATAAGTTATTTAGAAACGTTCCTTTAGAGGTACAAGGAGTTATTTTTTTGGCCGATTTAATGGAACTTCTTTTTGGAGAATTCGATCTGATACTGGGCATGGATTGGCTAGTTAAATACCGAGTGAACTTGGATTATGCCACTAAACGGGTAGTATTGAGAACTGAGGAGGACAACGAGGTGGTTGTAATCGGGGAACGTTAGAACTATTTGTCGAATGTGATTTCTGCATTGAGGGCCGAAAAGTTGGTTCGTAAGGGATGTGAGGCGTATCTGGCCGACATCAGTGTTTCAGATTCTGAGGATTCTGTGGTTAAAGATATTTGAACGGTAAAGGATTTTTCGGATGTGTTCCCTGAAGAGCTTTCATATGGCAGATTGAGTATCCTAAGTAATTCATTTTCAATCGGGGCTTTCATATACATGCTCTTAATAACTTTTTTGTTTAATAAATCATTAAACATTTTCATGGAAATAATGTGCATTTAACAACATAGCAAGCAATTCAATGAAAATATCCATGAAGCTTGGAAATCATACAAACTTACTGAAATTAGCTCGGTTGGGAATCATCTCTGTCTTAACAAAACAATTTCATTAGAGTCGGGAGACATCACACTATCACTGTCCACATATGGCATGTATAGCTAGACTCTTACTCGTGCTAGGTTAGTCCGAGAACCGACTAAACCATGCTCTGATACCACTAAATGTAACACCCCATACCCGAGTCTGAGGCTTAGACCGGATACGAGACATTACTATGCTTAAACTTGCTTAAACATGTATTTACGGGCTATAAAATTTCGTTCCGAATTAAAAACTTCTCTTTCTTAAACAACTCATACATCTCATTGGCCTACGAGGCCTTAAACTCACGTTCGGAAACTTTCGAAGTTCAACCAGGAACTTTTCCTCGAAACAGGAGTCGCACGCCCGTGTTACTTGGGACACGCCCGTGTGTCCCTAAGACATGCCCATGTCTTCCACCCGTGGTCGACACTGACTAATCACACACGGCCTTGACACGCCCGTGGACTTAGACCGTGTGCTAAACCTTGATATACTGACTTCCTTACACGGCCTGGGGCACACGCTCGTGTCCTAACCGTGTGTCATACACGGCATAAACAAACGGCCGTGGACTTATCCCGTGGTCTATCCTGACTTAAGATACAAAGGTGCAGGATGCACACGGCCTAGACACGTGCCCGTGTGTCTATCCGTGTGGGCAGTTAGAGGCTATCTACCAAGCCTTTTTACCACTCTCATTTACATAAATTCATACATCATCACATAACTCCACATAGCATCAATTTAACTCTTGAATTAAAGACATTTAATCATTTAAAGAGACAAAGACTTCATACCATACACTAGGGAGAACTATTCCGAATACAATTACAATTATAACTTAAGCCATCATCTATGGCTATACACAACCAATCTCTAAGTTCTCTTAGGCCAACACAATTTGGCTACATCAGTTAGAACTTAATCAACTCTAAAAGAATCCCTATACATACCATGACTCATAAGAACTTGAAACACTATACCAAGCGTTTATTCGATAGTGTGAAAACATCTCCGGTGGCCTCCAACCAGAGCTAGTTAAAATAACCTATAAGAGATGGGAAAAGAAAAGGAGTAAGCAATAATGCTTAGTAAGTTCATCTGCATAAACTGAGAAATACCGACATTTATTGAATACATATAACCACAAGGTATTATACTGAGTTTTTCTCATTAGCTCATGGTAACTTAACCACTCTTGAAGCTTACTCATTCTATCTCTTACCATATTCACCCCATGCCACAAGCCAACTGCTCGTGTTAAATAGCACACATTCCTGTACTGATCGTCAGGTAATCACATAGAACAACACATCAAGCAATTTCAATAAGCTACTCATACTACAAATCTCTCGGTGGTTTCGCACTTACCCACCATTAAATCTCTAATAGGGTGGTATCGCACACAGCCCACCAATCATTTATAAGCGATGGTATCGCACACAGCCCATCGATTACTAATTAATCAGGTGGTAACGCACATAGCCACCGATATTAATATAGTTGATGGTATCTCACTCAGCCCGTCACTACCATCAATAAGGTTATACCGCACATAGCTCACCGTTATTTTGCATTCGTGGATAGTAATCCGCAAGTATATCTCTATTTCAAATGTTCATCTGAGAACATCCTCACATACTTTTATTCTTACTTAGCTTTCTACGATACTCGTTCGCATTCACACAATGCATCCATAAATCTATCTCATGCAACTAAGGTGCATTAATTACACATATCCCACTAGGGGTTCATCATATATTGAATTCATCTCCATTAAATTCTAACACATACTTGTGCTTCTCATGGTACAACCACATACATTCAACATATCCGTTGAATCATTCAAATTGTTAACTAACTCTCTTGAGTCTCATACTCATAGTTCTCATTGACATTATACCCCAATAAGGTCCTACATACATTAACATGTCGATGCCATGTCCCTGGCATGGTCTTATAAGAACTCTTACACCGAGGCCATATTCCAATATGGTCTTACTCGAGACTTTAACCATCATCATATCATGCTATACACATTTCAATTCTATTAACATTTCATCAAAAGATATTTCATGCATTCATATGGTAAATATACATTCTATACCACATTGGAACATTAAATTAACTCGTACGTAATTACAACGTTTGCACATGAACTTACTTCGATGCCGAAAGGCCCAAAAATGGACTTTTTTGCCCACATTTCTCTTTTCATCCGTTCTAGGTCCGAAACTCGTTTTCTTTGATATAGAACAATAAAGTTTACTGATTTAATCACTTGTAAATCATATTACACCATAATATACATTTTAGGAAAAAATGACTATTTTGCCCTTACACTTTGGCAAAATTACGATTTTGCCTCTAGGCTCGTAAATAAATTTTTATCACATTTTCTCGTTAAACAAGCCTACATGAACATTTAATCCTCTTACAACTATTCACAATTCCATCAATTTCATGCCTTAATGAACAAATTACAACTTTTGCATTTTAGTCCCAATTAGGTGTTTTCATGGCAACACCTTTCACAAAAGTTGTTTCTCATCATCCTGTCATTCATTTTCTTCCATAAAAACTCATCAAACAACATAAAATCTCTCATGGCAAGTCCCTAGAATTTCAACAATGTTGCAAATTAATCCTCCCATTAGCTAGCTTAAGCTTTGGGGACTCCAAAAATGCAATTTTCATAAAAAATAAGCATCAAAATCACTTACTTGAATGGAGTAAAGCTTGCTGAAATTTGAAGCTTTCAAACCCCTCCCATGGTTGATATTTTCGATTGAAGAAGAGAAGAAATAAAAAGATGATAGCTTTTTGCTTATTTCATCTTATTTTATTTCTTTTTAATTACCTAACATGACAACATTTAATGCCCTTGTCCCCATTGTCTTCTTTGACCGGCCAAGCTAATTCCCATGGCCTAATTGCACATTTGGGACCTCCAATTTATAAACCATAGCTTTTTGGTACCTCTAGCAATTAAAATAGAACTTTCGCACTTTATGCGATTTAGTCATTTTTCATAATTTAGCTAGAAATCGCTAAAATTAAGGCACCAAAATTTTCATGCATCCTTATAAACATGTTATAATACATAACATAACATGAAAATAATTTTCTCTAACTTCAAATTAGTGATTTTGAGATCACTGTTCCGACTAGCCCCTAAATCGGGCTGTTACACCCTTGCCTGCTAATGACGCCACCTCCCTGCTCCCTATGTGGCGCCACTTTGCCACTACACCACAAGCTCCTTTTGTGACATTTTCTTCTTCATTTTTCTAAAAGGCCTACTAACAGAAGTCACAATTCCCTTGGGGCTAAAACCAAAATTTTTCCTATACCCTTACTTGATCCCAGGACATCTCCAACACCCCTAGACACTCCAAATTCACTAAACCTCAAAGCCCACATGCCAACTGTCATTTTCTCGTTCACTTTAAAAATTTTTTTGAGACCCAAAGCCCAAAGCCCAATAGGCCCAATTCTTCTAGGCCCAAATTCGAGGCATTACAATTCTACCCCTTAAAGAAATTTTGTCCTCGAAATTTCCAACTAACTATTAATCGCACCGCTCAAGTCACACCACTATGTTTTCGCTGCGCACTCTGATTTTAATAACACTAACACACTTTAACTCTAATTGAACCCTTTACACTTACCAAAAAAACCTACCCACTGGAGCAGATAAACATTGCACGCATACAGTTTCTATACCCAAAATATCGCATCCACACAAAACATACCCGTTATCACATTTGGGCATCCCCGTCTTCCCGGCGAATTAGGAATTTTATGAAATCTTAGTTAGTTTCAGTAATTAAGCTGATGTTTTATGATAGTATTAAGTAAAGAGGTTGTTTTTGAAAATCCTCTACAGTTTCAAGTTCCTACGGGCTTTAGTTTCACTCTAACTAAAAAGCTTTAGTATAATCATCTAAAGTAGCCCACTAACTATCTACAGAATATCAAGTTAAACAAGCTTAATAATAAGAGAACTTACTTGGTTCGACGTCGAAGACTCGGTGTGCCACATCACAAGAATTTTCAAAACATTTTGATCCAATCCAAAAATAGTTTTTTAAACCCAAGTAATAAGGCCCATTTCATAGCCCGAGCTTTGCAACTAGGCTCTAATACCACTAAATGTAACACCCCAAACCCGACCTAGAAGTTAGGCCCGAATCCGGCGTGTCACATTGAAGTGTTTTTGCGAAAACCTTCTTTTCATTGAAAACCCTTCTAGAGAAAAGTTAAGTAAAATCCAGTTTGCTTTCAAAACGAGGTGTAGCCAAAAACCATTTCCTTGTTACTAAGTAAAAAATTCCTTTGACAGCGGAAGCTTGTTCTTAAAACACAATTATTTTCAAAAACCTTGAAATACGTTTAAAAGAAATAAATCCAGGTTCCGTTTCAAAATTTCAATGCATAGTGAAAGTAATGGAATAATAACTAGAGGGAAAGCCTTATACAATCCGAAATAAATTAACTTAAAATAAATAACCTAAAATCCAGAATTTAGATATTAAGAAAACAAGTCTAACCGTCTTGCTAGTTGGCCACCTATGAGTCCCTCCATCCGTCGAATCGCCTACTGAGGATCACCTAAGAAAAATAAAAGAGGGAGTGAGTTTTCGAGAACTCAGTGTGTACGACCCTCAACAAACAAATAGCATACATATCATATTATTAACATCATAATATCATACATGCAATGCTGTGCAAAACCTCCCCAAATAATCCATCCGGTACACTTCGTCTCCATCCAAACGAAACACTTCTGTGGGTATGTCTAAATCGACCCACCCATCTGATACACTTCAAGGGTAGCCCGGTTGCGGTACTACCTAACATTGCAGCAAAGCTGCTTATCATATAATGGGCTTAAGAAGCTATCGATGGATCCACAGTTGTCAAGCAACCATGCGATCCTCATATACTTCCTCCGTTCCTTAAATCCCACCCATATGCAACCTAAACAGAATATCATATGAATGCAGCAAATGTACATGTAACATCCATAAATCTTACCTTCAACACATAGGGGTAGTTTAGTCATTTTTGCCCTTAGGGGCATTTCGGTCATTTCTCATTGTTATGGGTCTATTACTTACCTTGGCCCGTTATCAAGTCCTCGTTGGCTAAAGTGAACAGATACTATGCACCAGGTAGGATTCCAGAGAAGAGGAGGTGAGTCATTAAGACCGTTTAAGTACCAAGCTCTCCCTAGATCCACTCTTAGACATGCATATACCCATTGCCACACATTAACCTTATGACTTGTCCACGGCCACAATTAGTTAATAAATTAAGGTTTATGCAGATTAAGCAATTCACCAAATACTAAGCCTAAGACCCCTTACAAAGCCCAAACAAATTCATATACGTTCATATGGCCCACCAGACCTAATCTCATTCGTATGGCCCATTAGGCCCAAATCTTATTCGTATGGCCCATCTGGCCCAATCACATTCGTATGGCCCATCTGGCCCAATCACATTCATATGGCCCATCTGGCCCAATCACATTCATATGGCCCATCTGGCCCAAATCAATTCCAAGCCATGTAACCAGCATGACTAGTTCATCGCTTATTACCAACTCATCAAATTCGCCCATTTTGAGCCTACGGCCCATCGAGCCCATTTTGCCCATCCTGGCCCGATTGGCCAAAACACGACCCAAGTCTATGAGATCGCTCATGGGGTCTCTGTTATCTCCATTTCCCTCATACGAATGTTCACACACTCGCAAGACTACCGAAGCCAAACTTTCGGGATTTCGGGATTTCCCAATCCATTATGTGTGTATAGTGTATGTACACACCTGATAACAAAACGCGCTGCGATCTCCTTAGCCATGATCCTACAAACGATGTCACACAATGATTAATCACATATGCTTATCGAATACCTTACCAAAAAGCCGAAGTCTCACCTTAACCTTACCTGAAACACCAAGCCTTAATAGCTCTTCTTTGATCACTACTCACGCGTATCTCCTAAATCTGTATCATTCTTAATCATTAAAAATAGAATAATAAGTGACTTGTATCCAACACAAGTCCCCCTTTCCCTACTTATGACCATTCGGCCAACACCTAAACCAAAATAGAGAATACTTACCCAAGAAGCAATCGGCCCAAGAGGTATTCGGTTTTTGAGATTAGTATAGTGGAAGGGGTTATTCGGCACAAATAAGAAGAAGAAGAGAAGAAGGAATTGGCTAAAACCAAAGGTGAATCAAAAGAGAATTTGAGAAGAAAGAGTATGGAAGATTCAACTTCTGAGTACTTAGAGAGAAAAAAGTGTTTCGGCAACTCAAAAATGTGGAATTCGGCTAAAGGAAAAAAAAAGCAATTTCGGCATTACCCTAGAATTCCCAAATCGGCACCTATATAAAACCTATAGCCGAATTTCTTACCCCCATATTCCCAATTCGGCTCCACCTCTTCCACATATGTCATCTCCTAATTTTTCTCCACGATCTCTTCCTACAATCTCTCCATGACCATTTCAAACCTCTCATCCATCAGACTTTCACTGCAACACAAACTCTAGCCGTCCTGACAGCAAAATAAATACCCCAATAAAATACTATGCCACTACTCGAACCTTGGACTCCTTTGCCTGCTAATGACACCACCTCCCTGCTCCCTAAGTGGTGCCACTTTGCCACTACACCACAAGCTCCTTTTGTGACATTTTCTTTTTCATTTTTCTAAAAGGCCTACTAACAGAAGTCACAATTCCCTTGGGGATAAAACCAAAATTTTTCCTATACCCTTACTTGATCCCAGGACATCTCCAACACCTCTAGAAACTCCAAATTCACTAACCCTCAAAGCCCACATGCCAACTGTCATTTTCTCGCTCACTTAAAAAAAATTTCTGAGACCCAAAGCCCAAAGCCCAATAGGCCCAGCTCTTCTAGGCCCAAATTCGGGGCGTTACACGCTCAGACTCACTATCCATTTACGGATGAAAAGCAGTACTGAAATGCAATTTTGTGCCTAACGCATCTTGCAATTTCCTCCAAAATCGCGAGGTAAATCTCGGATCTCTGTTAGACACAATAGATAGTGGCACCCCGTGCAATCTCACAATCTCAACAATGTACAATTCAGCCAATCTATCGAGTGAATAATTTGTTATCACCGAAATGAAATGAGCTGATTTCATCAATCTGTCAACTATCACCCTGATTGCATCTTTCTTTCCCGGAGATAAGGGCAATCCCGACACAAAGTCCATCGTAATTCTCTCCCATTTCCACTCAGGAATCATGATCGACTGTAACAGACCGGATGAAACCTGATGTTAAGCTTTAACTTGCTGACAAACTAAACATTTTGACACAAAGTCAGAGATGTCTCTTTTCATACTATGCCACCAATAAAACTGTTTCAAATCATTGTACATTTTCGTACTCCCCGGGTGAACAGTCAAACGACTATTATGAGCTTCATTCAAAATTAACTAAATCAACTCTAAATTCTTCGAAACACAAATCCAACCTCTAAATCTAAAATAATCATCACTATCCACTCAAAATTCTAAATCCGAATTCAAATCACATTGAGCTCATTTTGCTATTATCTCATCATCAATTTTCTGGGCATCCTGAATCTGATGTATGAACATCGGTCTTACTTTCAACTCAGCCAAAACTGAACCATCATCACACAAATCTATCTGAGAATTTATAGCTCGCAAAGCATATAAAGACTTTCGGCTCAAAGCATCAGCTACAACATTAGCTTTACCCGGATGATAATCAATTACAAGTTCATAGTCTTTCAATAATTCTAACCATCTTCTCTGTCGCAAATTTAATTCTTTCTGAGTCATCAGGTACTTCAGACTCTTATGATCGGTATAAACATGACATTTCTCACTGGTCATTGTTTTCGCGATGTCAAAGTCTTAAAATTTATAAAAAGAATGATCGAACCTGAAAACTAACTATGACAACCATTTGAGGCAAGCGCACCTATCGAACAGTAGTATAGTTTAGTGGCAAGACCGGAATGTCGAACCCAAAGGAACTAAAAGTACTAATACTAACTCTCTTTTTATTATCTAACCTAAAATAAAGGGAATTTGTTGGTTAATCTAAATTAATTAACTACTAAATTAAAGACTCTAAGACAAAGAAGAATGAATTTGGGGAAAATAACTTGAGGAAAAACCAATTGATTAAGACGACACCCAAGGAAGAATCCACCTAGACTTCACTTGTTATCTAACTCAACTGCACGATTTATTCATTTGACTTGATCCGTAAGATTCCCTGATGTATATTAAACCCTCTCTCGAAGCGAATAACGTCTAACCCTAGGTTGATTAACTGAAATCTCTTTCTAATTAAAACCCCTAGAATTGCATTAACTCGATCTGTGGAATCCCATATTAGGTTTCACCCTAATCCAGCAAAATCTCATCACCCTATCTCTAGGCGTGCGATCAACTCCGCTTAATTATGCTAGATCTACTCTTAGACAGGGACTTTTGCTCCTCCACCTAAGCACATCAGACTTGAATCAATATCCCAGAAATATCAACACAAGAATTAAGAACACATAATTAAGAACAAGTCAAATATTTATCATATAGTTCAGTAAACGATAACAAGATTCATCTAAGTTTCATCCCCCTCAGGTATATGAGGGTTTAGTTCATAACAATAAAAGAAAACATCTCAGAAGAAAAGATAAAACAAAACATAAGAAATCCCTAAAACCTCCTAAAGGAATTGAAGAGGAGATCCTCCGTCTTGAGTATGATTTCGGCTTCTTGAGATGAATCAACTGGCTATCCTCGAGTGAATCCCCATAAATCTGCCTTCTCTAGCCTAGCAAGACGCCCCTAGACGATAGCCTTGGGCTCCCCCTTTTAGGTCATACTTAAGGTGTATATATAGGCTTTTGGAATGTGTTTCTTTGCCCCTAAGTATCCAAATCCGAGTGAAATTGCTCTTTATCACGACAGGGGCACGGCCATGGCACACGCCCGTGTGAATTGTGGCCAGGCCGTGTTGGACTTCATTAATGAGGCACAGCCGTGTGGTCTTGGGCCCAGGCCGTGTTGATTTCGTGCTTTGGCCCATTTGGCCCGTTTTAAGCCTGTTTTCCATTATTTTCATCCTCCGGTGCTTCTTGAGTATAAAACATGAAAATAAAGGATCAAGAGCACCAAATTACATAAAATAAGGGATAATTCATCCAAAAGCATGCTAAATGTGGGCTTAAAATATGTTACTATTACGGTTTATCAAATACCCCCACACTTAAGCTTTTGCTTGTCCTCAAGCAAAATTCTCAACTCATAATTAAAATGAACTTCCCTCAATTCATGATAGTCATTGATAATGTTTCATCATAATTCAAAGATAATTTATTCATGGATAATTCAACTCAAAGAGTCCTAAAGATTCAAACAGTCTAAGTCATACATTTGTAGCACAAAAACATAGGTGTTTCCCTTCATCTAAATAATTACCTCTGGTTCAAAACCGACAAGGATTGACATCCTCACTAAAGATTCACTCAAATCACTAAAAGTGTTTAAGGTTTAGAATTAAGTACTCAAAATTCAAACATGAAGAGTTAATCCCATAGGCTTGCATGAAAATCAAATCTCCACCACTGTAATATGAAATGATGCACAAATCAAAAGGTCTTTATCAGGGTTGTAACGGGGCTTAGGTTAAAGGTGTGGATAAAGGCTGAATTAGAGGGTTAGAATCGAGATTGAATTGACAAATTACCCAACTAGAAACAATGAACTGAATAAAAGTAATTACATCAATTGAAAACTAATAATACGAGCTTCTTATTCAATAATTGGAATTTAACGTATAAGCTCACCTAATCACAAAACTAATAATGAATATACTTCGATTTTTTTTAAGAACAAGTCATCAAATATTTACAATAATAAGAAAGTACTTTAACAACTGAAATATAGAACATAGTTAGGCAACTGCTCAAAATCAAATCTCGACAAAAAGGGTAGTAAAAAAGGATGGTGATAACAAATACAAAGGGTTTTGGTTGAAAATTAGTGGGTAAGTCAATAAAAAGGTTTGTTAGGACTCAACGGGGTTTACTAGGGGTTAATTATGAAGGTAAGTTTTTTTTAGTGGAGTAGGTGGGTTAAAACCTAGGTGCCTTCATCATCTCTGTATATCAAATCAAAGGTGTGGTCTCGACATGTATAATCGATGCAAGTTCTAGAATAACAAATCAATGTTGACACACTCATAATCAATAAAGTGAGCCATAAAAAGAATATATGCTCTATAAGGCTCAAAATCTCACAAAAATTATGGGTATTTTGATGTCAGCCTCGTAAATTTGAAATTTCAAGGTAATATTCAAATTCAGGTAGACAATCTAAAAAAGTTTTTAATACCGAAAAATAGACTTATCATGCTTGATTCTCTAGTATCTTAGAATTTAATTATCAATGCACAATTATCAATGACTTAATCTAAAATATATCAATAAAAATTATAATTCAGGGGAATTTCATTCTAATTATAATATGAGAAACTTACTTAAGAAACAATGCATAATTCAGGGATTTGAGAATAATGCAAAAAGTTTGGCACCTAATTTCAGGAATTTAAGAATAATGAAAAAAGGGCACCTTTTTAGGTTGTTCACCCCCCACACTTAAGATGTACATTGCCCTCAATGTACAAAGATATATATATATATATATATATAGACAATTAAGTATAATTTGAAAAGATATGGAGAGAGGTGAAACTCCCTGAATTATGGATGAAATCCTTGAATTGGAGGTGAAAGATAAGTTAGAGGGGTCGTTCTTGATGACGATCCTGCGCTAGATGAAGAAATTGGGTAGCTCATGGAAGATTAGCTAGGATATAATAATAATAATTACAACTATACTAATTAATTACTTAAAGAAAAGCAAGCTAAAGTGAAGAAAAATAAAAAATGCAATAGAATTAAAACAAAAGATTAGATAAATGGACCGTAGAGTCCTTATTGTTGGATGGTTCATGAGGTGGGCGTGATTTCTAAGGCTGTGGATATGGTGGTGGTCGTGGTGTGATTCCCAAGCAGCCTGTAGAACCTAAAACCAAGAAACTAAAGTAAAATAAGTTAAATTAAGCAGAAGATAAGTAAAGATAAGGAAATTGAAGCAAAAGAGAAAAATGAAATAAAAACTAAATGGCCTCAAATATCTTTGGCTCATCGAATGATTGAAGCGGCCGGCATGAACTTATATAGATCGGTCTCCCTCTAGGAGACTATGCTTGATTCCTTCCGCTTCTTCGGTATTTGGTGTAGCTCAAGGGTTTTGGGAATGTATTGGAGAAGAAAAGTAGGGGGAGGTCTGAATAATGGGATATAATAAAGGGGATGGGGAGTAGGAAAGTGAGTAAGGAAAGAGATGGGAGGGGGTTTAAATAGATTTTCAGGCCTGGTGCATCCCCACGCCCGTGTACCTTGGGCGTGTTGATTCACACGGCCGCCTCGCACGGCCGTGTTATACATCATATCGTTTCTCCCACGCCCATGTTCTGGTTGCCACGCCCGTGTGTAAACTACCAGTGTCAACCACGGCCGCATCGCACGGCCGTGTTGGGCGTCGTTCATGTCTCCCACGCCCATGTTCAAGTCACCACACCCGTGTCCAATCTAACAGTGTCGGCCACGGCTACTTCGCACGGCCGTGGCGGGGTAGTTGGGTCCGTGACTCAAAGATATGATTCGTCCTAACTCGTACCATCTCTGCAGTGTCAGTACGGAGATTCAGTACTTCTACACGGCCACGGCCACGGCCGTGTGTAAGGCCGTGTGGTCTGGAAATTGGCCTTTGGTTAGTTTATAGTTAGTTGCTTCAGATGAGAAATAAAAGTGAAAAGAAAATAAAATAAACTAAAATATAAGAAAAATAGAGTTAGTGCTCGGGTTGCCTCCCGAGGAGCGCTCGTTTATAGTCTTAAGCTAGACTTACCTCTCACTCGCATCATCAGGGTGGTTTGAGGAGTTGAAAGTCCTTCCTCATGCTATCAGTTTCATTATCATGATAGAGTTTAAGTCGAGATGCGTTTATATTAAAAGTACCAAAAATGGGATTACTTACCTCGACTATTCCGTATGGGAAAACACTGATTACCCTAAAATGGATTTCTTTGTTAGTGTTAGGGTCAGGAGGAGATATTCGAGGGTTTGCTTTATCAATCAATACTTGATCTCCGATTTTGAACTTGTTTGCCGCGTGGAGTGGCTCTGGTTCTGCTTTGTGTATCCCTAATTTTTCCTTAAAATGTGTTTTCCACTCGTCTAGATCATCGATCTGAATCCCTTGTTCTTCGTGTGTTATTTCTTTGTTGGCACATGGTATAGGATCGGGTTCAGTTGTATTCTTTTGTGGTGCTTTCTGAAAAGAAGGGTTAACCGAATGGTTATCATTCGAATTTATTTTCTCACCTTGATTATTCGATGTTCTAGTTGAATCGAGGGCTTGAAGAGTGACTATCTCGTCACCTACACAGAATATAAGTTCGCCTGCATCAACATCGATTTTAGTTCTAGCAGTTGCTAAGAATGGTCTTCCTAAAATTAGGGGGATCGTGTTGTCCTCATCCATGTCTAAAACGACAAAGTCTACTGGGAATACAAATTTGTCAATTTTTACGAGTACATCTTCAATTATGCCCCTAGGAATTCTAATAGTTTTATCAGCTAATTGAACGCTTATCCTAGTTTGTTTGGGCCTCCCTAGACCTAGTTGTTTAAACAATTTATAAGGCATGACATTTATGCTTGCCCCTAAATTAGCTAACGCATTATCAATAGATAAACTATCAATTAAGCATGGAATTGTAAAACTCCCTGGATCTTTTAATTTCCGTGGTAGTCTATTTTGCAATACTGCCGAGCACATTGCGTTTAGTTCCACATGTGATGCTTCGTCTATCTTCCATTTATTTTTCAACAGCTCTTTTAAGAATTTTCTAGAGTTTGGCATCTGCGTAAGAGCTTCAAGTAACGGTAAGTTAATATGTAATTTTTTTAAATTTTTAAGAAACTTACCGAACTGTTCCTCTATGTTGTCTCTCCTTAATGCTTCAGGATATGGTATGCGAGGTTGGTACTCTTTGATTACCGGTTTTGGCTTATTATTACTTACCTCAACCTCACCTTCTTCGACCATGTTCTCTTGCCTCGAATTGGGCTCGTCTAACCCTTCACTATCTTGAGCTGTTATGGCTTGAACTTGCTCCCTTGGGTTAGTCTCGGTGTTGCTTGGTAGTCTTCCATGTGGTCTCTCGGAGATTTGCTTAGTGAGTTGCCCGATTTGTTCCTTGAACTCTTGTGTCAATGCCTCAAGTTTTGTTTCTATCTTTTGGAAACGTGTTTCTGTATTTTGGGAACATCTTTCTGAGGCTACTATGAAGTTTGTCAGCATCTCTTCAAGGTTTGGCTTTTTTTCCTGTGGGTAGGGCTGTTGTTGGAAGTTTTGGGATGGTTGTTGCCTTTGATTTCTTTGATCGCCCCATGAGAAATTGGGGTGGTTCTTCTAACCTGGATTATAAGTATTACTATAAGGGTTATTGTTAGATCGGAAATTGTTACCCATATAGTCCATTTGTTCGCTCTCCATGCCCTGTCCGTAGGGTGGGTACTTAGGATTCACCACTCCTTCACTTGCGTCGCACTGCATAACTGGCTGTACTTCCGAGGAACCATATAAACCATCAAATTTTTTATGTAATAATTCTACCTAGTTTGATAGCGCGGTCACTGCATCGATGTTGAAAACTCCGGCTGCTTTGGCTGGCCTTGTCCTTGTAACTTGCCACTGATAGTTATTCAGTGACATCTCTTCTATAAACTCGTAGGCCACTTCAGGAGTTTTTTTGTTTAGGGTTCCACCGGCAGCTGAATCGATTAGTTGCCTTGTTGAAGGGTTCACACCATTATAAAAAGTTTGGACCTGTAGCCACAAAGGTAATCCGTGGTGTGGGCACCTCCTTAACAGATCTTTGTATCTCTCCCATGCATCATAAAGTGTCTCTAAATCCATCTGCACAAAAGAAGAGATATCATTCCTCAATTTGGCCGTTTTGGTCGGTGGAAAATATTTTAGTAAAAATTTTTCGGTCATTTGATCCCATGTAGTGATTGACCATCGTGGAAGAGAATGTAACCACTGTTTGGCTTTATTCTTCAAAGAAAAGGGAAAAAACCAAAGTCGGATGGCATCATCAGAAACGCCATTTATCTTGAAGGTATCACAGAATTCTAGAAAATTTGCTAAGTGTGTGTTAGGATCTTCATCCTGCAAACCATCAAACTGAACAAACTGTTGTATCATTTGTATAGTGTTAGGTTTTAGTTCAAAATTATTTGCAGCAATAGTGGGCCTAACAATACTAGATTCAGTTCCTGTTAAACTAGGTTTAGAATAGTCATACATAGTACGTGGAGCATGATTTTCGGCCATCTCTTGAGGTGGCGGATGATTCTCAGCCATCCCTTCAGTAGGATTGGTTTCGCCTTCTTGCTCTCCTTCTATGTAGTTTAAGCTTCGCCTTATCTCTCTACGAGTTCTGCGAACGGTACCTTCAATATCACTGTCGTAAAGTAGGGGTCCTGTCGGGTTCCTTCTAGTCATAAACTAGATGTACCTGAAAGGAACAAAAGAAGAAACATTTAGAAAAGAAAAAATAAAATAAAAATAAAATAAAATTACAAAAAGTAAAAATGGCTAAAGTAATAAAAATTAAGCTTTCTTAGTATTTTAGTTCCCCGGCAACGGCGCCAAAAACTTTATCGTTGTTTTCGCGATGTCAAAGTCTTAAAATTTATAAAAAGAATGATCAAACCTGAAAACTAACTATGACAACCATTTGAGGCAAGCGCACCTATCGAACAGTAGTATAGTTTAGTGGCAAGACCGGAATGTCGAACCCAAAGGAACTAAAAGTACTAATACTAACTCTCTTTTTATTATCTAGCCTAAAATAAAGGGAATTTGTTGGTTAATCTAAATTAATTAACTACTAAATTAAAGACTCTAAGACAAAGAAGAATGAATTTGGGGAAAATAACTTGAGGAAAAACCAATTGATTAAGACGACACCCAAGGAAGAATCCACCTAGACTTCACTTGTTATCTAACTCTGAACCAGACGATTTATTCATTTGACTTGATCTGTAAGATTCCCTGATGTATATTAAACCCTCTCTCGAAGCGAATAACCCTAGGTTGATTAACTGAAATCTCTTTCTAATTAAAACCCCTAGAATTGCATTAACTCGATCTATGGAATCCCATATTAGGTTTCACCCTAATCCAGCAAAATCTCATCACCCTATCTCTAGGCGTGCGATCAACTCCGCTTAATTATGCTAGATCTACTCTTAGACAGGGACTTTTGCTCCTCCACCTAAGCACATCAGACTTGAATCAATATCCCTAAATATCAACACAAGAATTAAGAACACATAATTAAGAACAAGTCAAATATTTATCATATAGTTCAAGAACGATAACAAGATTCATCTAAGTTTCATCCCCTCGTATATATGAGGTTTAGTTCATAACAATAAAAGAAAACATCTCAGAAGAAAAGATAAAACAAAACATAAGAAATCCCTAAAACCCCCTGAAGGAATTGAAGAGGAGATCCTCCGTCTTGAGTATGATCCCGACTTCTTGAGATGAATCAACTGGCTATCCTCGAGTAAATCCCCACAAATCTGCCTTCTCTGGCCTAGCAAGACGCCCCTAGACGATAGCCTTGGGCTCCCCCTTTTAGGTCATACTTAGGGTGTATATATAGGCTTTTGGAATGTGTTTCTTTGCCCCTAAGTATCCAAATCTGAGTGTAATTTCTCTTTATCACGGCAGGGGCACGACCATGGCACACGCCCGTGTGAATCGTGGCCAGGCCGTGTTGGACTTCATTAATGAGGCACGACCGTGTGGTCTTGGGCCTAGGCCGTTCTGATTTTGTGCTTTGGCCCATTTGGCCCGTTTTAAGCCTATTTTCTGTTCTTTTCATCCTCCGGTGCTTTCTTGAGTATAAAACATGAAAATAAAGGATTAAGAGCACCAAATTACATAAAATAAGGGATAATTCATCCAAAAGCATGCTAAATGTGGGCTTAAAATATGTTACTATTACGGTTTATCACTCACCAAATAGATAGTGACACCAAATCTTCAATGCAAACACAATCGCGGCCAATTCAAGGTCGTGCGTTGGATAGTTCTTTTCATGCGACTTTAACTGTCTTGAAGCATAAGCAATAACTTTGCCTTCTTGCATCAGCACACAACCCAAACCATTCAACGATGCATCACTATAAACTATGAATTCTTTGCCCGGTTCAGGCTGAATTAACACTGGCGCCTCTGTCAACAATACTTTCAACCACTCAAAACTCTGATGACACTTTTCTGACCACTCAAATTTAACATCTTTCTGTAGCAACTTCGTCAACGGAGTCACAATCATCGAGAAGCCTTTCACAAACCGTCTATAATATCCCGCTAGTCCCAGAAAACTACGGACTTCAGACACATTTCTCGAAGGCTTCCATTCTAAAATAGCAGAGATTTTACTCGGATCAACTCGTATTCCTGCAGCTGATACAATATGCCCAAGAAATCCAACCTCATGCAACTAAAACTCACATTTGCTAAACTTAGCATACAATTGTTTCTCACGTAGAATCTGTAGCACAATTCTCAAATGTTTGACATGTTGCATCTCATCACATGAATAAATCAGAATATCATCAATGAACACCATAACAAAGCGATCCAAATATGGTCTAAATATTCGATTCATCATATCCATAAACACTGCAGGAGCATTCGTTAGTCCGAAAGGCATCACTAAGAATTCATAATGTCCGTACCTCGTTCTAAAAGCAGTCTTCGGTACATCTGACTCTTTAACTCTCAATTGATAATAGCCCGATCTCAAATCTATCTTAGAAAACACTGTAGCTCCTTTCAGCTGGTCTAAAAAATCATCGATACGAGGCAACGTATATTTGTTCTTTATCGTCACTTTGTTCAACTATCGGTAATCAATACACATTCTCATAGTGCCGTCTTTCTTTTTCACAAATAACACAGGAGCACCCCAGAGCGAGAAACTCGGTCGTGCAAATCCTCTATCAGTCAACTCTTGTAACTGAGATTTTAACTCTTTCAATTCTGTTGGTGCCATTCTATACGGAGCTATTGAAATAGGAGTAGTCCCCGGCACTAATTCAATACCAAATTCAACTTTCCGAATCGAAGGTAGTCCCGGTAACTCTTCAGGAAATACATCTGGAAACTCACAAACCCACAGGCACCATTTCAACTTCCTTTTCTGTCACTTTTTTCAATCACATATGCCAAATAAGCTTCACAACCCTTTCTCACATAGTTCAAAGCTTTCATCGCGGATACAACAACTGGTACTCCTTTCATATCACTAGATTCAATTCGAACTATTTCACCGTTCTGACTTCTCAAGTCAATACTCTTTCGTTTACAATTCACAATGGCATTATGCAAAGTGAGCCAAACCATACCCAGAATTATATCGAACTCATCGAATGGTAGCAACATCAAATTAGCCGGAAAATAAACATCTCGAAACATCGACAGACAGTTCTTGCACACTTTATCCACCAAGACACACTTGCCTAAGGGGTTCGATACTCTAACCATAAATTCAGTAGACTCAACAGATAGAGTCTTACTCGATACTAGATTCACACACACATAGGAATGAGTAGAACATGGATCTATCAATGCAATCACATCAGTATCAAATAGAGTAAAAGTACCAGTGATGACATCTAGAGATGACGTTTTCTCTCGTGCTCGTATAGCATAAGCTCGGGCAGGTGCTCTCGCCTCCAATCTCACAGCTGTATCGGTAGTCCCTCTCTGGCTTCCACTCATATTTTCGGTGGTTCTGGGTGGTCTACCCCTAACCATCACATTACTCGATCTCACATTCTGAACATTTTCTTCCTCAGCTATCTTTGGGAAGTCTCGAATGAAATGATCTCGTGATCCACATTTATAGCAAACTCTATTGTTGTACTTGCCCCAGCATGCTCCCAGATGTCGTCTTCCACATTGTCTACACTCAGGTTTGTTACTTTTGGCACTATCAACACTTGATTCTATTGGAGCTTGAATTCTCGGACCAACACTTAGTCTTGTGCAGTCTCTATTCAGATGTCCAAATGAAGTATTTGATCGGTTGCTTGTATCTCTAAATCTCTTCGTCGAAGGTTGAGAAAACTTACTCATCGATCTTTTTCTTTCATCACGAGCTTCAGAATCAGCTTTCTTCTTTTCTTTACTGAGCTCCTCG
Source organism: Gossypium sturtianum (assembly GCA_025698515.1). Lineage (NCBI taxonomy): Eukaryota > Viridiplantae > Streptophyta > Magnoliopsida > Malvales > Malvaceae > Gossypium > Gossypium sturtianum. Next base: position 45,284,729 of record CM046953.1, on the reverse strand, counting down.
GCTTTGCATGCTCTTTCGACTAACACAACAAATTCGTTGATATCAAGTATCCCAACCAACAAATTAATGTCCTCATTCAGCCCTTCTATAAAGTGTTTACACATAGTAGCTTCGGTCAAAACACATTCTCGTGCATACTGGCTTAATCTCACAAATTCCCGCTCGTACTTAGTAACTGACAAACGGCCTTGTTTCAGCTCAAGGAACTCTTTACGTTTCTTATCAATGAATCGTTGACTAATATACTTCTTTCTGAATTCAACTTGAAAGAATTCCCAAGTGATTCTCTCTCGCGAAACCACGGATGTCAACGTCTTCCACCAGTTATAAGCCATATCTCTCAACAAAGAAACTACACACTTAATACACTCATCAGGGGTCAACGACATCTCATCGAATACCCGAATTGTATTCTCGAGCCAAAACTCGGCTAGCTCAGCATCGTCATCAGCTGTGGCCCTAAATTCTTCGGCCCCGTACTTACGAATCTTATCCACAGGAGGTTTATTCAATCTGATCGGATCTACAACTTGTGGCACAAAAGGTATTTTTGGGGGTGGAGGTTGTGGAGCAGCCGGATTCGTTCGAACGAACTCTGAAAACCACTCACTCATCATTCGGAAGAAGGATTGCTTAGGCTCTCCTCCCTTACTACTTTCATTCGGCCTAGATGTGGCCGACGCTGTCCTTTGAGCGGGAGCAGGTGCATTACTCTCAACATCGTCAGCAACTGCTCGATCGGGATCCATTACTATATGAAAGCACATTTATAACTGCCAGAATTCATCACACTGATAAACCATAATTTATACATATTTTAACCTCATGCTTGGCTTACTTTTGGATGAATTTCATTAGATTTGATGAATTTGATGCTCCTAATCCCTTAAATTCATGTTATACATTCAGGAGAGCTTAAGGAGTTGAAAAGATCGATAAATGGGCCAAAAAGGGACAAAATGGGCCTATCTTAGAATTCAACACGGCATGGACTTTCAAACACGGCCGTGTGTTACGAGTAGAATCAAACACGACCTAGATCAATGTACACGGGCAGACCAAACGGCCGTGTGTGGTGAGCAGGAGTGAGCACGGCCTAAGGCTATCGAACACGGGCGTGTCACACGGGCGTGTCCTTGCCGACTCCAAGACTAATTCTATTCAGAAAAGGTTACTTGTGGGCAAAGAAAGACGTTCCAAAGCCTTTATAAACACCCTAGGGGGTGACCTAAAAGGGGACGCAGAGTAGAAGGCAGAAAATACTCTAAGACAGCCATCAGGAGCAGCTCGGAAGAAGGATCTCCATTAAGACTGAAGATCTCCCATCAAGTTCTTTAGGAGTTTTTTGGGTTTTCCTATGTTTTGTTGTTTTTTTCTTTTCTATGATGTTTCCCTCTATCATTATGAACTAAATCCCTTAGATACCTAAGGGGATGAAACCTATGACAGATCTTATTATTATTTGATTTATAAGATAAATACTTGTTCTTATTCTTAATTGTGAGTTCTTATTCTTGTTTTGATAATTCAGGTTATTGATTCAAGTTGAATGTGCTTATTCAGAGGAGCAAAAGTCCCTATTTAAGAGTAGATCAACACAATTAAGCGGAGTTGATTGCAACCCTAGAAATAGGGCAACAAAAATCTGCCGGATTAGAGTCAAATCTAATACGGGAATCCATAGATCATGTTAATGCAATAATAGGGGTTTTAATTAGAAAAAGATTTCAATTAATCAACCTAGAGTCAATTGTTTTTAGTCTCGAGAGAGACATTAACATAAATTAGGGATTTCTACGGATTAAGTCAAGTGAATAAATCATATGAATCAAAAGTGATAAGTGAAGTCTAGGTGGATTCTTTCTTAGGTATTGCCTCCATCACATAAGTTGTCTAAAAGTATTTTCCTAATTCATTCTTTGTCGTGTTTTTAATTAAGTTTTATATTAAAAGAATTTACTCCAATTTTTAGGCTAGATAATAAGAAGATAGTAATTACTAGTACTCTTGGTCCTTGTGGATACGATATTTTCCGGTCTTACCATAACTATACTATTAAACAATAGGTGCGCTTGCCTTTATTGTGGTCATAGTTAGTTAGAGACACATCAAGTTTTTGGCGCCGTTGCCGGGGACTAAGATATTAGGAACGCTAAATTCTTATTACTTTATCCATTTTATTTACTTTTATTTGCAATTTACTTTTTATTTCTATTCACTAATTTTTTCTTTGCTTTTGGTAGGAACTTTTAGTTCATGACTAGAAGGAACCCGTCAGGACCATTACTTTTTGACAGTGAGATTGAAAGTACAACTCGCAGAAACCGAAGAGAAATAAGGCGAAGTCTACAATACATAGAAGAAGAGCAAGAAGATGAAACTAACACTACTGAAGAGATGGCTGATAATAATCCGCTACCTCCTGTGGTTGCCGCAAACCCGATGAATCAAAATCCTGCTCCTCGTACTATGTATGATTATGCTAAACCTAATTTAACATGAACTGAATCAAGTATTGTTAGACCTGCTATTGCTGCAAATAATTTTAAACTGAAACCTAACACTATTCAGATGATTCAACAATTTGTTCAGTTTGATGGTTTGCAGGATGAGGATCCAAACAATCACTTGGCAAACTTTACGGAATTCTCGCGACACTTTCAAAATTAATGGCGTTTACGATGATGCCATTCGCCTTCTGGTTGTTTCCCTTTTCGTTGAGGAACAAGGCTAAATAGATGGTTGAACTTCGTTACCACGAGGATCAATCACTACATGGGACCAAATGACTGAAAATTTTTACTTAAATATTTTCCGCGGCTAAAACGGCTAAGTTGAGGAATGATATCTCTTTTTTGTGCAGATGGATTTAGAGACACTTTACGATGCATGGGAGAGATATAAGTATTTACTAAGAAGGTGCCCTCACCATGGGTTACCTTTGTGGCTACAGGTTCAAACCTTTTACAATGGTATAAACCTCAACTAGGTAGTTGATTGATTCAGCCGCCGGTGGAACCCTAAATAACAAGACCCCTGAAGCGGCTTATGAGTTTATAGAGGAGATGTCACTGAATAATTATCAGTGGCAAGTCATGAGGACAAAGTCGATGAAAGCAGCCGATGTTTTTAACGTTGACGCAGTCATCATGCTATCAAACCAGGTAGATCTCTTAAATAAGAAAATTGATGGTTTGTATGGTTCTTCGCAGGTACATCCGGTGATGCAATATAACACAAATGGAGGAGGGATGAACACCATAGAATATCCATCTTACAACCCGAGCACAGAGAATGAGCAAGTCCACTATATGGGTAATAATTCTAGACCTCAGAATAATCCCTATAGTAACACTTACAATGCAGGTTGGAGGAACCATCCCAATTTCTCATGGGGTGGTCAAGGAAATCAGAGACCACAACCCCCTCCAAGCTTTCAACAACAACCCTACCAGCAGGAGAAGAAGCCAAACCTTGAAGAGATGCTGACGAAGTTTATTTCGGTGTCAGAGACTCATTTTCAAAATACAGAAACGGCGTTGAAAAATCAGCCAGCATCGATTCAAGGGCTTGAGAATCAAATTGGACAACTGGTTAAGTTAGTTTCCGAAAGACAACCAGGTAGTTTACCTAGTAACACTGAACCTAAACCAAAAGAGCATGTGAAAGCAGTTACGCTAAGGAGTGGGAAGGAGTTGGTTGAAGCTGAAAAGAAGATGCCACAAGAAACTGATAAGGAAAAGGGTGAGGAAGTAAACGAGAATGTAACACCGGTACTTAAAGAGTATAAACCACCGATCCCATATCCGGCAAAGTTTAAGAAAGACAGCATGGACGCACAATTCGGTAAATTTCTTGAACTTTTTAAAAATTACATATTAACTTACCTTTTGTTGAAGCTATTTCGCAGATGCCGACATACGCAAAATTCCTAAAAGAGCTTCTAACAAATAAAAGGAAGTTTGAAGAGCTATCGACTGTGGAACTTAACGAGGAATGTTCAACTATTCTCTAAAATAAGCTACCAACCAAATTGAAAGATCCAGGAAGTTTCACTATTCCCTGTTTAATTGGTAGTTTAAATATTGAGAAAGCACTAGCTGATTTAGGTGCCAGTATTAATTTAATGCCTTATAAAATGTTCAAGAAGCTTGGTCTTGGGGAACCAAAACCCACTAGGATGAGTATTCAATTAGCTGACAGATCTATGAAATATCTTAGGGGAATTATTGAAGATGTTTTGGTAAAAGTTGATAAATTCATATTCCCTGTTGATTTTGTTGTGCTTGACATGGATGAGGACGTTGATGTACCTTTAATTTTAGGACGCCCATTTTTAGCCACTGCTAGGGCTGTTATTAATGTAGGTGATGGTAAACTTGTGCTCAGGATAGGTGACGAGGAAATTATTTTTAAAATTTATGATGCTATGCGATACTCTAGAGAGCAAGATAATTCCTGTTATTTTATCGATGCTATTGATCATTGATAAACCGAAATAGTAACATATTTTAATCCCACATTTAACATACTTTTGGATGATTTATCCCTTGATTTATGTAAAAAGGTGCTCTTAATCCTTTCTTTTCATGACTTATACTCAGGAAAGCACCCAAGAATAAAAAGAACGAGAAACGGGCTCAAAACGGACCAAAATGGGCCAAGGATGAAATCAACACGGCCTGGACTAAAGCTCACACGGTCGTGCCTCCTTAATATACTAGAACACGGCCTGATAACGATCTACACGGGCGTGTCCTCATTAGAAGTCCGAACACGGCCTGGCCACGATTCACACGGGCGTGTTCCATGGCCGTGCCTCTGCCGTGGAGAAGACCAATTTCATTTGGGAAAGGATACTTAGGGGCAAAGAAACCTATTTCAAAAGCCTATAAATACACCCTAAGTATGACCTAAAAGGGGGCGGTCAGCTAGGCCAAGGAGCCGAGCTAAAAAGGTCAGATTTGTGGGGATTCACTCAGGGATAGCCAGTTGATCCATCTCAAGAAGCCGGAATTCTACTCAAGACAGAGGATCTCCTCTTCAATTCCTTCAGGGGGTTTTAGGGATTTTTTATGTTTTGTGTTATCTTTTCTTTTGAGATGTTTTTCTTTAATATTATGAACTAAACCCTTCAGATATGAAACCTAGATGAATCTTGTTATTGTTTTCTGAACTATATGATAAATACTTGATTTGTTCTTAATTATGTGTGCTTAATTCTTGTGTTGATATTTCACGGATATTAATTCAAGTCGAATGTGCTTAGGTGGTGGAGCAAAAGTCCCTACTTAAGAGTAGATCTAGCATAATTAAGCGGAGTTGATCGCGCGCCTAGAGATAGGGTGACGAGATTTTATCGGATTAGGGTGAAACCTAATATGGGAGTCCATAGATCGATTTACTGCTATTCTAGGGGGTTATTAATGGGAAAGAGATTACAATTAATTAACCTAGGATTAGACATTATTCGCCTCGAGAGAGGGTTTAATATACGTTAGGGAGTCCTACGGATCAAGTCAAGTGAATAAATCGTCTGGTTCAGTGTTAGATAACAAGTGAAGTCTAGGTGGATTCTTCCTAAGGGTATCGTTTTAATCAACTGAGTTTTTCCCAAGTATTTCCCCAATTCATTCTTTTTGTCTTTGCGTCTTTAGCTTAGTAATTAGTTAATTTAGATTAATAAACAACTTCACTTATTTTAGGCTAAATAATAGAAAGAAAGTTAGTATTAGTACTTTTAGTTCCTTTGGGTTCGACAATCCGGTCTTGCCTAAGCTATACTACTGTTCGATAGGTGCACTTGCCTCAATCGTTGTCATAGTTAGTTTCCGGGTTCGATCATTATCTTTATAAATTTTAAAACTCTGACTTCACAGCGATCAAGTTTTTGGCGCCGTTGCCGGGGAACTAAAATATTAAGAATGCTCTATTTTTATTACTTTAGCCACTATTTTTTATTTTCTGCAATTTACCTTTATTTTTAATTTTAAATTTTAACTTTGTTAAATTTTTTTTTCTCTCTTTCTTTTCCTAGCAGGTACCTCTAGTTTATGACTAGAAGGAACCCAAGAGGACCACTAGTATACGATAGTGATATTGAAGCTACCGCTCGTAGAAATCGCAGAGAAATTAGGCAAGCCCTAAATTATCAAGAAGAAGAGCGAGAAGACAGATCCAATACTACTGAAGGGATGGACGAAAATAACCCACCACCACAAAATGTGGCAGAAAATAATGCTCCACGTACTATGTATGATTATGCTAAATCTCATTTAACAGGAGCCGAATCTAGTATTGTTAGGCCTGCTATAGCTGCTAATAATTTTGAATTAAAGCCTAACAGTATACAAATGATTCAACAATTTGTTCAATTTGATGGTTTGCGGGGATTTAGACCCAAACACTCATATAGCTAATTTTTAGAGTTACGTGATACCTTCAAAATAAATGGCGTTTCGATGATGCCATACGGCTTCGGTTATTTCCTTTTCATTAAGGAATAAAGCCAAACAGTGGTTACACTCGTTACCACGAGGGTCAATCACTACATGGGAACAAATGACCAAAAAATTCTTATTAAAATATTTCCCACCGGCCAAAACGGCCAAATTACGGAATGATATCTCTTCTTTTGTGCAGATGGATTTAGAGACATTATATGACGCATGGGAGAGATACAAGGATCTCTTGAGAAGGTGTCCGCACCATGGTTTACCCTTGTGGCTCCAAGTCCAAACTTTCTATAACGGTGTAAACCCCTCAACGAGGCAACTAATTGATTCAGCTGCCGGTGGAACCCTGAACAATAGAACTCCTGAAGTAGCTTACGAGTTTATTGAAGAGATGTCACTGAATAACTATCAGTGGCAGGTTACAAGGACCAAACCAACAAAATCCGCCGAAATTTTAAACATGGATGCAGTAACCATGCTATCAACACAGGTAGAGATGATGAATAAAAAGCTTGATAGTTTGTGTTCTTCGCAGTACATCCAAAGTCTGCAAAGGCGACGTAAGTGGAACCGTGGCAAATCCACGAGTACCCACCCTACCAACCGAGCACCGAGAAGCGAATGCATGAACTATATAGGTAACAATTTCAGATCCAATAATAACCCATATAGTAATAATTATAATCCAGGTTGGAGGAACCACCCAAATTTTTCGTGGGGAGGTCAAGGAAATAAAGGAAATCAAAGCCAACAACCTCCTCAAAATTTCCAAAATCAGCCCTATCCACAGGAGAAGAAGCCAAACCTTGAAGAGATGCTGACAAGATTCATGGCATCCACAGAAAACCGTCTCCAAAACACTGAAACCACCCTTAAGACCCAACAAGCATCGATCAAAGGAATCGAGAGCCAAGTTGGAGACCTTACTAATTCAGTTGGGGAAATTACTAAGTTAGTTGGGCAACTTATTAAGATAGTTTCAAATTCAATCGAAAATTTTTCTAAAGGAATGAGCAGGTAAAGGCGCATACCTGCTGAAAAGTGGAAAGGAGTTAGTCGAACCAAAGAAAAAAATACCACATGAAGATGACAAAGCAAAGGATGAGGGAGTTGAGGATGTAACTCCAGTGCGCAAAGAAAATAAACCATCAATCCCATACCCAGCAAAGTTGAAGAAAGACCGATTAGATGCCCAATACGATAAATTTCTTGAACTTTTTAAACAAATACATATTAACTTACCCTTTGTTGAAGCCATTTCACAGATGCCGACATACGCAAAATTCTTAAAAGAACTCTCGACGAATAAAAGGAAGCTTGAAGAAGTATCAACTGTGGAGCTTAATGAAGAATGTTCAGCCATCCTCCAAAACAAGCTACCAACCAAATTAAAAGACCCAGGAAGTTTTACTATTCCTTATTTAATTGGTAGTTTAAATATTAAGAAAGCATTAGCTGATCTAGGTGCCAGTATTAATTTAATGCCTTATAAAATGTTTAAACAACTAGATCTAGGGGAACCAAAACCCACTAGGATGAGTATTCAATTAGCTGATAGATCGATTAAATATCCTAGAGGAGTTATCGAGGACGTTTTGGTAAAAATGATAAATTTATTTTCCCTGTTGATTTTGTTGTGCTTGACATGGATGAGGATATTGAGGTTCCCTTAATTTTAGGGCGCCCTTTTTTAGCTACTGCTAGGGCTGTTATCGATGAAGGTGACGGTAAACTTGCATTAAGAATAGGCGATGAGGAAATTATCTTTCAGATTTATGATACCATGCGTGTAACACCCCTTACCCGGGTTCTACGCCAGGAACCGGGCCCGAGGCATTACCGAACTCAAACCGCTTAATCGCCACTTAGGCTCAACGTCATTACTCGCTATAACCTCATTCTCGACTTACGAGGCCTCACTCATACACACGAGGGCTCTCGAGACTAATCCGAAACTTTTACGATCCTTAAAATTTTCCTCTTTTATATAGGTCTCACACGCCTGCAAGATTAGACACGCCGCATGCATGAGCACACACGCCCATGTCCCGCATCGTGCCTAAAAACCCAAGCATTCGCCAAATGCCCCACGGCCATGGCACGTCCGTGCTCCCAAACCGTGGTGAACACCGACTTCCTCAGCGCGCCTAGAGTCTAGACACCGCGCGCGTGTGGCTGGCCCGTGGCCAACACCGATAAATCCCACACGCCCTAGGCACACACCCGTGTGACTAGTCCGTGGTCTATTCTATTTTCAAATATTAACATGCAGAGGACGCACGGCCACAGCACACGCCCGTGGGCTGACCGTGTGTCACACATGGTCTAGACACACGCCCGTGTGTCTACCCACATGGTCAAGAAGAAGACTAAGTGTCAAGTTCTTTTCACCCTTCTAACATACACAACATATACTCATCTAACACCATCATAATCAACTCAAATTGAAGTACATTCTCACATAGAAAACTACATCTTTCTTTTATATAATGTAATAGCCAACAACCATGGCATTATACAAAATAAGCTATCCATCTATAGGCCAATACATCTTAGCCATTTACAACAAAATTTACTAACTTATCTAGCCCCTATACATGCCATATACAAAACATTAAGTTTCATGTACCAAAGTGTGCTGATATGTGGGCTATCTTCCGATGATCCTCGTATCTCGATTCAACGCTTTTAATCTATAAGACAAGGGAAAAGAAAGAGAGTAAGCTTTGAGCTTAGTAAGTTTACACATAAACACAGAAGCAACATAGTATAAGCTAAGCAACTATTAGCATTATACCAACAAGTAATTCACAACTATGCTTACTCTTTCTATCCCTTACCACATTTCCAACACATCATGAGTCACATACTCACAACCATTGAAATGCACCCCTGCATTCAATATAACATTTACGTAATATACAACACAGTCAATCCACATAACCTATCCACACACTCATCCACACATCTAGTTCACATAACTAATCCACACTACTCATCCACACGCTTAATACACACAAAAATCCACACGGTCAATATCTCGGTGGTTTCGCACTTAGCACACCACATTTGATTAATAAGGTGGTATCGCGCTTAGCCTACCACAATGGTATTCGTAGTGATTCAGCACATAGCTCACTAGATGATATACCTCACGATAGCATCGCACATAGCTAGCTCATCGTCAATATGCATTAGGATGGTATCGCACTTAGCCTACCATCTAGCATTATCACAACACATGCACAAGTCTATTTACCCAATTATTCATCCATTCACATCTATATTACATTCATTCTACTCGAACCACATAGGTTCCCAATCATTCTCATTCGTTCTCATTCATGCTACACCCTAGCTAGCATTTACAAATTGTAAGTATGAAGGCATTGTTTATGCATAGACTTACCTCGATACTCAAAAGTATTGAAATGTGCAATTTAGTCCACCACCTTGCTTTTGCCTCGGTTTCGATCCGGGCTTCGTCTTTCTTGATCTATAATGAATAAATCAGCTTATTCAATACACACATTGACTAAATTGACCCACATCTCATACTTTAGCAAAATTACTATTTTGCCCCTAAACTTTCTCATATTTACACTTTAGTCCCAAAGGCTCGTAAAGTGATTTTTATTCAACTTTCTACTCTTTCATGCTTAGCCGAACCACTTACTCAACTAAAGCATTCATCAAATCTCACTAAATCACCCATGTATGACCAAACTTAAGATTTTCACAACTAAGTCCCTACATGCATTTTCATGGAAAATCACTTAGCAAAAGATGTTTCTACTACATCAAGCCTTCATATTCTTCCATAAAACATCAAAATACATGCATGTCATACATATGTACATTTTTGAACATCCATGATAGCTCACCAAATAGCTATAAATAGCTTACTCATGTTATCGGGACTTCAAAAATATGAAGAATATCAAAAACCGGGCTTAGGAGCACTTACTAGCAAGCTTGAAAAATTGAAAGAACCCTAACAATGGCTTTTCAAATTTTTGGCAGCTATGGGAAGAAGATGAATGAATTTCTATCATCTTTTCACCTATTTTAATCACTTAATTGATAAATGACCAAAATGCCCTTTTTGATAAACTTTCAATTTTAGCTCATCCATTCCCATTTTTGTCCAAAAATTAGAATTTGGATAAATTGCTATTTAAGGACCTCTAATTAATAATCTAAAGCTATTTCACACATATAGCTTTTAGAAACACACATTTTGCAACTTTTGCAATTTAGTCCTTTTGGACAATTCAACCACAATTTCACAAAATTGCTTCATGAAACTTTCACACTAGCATGCATACACATTATAAGCCTCAAAAACTCATTCATGACCCTCGGATTTGTGGTCTCAAACCACTATTCCGACTAGACCCTAAACCGGGATGTTACAACTCTCCCCCTTTAGAGATTTTCGTCCCCGAAAATCTTACCAGTAAAGAGGTTTGGATGTTGCTCTCTCATAGCTTCTTCCGTTTCCCACGTAGCCTTTTCCACGCCATGTTTCTGCCATAACACTTTCACTAGTGCTATGCTCTTATTTCTCAACTGTTTCACTTCTCGAGCCAAGATCTTAATTGGCTTCTCTTCATAAGACATATCCGATCTTATCTCAATTTCCGTTGAAGGAATCACATGTGAAGGATCGGAGCGATACCGTCACAACATCAACACATGGAACACGTTATGAATCTTTTCCAACTCTACCGGCAAAGCCAACCGGTAAGCTACAAGTCCAATTCTGTCTGTAATCTCATACGACCCTATGAACCTTGGACTCAATTTCCCTTTTCGTCCAAATCTCATAATCTTCTTCCACGGCGATACTTTCAAAAATACTTTGTCGCCTATCTCAAACTCAATTTCTTTTCTTTTCAATTTCGCATATGACTTCTGTCGGTCCGAAGCAGCTTTCAGACTAGTACTGATTACTTTCACTTTCTCTTCGGTCTCTTTTACTAGATCGACCCCATGGATCCGTTTCTCGCTAAGCTCGGTCCAATACAAAGGAGTCCGACACTTACGGCCATACAAAGCCTCATATGGTGCCATCTGTATACTCGAATGATAACTATTGTTATAGGCGAATTCGACCAAAGGTAGATATCTCTCCCAACTACCTTCGAATTCTAGCACACAGCATCGAAGCATATCCTCAAGAACTTGAATCACTCTTTCAGACTGACCATCGGATTGCGGATGGAATGCAGTACTAAAATTCAATCTCGTACCCATGGCCTTTTGCAACTTCTTCCAAAATCTCGAAGTAAACCTCGGATCTCTATCCAATATAATAGACACAGGTACACCATGCAATCTAACTATCTCTACCACGCACAACTCAAATTAACTTAACGGTGAATAATCAACACGTCTTTGGAATAAAGTGAGCCGACTTCATCAATCTATCTACAACAACCCACACAGCATCTCTCTTTCTCGGAGTCGTCGGCAACCCCGTTACAAAATCCATGGTAACCCGATCCCACTTCCATTCGGGAACCATCACTGGATGAAGCAATCCCGAAGGCACTTGATGCTCAGCTTTCACTTGTTGGCAAATCAGACACTTAGTCACAAACTCTGAAATATCACTTTTCATACCCGGCCACCAATACAACTTTCTCAAATTGTTGTACACTTTCGTACTGCCCGGATGTACTGACAAGCATCCACTGTGGGCCTCATAAAAAACCTTTCAAATCAACTCCTCATTTTTAGGAACACAAATTCTGTCACGATACATCAGACAACCATTCAAATCCACTCGAAAATCAGAATCATTTTCTGATCCGCACTTAGCTATCTTAGCTTGCATCCCGCTGTCATTTCTCTGAGCCTCACATATTTGTTGAACAAATAGTGGCCTAGCTCTCAACTCTGCCAAAATAGCACCATCATTAGGCAATGCTAAACTCGCTCTCATAACTCTCAGAGCATACAGGGATTTCCTACTTAAGGCATCTGCGACCACATTCGCTTTTCCCGGGTGGTATTCAATGACTAACTCATAGTCTTTCAACAATTCAAGCCACCATCTCTGTCTCAGATTTAGATCCTTCTGATCCATCAAATACTTTAAGCTCTTGTGATCCGTAAAGATTCGACACTTTTCGCCATACAAATAATGTCGCCAAATATTTAACGCAAACACAATCGCAGCCAACTCCAAATCGTGAGTCGGATAATTCTTCTCGTGCGGTTTTAACTGCCTCGAGGCGTAAGCGACTACCTTACCCTCTTGCATCAACATGCAACCGAGACCATTAAATGACGCATCACTATATACCATGAACTCCTTCCCCGATTCTGGTTGAACCAAAACCGGTGCCTCAGTCAACATTGTTTTCAGTCTCTCGAAGCTCTGTTGACATGTCTCAGTCCATTCAAACTTGACATCCTTATGCAATAGCTTCATCATCGGGGTAGCAATCACAGAGAACCCTTTACGAAACGTCTGTAATATCATGCTAATCCCAAGAAACTTCTAATTTCTGACACGTTCCTCGGCATTTTCCAATCCATAACAGCCGATATCTTACTCGGGTCAACTTTGACACCATCACCTGACACCATGTGTCCTAGGAATCCGACCTCTCGGAGCCAAAACTCACTCTTGCTAAACTTAGCATACAACTGCTTGTCTCTCAAAGTTTGCAAGACAATTCTCAAGTGCTCTTCATGATCGTTCTCATCCCGAGAATAGATCAATATGTCATCAATAAAGACAACCACAAACTTGTCCACATATGGTCTGAAAATACGGTTCATCAGATCCATAAAAATCGCAAGTGCATTCGGCAAACCAAACGACATAACCAAAAACTCATAATGGCCATACCTTGTCCGAAATGCAGTTTTCAACACATCTTGCTCTTTCACCCCAGTGATAATAACTTGGACCTCAAGTCTATCTTGGAGAACACTCGTAGCTCCCTTCAGTTGATCGAAAAGATCATCAATCCTTGGTAAATGATACTTATTCTTAACCGTCACCTTGTTCAGCTGTCTATAGTCTATACACAACCTCACAGACCCATCTTTCTTCTTCACAAACAATACCGGAGAACCCCACGGCGAGTAGCTCGGTCTTGCAAAACCCTTATTTGTCAACTCTTGTAACTGACCCTTCAGTTCTTTCAAATCTACAGGTGGCATTCTATACGGGGCAATTGAAACAGGTACCGTTCCCAGAACCAACTCAATTCCAAACTCGACCTCTCTCACTGGAGGTAATCCGGGTAACTCTTCCGGAAACACATCTGGGTACTCACATACCACTGGCACTATTTCAAACCCTACTCCAACCTCTTGAGTATTCATCACAAATGCAAGATAGGACTCACATCCTTTCCTCAAACATTTCTCAACCACTAGGGAAGAAATCATCCCTGGTAGACTATCCGATCCACCTGATTCAACCCGAACCACATCTCCACTCTCACATTTCAGTTCAATAAACTTACTACCACAGTTCACTAAGACACTATGGGTAGTCAACCAATCCATGCCTAGGATTAAATCGAACTCATCAAATGGCAACAACATCAGGTTTGCCGGAAAACAATGATTCTCAATCGACAAAAGACAATTCTTACATACTTTGTCCACTAACACATGCTTTCCTAACGGGTTTGACACCTTAATCACAATATCCGTAGACTCAACGGTCATACTCAAACTAGATGCTAATCTTATGCAAATATAAGAGTGAGTAGACCCTGGATCTATTAAAGCAATAACAGAGGTGTCAAAGAGAGAAAAAGTACCCGTTATCACATCAGGGGAGGATGCCTCTTCGCGAGTGCGAATGGCATACGTCCTCGCAGGTGCCCGACCCTCTGGTTTCACAGCAGAGTCCTTGGATGCACCTCTACCACTAGCCCCACCTCTTGCGTTCCTTGGTGGTCTACCCCTCGTAGACACATCACTAGGTCTCACTTCTTGCCTCTCTTCCTTATCATCCCTCTCGGGACAGTTACGGATAAAGTGGTCAGGGGAACCACATTTGTAACATTTCCGACTGTTTCCCCAACACTCTCCGGTGTGATACCTACCACAACTAGGACACTCCGGTTTACTCTTTGTATTGCCCACACTTTCCATCGAGGAGGCTCGGACTCTCGAACCCTGACGAGTGTTGTCCAAGTCTCGATGCGAATACCCCACTGAGGCTAACATCCGAGGATTCACTTCCTTGGATCTTTTCAACTGGGCTTGATACGACTTGCCCATCAGTCTCTTTCTCGCATCTCGGGCTTCACTCACAGCCCTCCTCTTATCTGAACTCAACTCTTCGGCCTTACTTGCCCTCTTAACTAATATCACGAATTCTTTCAACTCCAAAATGCCAACTAGGAGTTTGATATCCTCATTTAGCCCATCTTCGAACCTCTTGCACAAGATGGTCTCTGTCGACACACATTCTTGAGCGTGTTTGCTAAGCCTAACAAACTCACGCTTGTACTCACCATCATCATCCTTCCTTGCTTCACTCAAGGAATTCTTTCCTTTTCTACAAGAAACCTCGGCTTATATACTTCTTCCTAACTCTTCCAGAAAGAAGTCTCACGTCACCCGCTCTTTTGGGACCACTAACGTCAGCGTCTTCCACCAGTGGTACGCCGAATCTCTCAGCAATGATACGACACACTTCAAACTCTCCTCAGGTGTACATGAGAGCTCATCGAACACCCTCACCGAGTTCTCCAACCAGAACTCCGCCCTCTCTGGGTCATCATCTACCTTAGCTCTAAACTCCTCAGCCCCGTGTTTCCTAATCTTATCCACCGGGGGTTTCGATATCCTCACTACATCCATACCTTGAGGAGCCACATGATTTGACTAAAGTATAGGAGGAGGTGGAGGAGGTTGAGCGTTAGGGTTCGCTCGAACATAGTCCGAGTACCAATCACTCATCATATGGAGAAAGGCTTCTCGTGCCTCTTCCCCTTGATCCCTCACCTCGGGTCCACTTTGCACCGACACGGTTCCTTGCGCAGGAGCCAGCGCAATACTAGTCGCTTCATCGCCATCAATGGATCTAATCCATATTCTATATAAAACAAGATTTAAAATCATCAGAAACCACCACACTATCATCGTACACTTATGGCATGTATAGCTAGACTCTTACACCCGCTACGGTAGTCCTAGAATCGACTAAACCATAGCTCTGATACCACTAAATGTAACACCCCTTACCCGGGTTCTACGTCGGGAACCGGGCCCGAGGCGTTACCAAACTCAAACCGCTTAATCGCCACTTAGGCTCAACGTCATTACTCCCTATAACCTCATTCTCGACTTACGAGGCCTCACTCATACACACAAGGGCTCTTGAGACTAATCCGAAACTTTTACGATCCTTAAAATTTTCCTCTTTTATAAAGGTCTCACACGCCCGTGCAAGATTAGACACGCCCGTGCATGAGCACACACGCCGATGTCCCCAGACCGTGCCTAAAAACCCAAGCATTCTGCCAAATGCCCCACGGCCATGGCACGCCCGTGCTCCCCAACCGTGGTGAACACTAACTTCCCTCGTACGGCCTAGAGTCTAGACACACGCCCGTGTGGCTAGCCAGTGGCCAACACTGATGAATCCTACACGCCCTAGGCACACGCCTGTGTGACTAGTCCGTGGTCTATTCTATTTTCAAATATTAACATGCAGAGGGCGCGAGCCGCCACAAAGACACGCCCGTGGGCTGACCGTGTGTCACACATGGTCTAGACACACGCCCGTGTGTCTACCCACATGGTCAAGAACAAGACTAAGTGTCAAGTTCTTTTCACCCTTCTAACATACACAACATATACTCATCTAACACCATCATAATCAACTCAAATTGAAGTACATTCTCACATAGAAAACTACATCTTTCTTTCATATAATGTAATAGCCAAGAACCATGGCATTATACAAAATAAGCTATCCATCTATAGGCCAACACATCTTAGCCATTTACAACAAAATTTACTAACTTATCTAGCCCCTATACATGCCATATACAAAACATTAAGTTTCATGTACCAAAGTGTGCTGATATGTGGGCTATCTTCCGATGATCCTCGCATCTCGATTCAACGCTTTTAATCTATAAGACAAGGGAAAAGAAAGAGAGTAAGCTTTGAGCTTAGTAAGTTTACACATAAACACATAAGCAACATAGTATAAGCTAAGCAACTATTAGCATTATACCAACAAGTAATTCACAACTATGCTTACTCTTTCTATCCCTTACCACATTTCCAACACATCATGAGTCACATACTCACAACCATTGAAATGCACCCTGCATTCAATATAACATTTACGTAATATACAACACACACCAATCCACATAACTTATCCACACAAACCATCCACACGGCTAGTTCACATAACTAATCCACATAGTTAATACACACAGTCAATCCACACAGTCAATATCTCAGTGGTTTCGCACTTAGCACACCACATTTAATTAATAAGGTGGTATCGCACTTAGCCTACCACAATGGTATTCGTAGTGATTCAGCACATAGCTTACTAGATGATATACCTCACGATAGCATCGCACATAGCTAGCTCATCGTCAATATGTATTAGGATGGTATCGCACTTAGCCTACCATCTAGCATTATCACAACACATGCACAAGTCTATTTACCCAATTATTCATCCATTCACATCTATATTACATTCATTCTACTCGAACCACATAGGTTCCCAATCATTCTCATTCGTTCTCATTCATGCTACACCCTAGCTAGCATTTACAAATTGTAAGTATGAAGGCATTGTTTATGCATAGATTTACCTCGATACTCAAAAGTATTGAAATGTGTAATTTAGTCCACCACCTTGCTTTTGCCTCGATTTCGATCCAGGCTTCGTCTTTCTTGATCTATAATGAATAAATCAGCTTATTCAATACACACATTGACTAAATTGACCCACATCTTATACTTTAGCAAAATTACTATTTTGCCCCTAAACTTTCTCATATTTACACTTTAGTCCCAAAGGCTCGTAAAGTGATTTTTATTCAAATTTCTACTCTTTCATGCTTAGTCGATCCACTTAATAAACTAAAGCATTCATCAAATCTCACTAAATCACCCATGTATGACCAAACTTAAGATTTTCACAACTAAGTCCCTACATGCATTTTCATGGAAAATCACTTAGCAAAAGATGTTTCTACTACATCAAGCCTTCATATTCTTCCATAGAACATCAAAATACATGCATGTCATACATATGTACATTTTTGAACATCCATGATAGCTCACCAAATAGCTATAAATAGCTTACTCATGCTATCGGGACTTCAAAAATACGAAGAATATTAAAAACCGGGCTTAGGAGCACTTACTAGCAAGCTTGAAAAATTGAAAGAACCCTAACAATGGCTTCTCAAATTTTTGGCAGCTATGGGAAGAAGATGAATGAATTTCTATCATCTTTTCACCTATTTTAATCACTTAATTGATAAATGACCAAAATGCCCTTTTTGATAAACTTTCAATTTTAACTCATCCATGCCCATTTTTGTCCAAAAATTAGAATTTGGATAAATTGCTATTTAAGGACCTCTAATTAATAATCTAAAGCTATTTCACACATATAGCTTCTAGAAACACACATTTTACAACTTTTGCAATTTAGTCCTTTTGGACAATTCAACCACAATTTCATAAAATTGCTTCATGAAACTTTCACACTAGCATGCATACATATTATAAGCCTCAAAAACTCATTCATGACCCTCGGATTTGTGGTCTCGAACCACTATTTTGACTAGGCCCTAAACCGGGATGTTACAATGCGATATTCTAAAGAACAAGATGATTCCTGTTATTTTGTTGATACTACTGATCATATCATTCAAAACTCATTACAGGAAATTATACATAATGACACGATGGAACTGTGCCTGACTCAAGAAGAGGGGGAAGAAGATGAAGCTGACGAGCTGAATCTGAATACATCTTCTTCTAGACAAACGGAAAAAGAAAGCATTGAAGTCAATGATGAACTGAAACAAAAACCCTCTATTGATGAGTCGCCCAAATTAGAATTAAAACAGCTGCCGAAACACTTAGAATATGCATTCCTCGGGGATAATTCTATGCTACTAGTAATTATCTCTTCAGAATTGGAACCCAAGGAAAAAGAGGAGTTGATACAGGTACTGAGAGAACATAAAAGAGCCATAGCTTGGAAAACTTCTGACATTAAGGGAATAAGCCCATCGTTTTGCACCCACAAAATTTTGATGGAAGAGGAATACAAGCCATGTATGCAACCTCAAAGACGATTGAATCCCAACGTAAAAGAAGTTGTGAAAGCTGAGGTAATTAAACTTCTAGATGCTGGAATAATTTATCCTATTTCTGACAGCAATTGGTTAAGTCCTGTACAGGTTGTTCCAAAGAAGGGAGGCATGACGATGGTAGCCAACGAGAAGAATGAACTAATTCCCACTAGAACAATTTACAGTTGTTGGAGTCTCGCATTGATTACGGGGAAGCTGAACGACGCCACTAGAAAAGATCACTTTCCTTTGCCCTTCATTGATCAAATGATAGAAAGGTTATCTGGGCATGTGTACTATTGCTTCCTAGATGGACTCTCTGGCTATTTCCAAATCCCAATAGCACCTGAAGATCAAGAGAAGACAACATTCACATGTCCATACGGTACGTTTGCTTATCGTAGAATGCCTTTTGGATTATGTAATGCTCCTTACACTTTTCAAATGTTGCATCTTTGGCAATCTTTGACGAACTTGTGGAAGACATTATGGAGGTATTTATGGACAATTTCTCGGTGTTCAGTAATTCTTTCCATCTTTGCCTTAAAAACTTAAAACGAGTTCTAATGAGATGTGAGGAGACAAATCTTGTCTTAAATTGGGAAAAATGCCACTTTATGGTACAAGAGGGAATTGTATTAGGACATAAAATTTCTAGTAAAGGAATCGAGGTAGACAAAGCAAAGGTCGAAACCATAGAAAAATTACCTCCTCCTAGTTCAGTTAAGGTTATCAGAAGTTTTTTAGGACATGCAGGATTTTATAGAAGATTTATTAAAGATTTTTCTAAAATAGCTAAGCCTCTAACGAAATTGCTAGAAAAAGATGTACCTTTTAATTTTGATCAGGAATGTTTAGATGCCTTTAATATTCTTAAAGAGAAATTAATAAACGCCCCAATTATAATTGCCCCTGATTGGAATCTCCCTTTTGAACTAATGTGTGATGCAAGTGATTTTGCAGTAGGTGCAATTTTAGGACAGCGAAACGACAAGCACTTCCAACCGATCTATTACGCCAGCAAGACATTAATAGCCGCGCAAGAAAATTATACCACCACCGAAAAAGAATTACTAGCTGTGGTCTTTGCGTTTGATAAATTCAGACAATATTTAGTATTATCTAAAGTTGTCGTTTACATCGACCACTCTCGCTCTTCGTTATCTTTTAATTCTAAACTCGACGCAAAAATCGCGACTCATAAGATGGATTTTACTTTTACAGGAATTTGACCTGGAAATACAGGATAAGAAGGGAGCTAAAAACCTTGCAGCAGATCACCTCTCCAGGCTTGAGAACCCACATCTCGAAGAGCTCGACGAAAGTGAGATAAACGACTCATTCCCCGAGGAACAACTCTTTTCTTTAACCTGCTCTGAGGTACCATGGTTTGCAGATATTGCGAATTATTTAGCCGCTAACGTCCTACCGAAAAAGCTAACACATCATCAAAAAAAGCGATTCTTTTCTGATATGAAGAACTATTTCTGGGAGGACCCCTTTCTTTTCCGCATTTGTGCAGATCAGGTAATTCGAAGATGCGTTACCAAGACAGAAGCAAGCAAAATCCTACAACACTGCCATTCAGGACCTTCAGGAGGACACTACAGTGGCATTAAGACAGCACATAAAATACTCGAATAAGGTTTTTATTGGCCCACTATATTCAAAGATGCCAATAGGTATGTCGCTTCATGTTATAAATGCCAAAGAACAGGTAATGTTTCTAAACGTGATGAAATGCCTCAAACATATATGCTATCTTGTGAAATATTTGATGTATGGGGTATTGATTTTATGGGTCCATTCCCTAGTTCATTCGGAAATAAGTACATCCTAGTAGCAGTTGATTACATGTCAAAATGGGTGGAAGCTGAAGCTTTACCTACCAATGATGCCAGGGTAGTAGTTAAGTTTCTTAAGAAACTGCTTTTCTCGATTCGAACACCTAGAGCCATCATTAGTGATAGGGTACTCATTTTTGTAATACTCAATTTGATAAGGTCCTAAAAAAATATGGAGTACACCATAGGATAGCTACCCCATATCACCCTCAAACCAAGGGCGGTAGAAGTAGCAAACCGAGAACTTAAGCGGATCTTAGAGAAAACAGTTGAATCCAACAGGAAAGATTGGGTAATAAAAGTAGACGATGCTTTATGGGCCTATAGAACAGCCTTTAAAACTCCTTTAGGAACATCCCCGTACAAACTTGTCTACGGGAAAAGTTGTCATCTACCATTTGAGTTAGAACATAAAGCTTACTGGGCTATAAAATTTTTGAATTACGATATTAAAACTGCAGGTGAGAAGAGAATGATGCAGATGAACGAGCTAGACGAATGGAGAGCTAATGCCTACGAGAACTCGAAATTATACAAGGAGGCAACAAAGCGACGCCATGATGCTCGTCTAAAGAAATCGAGACAATTCAAAGTAGGGAACTTAGTCCTGCTATACAAATCGAGGCTTAAACTATTCCCTGGGAAACTGAAATCAAGATGGCCAGGTCCATTCATGATCAAAACAATTTTTCCCTATGGAACAATCGAGGTAACTCATCCCACTCAAGGCACATTCAAGGTAAATGGTCACCGACTCAAAATCTATAATGGTGAAGATTTTAGGGATATGAGAGAGGAGCTTCAGCTCCGTGAACCTTCTTTTTAAACGAAAACAGGGTAAGTCTAGCTTAAGACTTTAAACGAGCGCTTCTCGGGAGGCAACCCGAGCATTAACCACACTAACATTAGATTCCTAATTTTTAGCATTTAATCCCATACTAATTAATTCAATAAAGTGCAGGTTTTAGACCACACGGCCTTGCACACGGGCGTGCCCGTGGCCGTGTGGAAGCCATGGAACGAAACGCGGGCGTACTTATAGCCGTGCTCGACAAAGGTGGTTTTTATCCCCAAACACGGGCTACGATAATAGCCCCCACGCCCGTGCTTCACAATCGTGGACTATACTGACTTGAAGAACATGGGCGTGTCACTGTAACCACGACCGTGGCTAGCACCCTGATCGCGCCCAAAATTTGAAAATTACGAAAAGCACGGGCTGAAAAAAATCGAGCACGGACGTGTCCTTTGTTCGTGGCCGATCCCCTTAATATAGAACATGACACTCATCTTTCCCAAAATTCACAACCCTAAACTGATTTCCCCCAAAATCCCCACCCCCACTCCGACCATCACTCACAAAATTCATCTTCATTGCCTCCCACCACCACCTCAACCCTCTCCCTTTCACATAAAACACCAAAAATCGAAGCCACGCCCGTGTTATCAGAAGCCACGACCTCACCACCACCGTGCTACCCAAATTTTTGCAGCACACGACCGTGCGCCACCAGTACACGCCCGTGCTCCGCCTTAATCGCGCCACTTATCTCCAAAAACACCACTGGTTACCTCTAATTTTTACATTTTCCTACATTAAACTTCCTTTATTACTAGAATTTTATTAAGTTCTTATTTAGTTTTATTTAGTTTTTATTTAGTCCCTATTTTTTACTTACTATTTCATATTGATTTCTTTTTCACAATTAGATTGATTTTGTTATTCAATCCTTGTTAATAGCAATTGATAGTTATGCTAAAGAACGTTATACAAAATGTCATGGCTGGAATTTTTTGTTATTATGAAATATCTGCTATTCTCAGGTAAAATGTCATCGTCTCGAGGAAAGAAAGCAACAGCCCCGAGCTCAAAAAAACGAAAAGGACCCGGATCATCATCCGCAAGCGCATCTACCGAAGTTCGCCATCCGTTCCTCCAATTTCCTTCAGGGATTCAAGAGGACCAATATAAAGTACTTCGCGCGCGACCCTCCGAAACGAGCGGATGTATCGACCGGCCGCTGGAGCAAGTCCAGTTAGTAGCAGAGATTCGCGCCCTATTATTCACAGATCCGTGGGACCAATTCTTCAACATTGTAGAGCCCACTTACCTAGAGCTCACCTTGGAGCTATGCTCAACATTCTAACTTCAGACGGTGATGAACCGTCACGATGATCCAGGGACAATACAATTCCGCCTCGGAGGAACCATACGACAGTTAAACGTACCACAATTTGGGGCCGCATTAGGACTTTATACAGACAACTTCATAGCGGAGCATGATCTTTCAGAATTGCATCGACATATCCATTCCAGCCCTACCGAATGTTGGCACAAATTAGCTATCCACTCCTTCAACTATGACCCTAGTCGCTCAAAAGTGACAGCCATGACACCATCTTTGAGGTACATTCACACAATTTTGGCTCATACTTTGACAGGTCGACGGGAGAGCACCAGCGTCGTTAATACTCATGACACCTACTACCTATGGTGCATGTCAAACGAACATGTTATCGACCTAGCATACTTTATAGCACGAGCCATACAACATCAGACGGAGCAGCATCGGCGAGGGATCATATCTATGGGTCCCTACATTACACGCCTAGCTCGGTGCCGGGCTCCTCAACACCGACGCACAAACCTCCTCACTTACTTACATCGAGAGGGGGCGGATGGCCCCACAGGGCATCCAGGCGATGCTACATATGAGGATAATCCAAATACGACGTGGACCGACCCTCCTCAATATCGCTTACGCCCACTACCATCGACGAGGAGGACCACGAGGACATTATCGATGATGTCCCACCACCACAGAGGCACCATCCCCGAGCGGCCGACCCTCCCATGCAGCGACTTCATTGTCGACATTTCGCACGCCTCGATCGGTTTGAGTAGTCTTGCACTCAAAGAATTTCAACGCTTTGATGGAACCGAGGCCACCCTCCAGCAGATTTGTCATCACTTCCATATTTCTACACTACCACCACCACAGGCCCCAGCTGACGATGAGGACCTCTGAGTCCTTCTACTTTCCTTATGTTTATCTTCTTTATTTCTAATTCATGCGTTTTAAATTTTTATTTGTCCCAATTTAAACTCTTTTACCTTTATGCTTAATACCTCTATTTTATTCATATTATCATTGGCTATCTAACCTTAGAGTATTACTAACAAACATTTATTTAATTCCACCCCCGAGACATCTAACTAATGACTTCGCAGTTTCAATTGTACACTCCAAAATAACGAATAAATCACTAGGAGTAATTCACTGCTACATAAGTCATCTGTCACCTCCGACTCAAGGAATCCATCCAAAATTCAGGAAGTATTCTTTCTCTCCCCATCTTATGATTTTATTGTATTATCTATCTTTGTACATTGAGGGCAATGTACATCTTAAGTGTGAGGGGGTGAAATCTTAAGTATTCCAAATTTTTTTCATTATTCTCAAAATCCTGAATTTAGTCTTGTTTTTAAGTAAATTCCTCATATTACTAATTAGGATGAAATTTCCATGATTTATGATTTTTATTGATATGTTTTAGATTAAGTCATTAATAATTGTGCATTGATAATTAAATTCTAAGATTACTAGAGAATCAAGCATGATAAGTCTATTTTTCAGAAATTAAAAATTTTCTAGGTTGTCCACCTGAATTTAAATATTACTTTGAAATTTGAAATTTACGAGGTTGACATCAAAATACCCATAATTTTTGTGAGATTTTGATCCTTATAGAGCATAAATTCGTTTTCTTGCTCACTTTATTGATTATGAGTATGTCAACACTGATTTGTTATTCTAGAACTTGCATCGATTATACATGTCGAGACCACACTTTTTGATTTGATACACAGAGATGATAAAGGCACCTAGGATCTAACCCTCTTACTCCATTAAAAAGCCTACCTTCATAATTAACCCCTAGTGAATCCTGTTTAATCCTAACAACCCATTTATTGACTTACCCGCTAATATTAACCCAAAACCCTTTTTATTTGTTTTCACCATCCTCTTTAACTACCCTTATATCGAGAGTTGATTTTGATTAGTTGCCTAACTATGATTTTTACTTCAGTAATTTATCCTTTATTATGTATTTATCATGTACTAAAAAAAAAATCGAAATATATTCATTGTTAGCTTTGTGATTAAATGAGCTTACACATTTAAATTCCAAATATTGAAGAAAAAGCTCGTAGTATTAGAATTATTAATTTTCAATTAATGTAATTACTTATTATTCAGTTCATTGTTTCTGGTTAGGTAATTTATCAATTCAGTCTCGATTCTAACCTTCTAATTCAGCCTTTATCCACACCTTAACCCTAGCCCCGTTACAACCCTGACAAAGACCTTTTGATTTGTGCATCATCTCATATTATAGTGGTGGAGATTTGATTTTCAAGCAAGCCTATGGGATTAACCTTTTATGTTCGACTTTTGAGCGCTTTTTCTTGAACCTTAAACACTTTGAGTGATTTGAGTGAATCTCTAGTGAGGATGTCAATCCTTGTCGGTTTTGAATTAAAGGTGATTATTTAGATAAGGGGAGACGCCTATATTTTTGTGCTACAAATGTATAACTTAGACTGTTTGAATTTTTAGGACTCTTTGAGTTGAATTATCCATGTATAAATTATCTCTGAATTATGATGAAACATTATCAATGACTATTATGAATTATAGAAAGTTCGTTTTAATTGTAGGTTGAGAATTTTGCTTGAGGACAAGCAAAAGCTTAAGTGTGGGGGTATTTGATAAACCGAAATAGTAACATATTTTAATCCCACATTTAACATACTTTTGGATGATTTATCCCTTGATTTATGTAAAAAGGTGCT
This sequence comes from Gossypium sturtianum, assembly GCA_025698515.1. Classification (NCBI taxonomy): domain Eukaryota; kingdom Viridiplantae; phylum Streptophyta; class Magnoliopsida; order Malvales; family Malvaceae; genus Gossypium; species Gossypium sturtianum. The sequence continues at coordinate 45,259,243 of CM046953.1, read as the reverse complement.
CTTAATCCTTTCTTTTCATGACTTATACTCAGGAAAGCACCCAAGAATAAAAAGAACGAGAAACGGGCTCAAAACGGACCAAAATGGGCCAAGGATGAAATCAACACGGCCTGGACTAAAGCTCACACGGCCGTGCCTCCTCAATATACTAGAACACGGCCTGATAATGATCTACACGGGCATGTCCTCATTAGAAGTCCGAACACGGCCTGGCCATGATTCACACGGGCGTGTGCCATGGCCATGCCTCTGCCGTGGAGAAGAGCAATTTCATTTGGGAAAGGATACTTAGGGGCAAAGAAACCTATTTCAAAATCCTATAAATACACCCTAAGTATGACCTAAAAGGGGGCGGTCAGCTAGGCCAAGGAGCCGAGCCGAAAAGGTCAGATTTGTGGGGATTCACTCAGGGATAGCTAATTGATCCATCTCAAAAAGTCAAAATTCTACTCAAGACGGAGGATCTCTTCTTCAATTCCTTCAGGGGGTTTTAGGGATTTCTTATGTTTTGTGTTATCTTTTCTTTTGAGATGTTTTTCTTTAATATTATGAACTAAACCCTTTAGATACCTGAAGGGGGATGAAACCTAGATGAATCTTGTTATTGTTTTCTGAACTATATGATAAATACTTGATTTGTTCTTAATTATGTGTGCTTAATTATTGTGTTGATATTTCACGGATATTAATTCAAGTCGAATGTGCTTAGGTGGTGGAGCAAAAGTCCCTGCTTAAGAGTAGATCTAGCATAATTAAGCGGAGTTGATCGCACGCCTAGAGATAGGGTGACGAGATTTTGCTGGATTAGGGTGAAACCTAATATGGGAGTCCATAGATTGATTTACTGCTATTCTAGGGGGTTATTAATGGGAAAGAGATTTCAATTAATTAACCTAGGATTCGACGTTATTCGCCTCGAGAGAGGGTTTAATATACGTTAGGGAGTCCTACGGATAAAGTCAAGTGAATAAATCGTCTGGTTCAGTGTTAGATAACAAGTGAAGTCTAGGTGAATTCTTCCTAAGGGTATCGTTTTAATCAACTGAGTTTTTCCCAAGTATTTCCCCAATTCATTCTTTTTTTCTTTGCGTCTTTAGCTTAGTAATTAGTTAATTTAGATTAATAAACAACTTCACTTATTTTAGGCTAAATAATAGAAAGAAAGGTAGTATTAGTACTTTTAGTTCCTTTGGGTTCGACAATCCGGTCTTGCCTAAGCTATACTACTGTTCGATAGGTGCACTTGCCTCAATCGTTGTCATAGTTAGTTTCCAAGTTCGATCATTATCTTTATAATTTTAAAACTCTGACTTCACAGCGATCAATCATTCTATTCAAGATTTTTTTCAGGAAATCATACATAAAGACACGTTGGAACTGTGTCTTGCCCAAGGAGAGGAGGCCGATGACGATACCAATGAGATGGGGGAGGTAAAAATTTCTTCCCCAAGGCAAAAGAAGTATGAGGGCATTGAAATAAACGATTTAACTAAAACAAAACCCTCTATTGAAGAGCCCCCAAATTGGAATTGAAACAGATTACCAAATCACTTAGAGTATGCATTCCTCGGAGATAATTCTACACTACCGTAATTATTTCTTCAGTGGAACCCAATGAGAAAGACAAGTTAATACAGGTACTAAAGGAGCATAAAAGAGCCATAGCTTGGAAAATTTCTGACATTAAAGGGATAAGCCCATCATTTTGCACCCACAAAATTTTAATGGAAGATGAATATAAACCATGTGTGCAACCTCAAAGACGATTAAATCCCAACATGAAGGAAGTTGTTAAAGCTGAGGTAATTAAACTTCTAGATGCTGGAATTTTTATCCTATTTTTGACAAGACTTGGGTAAGCCACATGCATGTGTTGTTCCAAAGAAGGGAGGCATGATCATTATAGCCAACGAGAAGAATGAATTGATTCCAACAAGGACATCCACGGTTGGAGAGTTTGCATTGATTATAGGAAATTAAACGATGCCACGAGAAAAGATCACTTTCCCTTACCATTCATTGATCAGATGTTAGAAAGATTATCTGGGCATATGTACTATTGCTTCTTGGACGGGCTCTCTGGCTACTTCTAAATCCCAATAGCTCCTGAGGATCAAGAAAAGACAACATTTACATGTCCATATGGTACGTTTGCTTATCGTAGAATGCCTTTTGGATTATGTAATGCTCCTGCTACTTTTCAGCGATGCATGCTAGCCATCTTTGATGAACTTGTGGAAGATATTATTGAGGTATTTATGGACGAATTTTCAGTATTTGGTAATTTTTTCCACCTTTGCCTTAAAAATTTAAAAAGAGTTCTAATGAGATGTGAGAAAACGAGCCTTGTGCTTAATTGGGAAAAGTGTCACTTTATGGTTCGAGAAGGGATTGTGTTAGGTCACAAAATTTCTAGTAAAGGGATTGTGGTTGATAAAGCAAAAATTGAAACCATAGAAAAATTACCTCCTCCTAGTTCAGTTAAGGCTATTAGAAGTTTTTTAGGACACACTGGATTTTATAGAATATTTATCAAGGATTTTTCTAAAATAGCTAAGCCCTTAACTAAATTACTAGAAAAAGATGTGCCTTTCAATTTTGATCAGGAATGTTTAGATGCATTTAATACCCTCAAAAATGAATTAATAAATGCTCCAATTATAATTGCACCTGATTGGAATTTACCCTTTGAACTAATGTGTGATGCGAGTGATTTTGCAAGAGGTGCGCTTTGGGACAAATAAGAGACAAGCATTTTCAGCCAATTTATTACGCTAGCAAAATATTGAAGGCCGCGCAAGAAAATTACACCACCACAGAAAAAGAGTTGCTAGCTGTGGTTTTTACATTTGATAAATTTAGACAGTATTTGATATTATCTAAAGTTTTCATTTACACTGACCATTCAGCTCTTCGTTATCTTTTTACTAAATCTGATGTAAAACCTCAACTCATAAGATGGATTTTACTCTTACAGGAATTTGATTTGGAAATTCGGGATAAGAAAGGAGCTGAAAATCTCGCGGCAGACCATCTTTATAGGCTTGAAAATCCACATATCAAAGAACTCGATGAAAGTGAGATAAATGACTCGTTTCCTGAAGAACAACTCTTTGCTATTTCCGACCCCGAGGTACCTTGGTTTGCAGATATTGCGAATTATTTAGCTGCTAACATCCTGTCAAAACAGTTAGCACATCATCAAAAGAAGCGATTCATTGCTGATGCGAAAAACTATTTTTGGGAGGACCCTTTTTTTTCGTATATGTGCAGATCAAGTAATTCGGAGATGTGTTACAAAGGCAGAAGCAAGCAAAATACTAGAAAATTTCCATTCAGGACCATCAGGAGGACATTATAGTGGGATTAGAACAGCACATAAAATGCTCAAATCAGGTTTTTATTGGCCCACTCTGTTCAAGGACGCTAACAGGTATGTTGCTTCGTGTGATAGATGTCAGAGAACAGGTAATATCTCTAAACGCGATGAAATGCCTCAAACATATATGCTATCATGTGAAATATTTGATGTATGGGGTATTGATTTTATGGGTCCATTCCCTAGCTCATTTGGGAATAAATACATCTTAGTAGCAGTTGATTATATGTCAAAATGGGTGGAAGCTCAAGCTTTACCTATTAATGATGCTAGAGTGGTAGTGAGATTTCTTAAGAAACTCTTCTCTCGATTTGGAACACCCAGAGCAATTATTAGTGATAAAGGTACTCATTTTTGTAATACTCAATTTGATAAAGTCTTAAAGAAATATGGAGTACACCACGAGCATGCCTACCCCTTATCACCCTCAAACCAGTGGACAAGTGGAAGTAGCAAATCGAGAGCTTAAGCGTATTCTAGAGAAACAGTAGAATCAAACAGGAAAGATTGGGCATTAAAAGTAGGCGATGCTTTATGGGCCTATAGAACCGCTTTTAAAACTCCCATAGGAACATCCCCATACAGACTTGTCTATGGAAAGAGATGTCATCTACCATTTGAATTAGAGCACAAAGCATTTTGGACTATAAAATTCTTAAATTATGATCTTAAACTTGCAGGTGAGAAAAGAATGATGCAGTTGAACGAGCTAGATGAGTGGCAAGCTAATGCCTACGAGAACTCACGTTTATATAAGGAGGAAACAAAGCGATGCCATGATGCTCGTTTGAAGCAACCGAAGTAATTCAAAGTGGGAGATCTTATTCTACTATACAATTCAAAGCTCAAATTGTTTCCTGGAAAGCTGAAATCAAGATGGTCAAGTCCATTCATAGTCAAAACCATTTTTCTCTATGGCACAATTGAGGTAACTCATCCGACTTATGGCACATTCAAGGTAAACAGTCAACGACTTAAAATATATAATGGTGAAGATTTTAGGAATATGAGAGAGGAGCTTCAGCTCCGTGAACCTTCATATAGAAATGAAAGCAGGGTAAGTCTAGCTTAAGACTTTAAACGAGCGCTTCTCGGGAGGCAACCCGAGCACTAACCTCACTAACATCCATAATTTTGATTTTTAGCATCTAACTAAGAACTAACCAATTTAATATGCGCAGGATTTCCTACCTACACGGCCTAGCACACGGGCGTGGTCGTGGCCGTGTGGACACCATGGGAAGAGACATCAGCGTGGCGAAGACCGTGCGGGCCAAGGAAGAAAAACTTTCCCCCAACACGGGCTACGATAAAACACCACGGCCGTGGTCAAAACTGACTCGAAAACACAGGCTGCGATAAAAGTCCCACAGCCATGCGATGTAGCCGTGGTCGATACTGAGTAAATGACACGGGCGTGCGACACGCCCGTGCCTTTAGGTCATGGCCGATACTGACTAATTACCACGGGCGTGTGACCCTAAACACGGGTGTGGGATAAACGAATGAATCATCACACGGCCGTGCGATTTGGCCATGTGAAATAACATGCCCAGGGAACACAGGCGCGGTCTAAGACTCAGACGCGCCCTAATTCAAAATTCTCGAAACGCACGGTCTAATTAAAGGGCACACGGGCTGGCCCCTGACCGTGTTCCCTACTTCCTATTTAAAGCATCCCACAGCTCATCTTCCCCAAAATTTCCCCCCAAAAACCCTAGCTGTTTTTCCCCAAACAACCTATCTCTCTTTCCCATTCCGGCCACCGGCGACCCTTCACCCTCACCCCTTCACTTCTTTTTCCTCCTCTTCCCCTCATTTTTCCTCTTTCCCTTTCTTCTCCACACATGCAGTACGCAGTCCATGCCCGTGTAAGTACAACACGCCTGCGTGCCACCAACGCGACCGTGCGCCTTCTCCCACCACCTCACCGTCGGTCACCATTGTTTTTCCCCTCCACTTTATTATTATTATTCAGTTTTCTATTCTCTTAATTATTATTCTCTTCATCATTACTTTTAGCATTATTAGATTTTTTTTTCATAGATTATGTTAATTGTTATTCTCTTATTCTATATTTATTTTCTCTAATTCTTAATGCTAAGTATTCTGATATTTCTATTTGTTCGACAAGTCATCTTATTATTAATTAGCTGATTTCTTTTTTTCTTCATTAATATTACTTTCTCATTATTCAATAGAATTATGTATTCTTAGTTTTAGGATTATCAATTTTTTATTCTTGTCACAAGAATATAATGATTAGTAGGATCCTACATCCTTGGCTGGTTAATGATACTTGATTATTATACATCTTTTGCAGGTACATAATGACTCCTCCATGTGGGAAGAAGACCGCCATTCCCGCTTCAAAAAAATGGAAGGGTGCCGGTGCGACCCCCTCAAGCGCTTCTGCCGAAGTACGCCATCCGTTCCTACAGTTTCCTCCGGGACCCCAGGAGGACCTCTTTCAGATACTTTGCGTGCGACCCCTCAGCGTGGGGAGGTGCATTGATTGGGCCGCTTTGGAGTAGGTCCAACTAGCCGACGCCGTCCGGGCCCTCCTGACTACCGACCCATGGGGGCACTTCTTCGAGATTATCGAGCTGACATATCTAGAGCTCACTCTGGAGCTCTGTTCTACCTTTCACCTTCAGACGGTGATGACCAATTTTGACGACCCCGACACAGTCCAATTCTGTCTCAGAGGCCTCGTACGTGAGCTGAGTGTCCCACAGTTCGGGGCCGCTTTAGGACTCTACACCGAAGAGTTCATGGAAGATGATTATTTCGAGGACCTCCACCGCCACATCCACTATTCTCCTTCACCTTGCTGGAATGACTTAGCTTCCTCATAGGCCACGTACGACCCCAGTCGCTCCAAGGCGACAACTCTCGCCCCATCATTGAGGTACTTACACGCCATCCTAGCTCATACTTTGACGGGTAGGCGAGAGAGCACCGGCGTCGTCAACACTCACGACGCCTACTTTTTATGGTGCATGGCGAATGGGCCACATCTTCGACTTAGCTTACTTCATCGCCCATGCCATTCAACATCAGACGGAGCAGCATAGGAGAGGAGTCATCTCCATGGGTCCCTACATCACGCGCCTGGCTCGATATTTTGGGCTCTTCAACACTTCCGCTCAGTCCTCCTCACTCACACTTATAGGATCGATGTCCCCACAGGGCATCCGGACGATGCTTCACATGAGGATGATTGAGCGCCGCCGTGGGTGTGATCCTCCTCAGTACCGTCTTTCACAAGCCACAGAGCAGGTCGACCTAGAGGACATTACTGATGATGTCCCCCCACATCATGAGGAGCCATCTTCGATGCCACACCCCCCTCGCCGACTAGTTCATGCGGCTGCTTCACTTTCTGACATCTCTGAATGCCTCACTCAGTTCGAGCAATACTGTACTCAGCAATTTAATGACAACGCTCGACGGTTCGATGGCATCGAGGTGATGTTGCAATAGATTTGTCAGCATTTTCACATCTCGCCGCCACCCCCACCTCACGACGCATCTGACGATGCGGACCTTTGAGTCCATTTATTTTATTTTTATTTTTATTTTTATTTTTATTTTCCTTTTATTTTTATTTCTAGTCTATTTCCCTTTATGTTTCGTATTATAATTCCAAAAGACTTATCTTTTATATTTTGAACTTTATTTTAGTTTTTATAATTATTCCTAATCGAGTAATCCCTTAACCTTCTTCCACAGTTGTGTTTATTTTCTTAATAGTCACTCAGAATTATGCACTTCACTTTGTTATATCTACAATTTTGCGTCAACTATTTCATGGATTTCATCCAAAATTCAGGAAGTTTCACTTCTCCCCCTCTCTTATGATATTCTCATTACATTGTCATTATCTATTTTGGTACATTGATGACAATGTACATCTTAAGTGTGGGGAGGTTATTTAATTGATTATCAGAAAATCCCTGAATTATGCCTTGTTCTTAAGTAAATTTTCTCATATTACTATTAGAATGAAATTTCTATTGATTTATGATTTTCATTGATATGTTTCGGATTAAGTCGTAGATAATTGTGCATTGATGGTTTAAACTTTAAGACATTAGAGAATCAAGCATGATAAGTCTATTTTCAGAATTATAAATTTTTTTAGGTTATTTTCCTAAATTTAAATATTACTTTGAAGTTTGAAATTTGCAAGGTTGACATCAAAAACCATAATTTTTGTGAGATTTTGAACCTTTTAGAGCATATTCTTTTCTTGCTCACTTTATTGATTATGAGTGCGTCAGTATTGATTTGTTATTCTAGAACTTGCTTCGATTATGCATGTCGAGACCACACCTTTGATTTGATATACTGAGAAGATAAAGGCACCTAGGATTTAACCCACTTACTCCATAAATATCCTACCTTCATAATTAACCCCTAGTGAACCCCTTTGAAGCCTAATCAACCATTTCTTGATATACCACTAATATTAACCCGAAACCCAGTTATTTGATTTGTTATCCCCATTTTTCTTGACTCCCCTTTTGTCGAGATTTGATTTGATCAATTGCCTAACTACATTCTTTATTTCAGTGGTTAAATTCATCTTATATCATGTACTTGTTCTTAAAAAAAAAGTTGGAAATTTATTCATTTTTAGTTCTTTGTTATTTGAACTTAAGCAGTTAATTGTACATTTTGAGAAGAAGCTCGTGTTATTAATATTAAGTTTTCAATTGATGTAATTATTCAGTGTTAGTCCATTTTCCTAGTTAGGTGAATTGTCAATTCGATCTCAATTTTAACCCTCCTTTTTAGCCTTTATCCACACCTTTAACCCAAGCCCCGCTACAACCCTTTTTAAAGACCTTTTGATTTGTGTATCATCTCATTTTATAGTGGTGGAGATTTGATTTTCATGCAAGCCTATGGTAATAACTTTTCATGTTTTACTTCTGAGTGCTTAATTTTTGAACCTTAAACACTTTGAGTGATTTGAGTGAATCTTTAGTGAGGATGTCGTATCTTGTCGATTTTGAATCAAGGGTAATTATTTAGGTAAGGGGAAACACCTATGTTTTCATGCTACAAAAGTTTATGACTTAGATTGTTTGAATTTTTAAGGACTCTTTTGGTTAAATTATCAATGTATGAATTATCTGTGAATTATGATGAGACATTATTGATAAGAATTATGAATTAAGGAAGTTAATTTTAATTGTGAGTTGAGGATTTTGCTTGAGGACAAGCAAAGGCTTAAGTGTGGGGATATTTTATAAACCATAATTTATACATATTTTAACCTCATGCTTGGCTTACTTTTGGATGAATTTTCATTAGATTTGATGAATTCGATGCTCCTAATCCCTTAAATTCATGTTTTACATTCAGGAGAGCTTAAGGAGTCGAAAAGATCGATAAATGGGCCAAAAAGGGACAAAATGGGCCTATCTTAGAATTCAACACGGCATGGACTTTCAAACACGATCGTGTGTTACGAGTAGAATCGAACACGGCTTGGATCAATGTACACGGGAAGACCACACGGCCGTGTGTGGTGAGAAAAAGCGAGCACGGCCTAAGGCTATCGAACACGGGTGTGTCACACGGGTGTGTCCCTGCCGACTCCAAGACTAATTCTATTCGGAAAAGGTTACTTGTGGGAAAAGAAAGACGTTCCAAAGCCTATATAAACACCCTAGGGGGTGACCTAAAAGGGGACGCAGAGTAGAAGGCAGAAAATACTCGAAGACAGCCATCGGGAGTAGCTCAGAAGAAGGATCTCCATCAAGACTGAAGATCTCCCATCAAGTTCTTTAGGAGTTTTTTGGGTTTTCCTATGTTTTGTTGTTTTTCCTATTCTATGATGTTTCCCTCTATCATTATGAACTAAATCCCTTAGATACCTAAGGGGATGAAACCTATGACAGATCTTATTATTATTTGATTTATAAGATAAATACTTGTTCTTATTCTTAATTGTGAGTTCTTATTCTTGTTTTGATAATTCATGTTATTGATTCAAGTCGAATGTGCTTATTCAGAGGAGCAAAAGTCCCCGTTTAAGAGTAGATCAACACAATTAAGCGGAGTTGATTGCAACCCTAGAAATAGGGCGATGAAAATCTGCCGGATTAGAGTCAAATCTAATACGGGAATCCATAGATCGAGTTAACGCGATAATAGGGGTTTTAATTAGAAAGAGATTTCAATTAATCAACCTAGAGTCAGTTGTTTTTAGTCTCGAGAGAGATATTAACATAAATCAGGGATTTCTACGGATTAAGTCAAGTGAATAGATCATATGAATCAAAAGTAATAAGTGAAGTCTAGGTGGATTCTTCCTTAGGTATTGCCTCCATCACATAAGTTGTCTAAAAGTATTTTCCTAATTCATTATTTGTCATGGTTTTAATTAAGTTTTAGTTTAAAAGAATTTACTCCAATTTTTAGGCTAGAAAATAAGAAGATAGTAATTACTAGTACTCTTGGTCCTTGTGGATACGATATTTTCTGGTCTTACCATAACTATACTATTAAACGATAGGTGCGCTTGCCTTTATTGTGGTCATAGTTAGTTAGAGACACATCACACACTATCGCAATTTCATATATGGCATGTATAGCTAGACTCACACATGCTACGTTAGTCCGAGAATCGACTAAACCGTAGCTCTGATACCAATAAAATGTAACACCCGTAACCCGAGACCGTCACCGGAATAGGGTTAAGAGGCATTACCAGACAATCAGAACCTTTCACATCCATTTCACGACACAAAGTCAATCATCAATTAAACATACTCAAATATGAGCATATAGTCCCTTATCTAGGTCTACGAGACCTTATACTCGTGTTAGAAAGAGGTCGGGACTAAACCGAATACTTACGAAAGTTTTTAGAATTTCAAACATTCTTCAATACTGTTGAGGTCACACGCCCGTGCAAACTGGCCATGTGCCTCACACGACTACCAGACACACCCATGTGTCCAGGCCATGTCAAAACAGAGCTTGCATACTGACTTATCCCCACGGCCACTAGACACGCCCGTGTGCTATGGCCGTGTGTTACTAGGCTAGCTACTGACTTGATCACATGGCCACCATGCATGCCCGCGGGCCTCAGCCATGTACCCTGTCCAGACACAACTAAAAGTGATCCTTAAACCGCACGGCAGAGACACACGCACGTGCCTCTTAGCCACGTATGCAAAATAGGCCATTTGCAAGGCCAATTTGCCACCCACACAAAGGTCAACCAACAAGCTTCAATATAATACCAATTCATGCTTTTAAATGCATTCAAACATACCATTTCATGCACCAAATAATCATCAACATTACCATCTACTTCCATGCCTAATATCATCACAATAAGTCCATTCAAAGTAACAATTGTATATCTCAATATATATATATATATATCAAGAATTATGTAATTCATGCCACAAATCATCTTCAAACCACATCTTTCATAATCCACAAAGTCATGAAATATACCACATTCATAGCTCATTCATAAATTCTGCATCATTCAACTTCCAAGCCAAATCACATGGCAATGATTAAACATTTCAAGACATATCATAACTTCTAGCCTATACATGCCATATTTCAACTATATACATCTTTCCAAAAGTACCAAAATAGCTTGCCGATAGTGTGATAGAGATGCTGACGATTCTCGGATCCGAGCTAGCTTTACTGACACTGTAAAACAGAGAAACAATCACACAGTAAGCTTTCAAAAGCTTAGTAAGTTTGAAATACAATACAATTAAGTCATTGAATCAAATCAATGAACACATTAAACCATCACATAGATAATTTATCAATGTCACAAAAATTCAACCATATCCAATACTCACATAGCATCCCATTCATCTACTTTAAATTTCATCAACCACATAGGTATCATACATACCTTTGCCAACACATAGTTAGTCACCAACAATGCTACTCACCACTCGACTTTACATTTCGATCAACCTTTGCTATTCTCTTGCTTTATTCGCACACTTAGTGCCAACTTATAGACAAACATAATTGTCATTGCACACTTAGTGCCAATACATTAAATTGAGCTTATATCGGTATCGCACACACAGTGCCAATTCAATAAGCCGAAGCTTCTATCATCTCACACACACAGTGCCAATCATTTCTATCCCGTTTCTAATTTTGCACACTTAGTGCCCTCTAATTCAATTCAGCACATAGCATTTCTAATCCCATAGTTATATAGATAATCATTCAATTCGAATCACATAGAACATAAATTAACAGCTTGTACTATATCCGAACTTACCTCGGACGTCGAAATACCGAAACGGTCGATTAATCGAGCACTTTATCTTTTCCTCGATCTCGATCTGAACCTCTTCTCTCTTGGTCTATACACATTCAAATTCAATCCATTCAATCAACAAATCATTCATTTTAGTCCAAACACACATATTTAGGGCATTTTACATAATAGCCCTCACATTTTCACACTTCAACACTTTAGTCCCTAATTCACAAAATCACGAAATACACATAATTTCCTTTCACCCATGCCTAGCCGAATTCTCTCTATATTCATACAAGTCCACACATTTCATTTATTTCACATTTTAGTCCCTCAATTTACACTTTTCACAATTTAACCCAAAATACTCAATTTCACCAAAAATTCAAATACAAACTATGTTAACCCAACACCAAGCTTTCATATTTCACCAACTAACATCACAAAGCTCACATGTTCTTCAATGGCACATCTTATAAACATCATCAATTCTTTAAATTACAACATGGGCTTGATAGTAGACTAAGCAACAATCTCAAAAACATAAAAATCATCAAAAACCAAAGTCAAAACATCCCTTAATCAAGCAAATCCCTAGCCGAAAATCACAAAGTCTCAAACCGTCCTCTTCTTTTCTTATTTCGGTTGATAGAAAACAAAGATGAGCACTTTCTAGCTTTTGTTTTATTTTAATGTCATCTTATTTCATGTTTATTAATTTTCCCTTAATGAATCATCCATTTAATTTAACAAATATTAGGCCATTTATGTCCATCTACCATCCACTAATTTTAATAATGGACTAATTGCCTCATAAGGCCTCCACATTATAAAAACAATAGCACTTAGGTACTTATAAATCAGCACACAGCTTTTACACTTTACGCGATTAAGTCCTTTCTCTTAATTCGACACACAGTCGATAAAATTACCACACAGAATTTTCACACATGCTATATCACATATAATCAACACCAAAAATAACATTAAAATATTATTCCGACCTCAGATTTGTGGTCTCAAAACCACTATTCTGACTAGGGTCTAAATCGGGTTATTATAATCTCTACTTTATCAAACCAAATAACTACTCGATATTTCAAACTAAAATAGTGAATAAAAAGATTAAAATTTCTCACTCTAATGAGGGGTACCTATGGCACTTAAGACTTGGTCATACTAGACTCGTGAAAAATGGTCCCTTAAGTATGCTTAAAGAAGTTAGTCTTCCATAATGTGAATATTGCTTCGAAGGAAAAAGGACTAAGAGGTCTTCTAATGCGAAAGGTACAAGGGCCAACCAACCTTTAGAACTTGGGTACACTGATATATATGGTCTCATGAGCATCACTACCCGAGAAAGTTATGATTGTTATGTGACTTTCATCGATGACTATTCTTGATATGAATATGTGTATCTAATGCACCACAAAAGCGAAAACTTTAATAAATTTTGAGAGTTTCGTGCATAAGTGGAAATTCAATTAGTTTTATCCATAAAGAATCTTTGGTATGACCGAGGTGGGGAATACTTGTCAGATGAGTTTTTAGGATACCTCATAGAGAATGGGATTTTATCCCAACTGACTGTACCAGACACTCTACAGCAGAATGACATAGCTAAGAGAAAGAATAGAACCTTATTTGACATGGTTCGTTCAATGTTAAGCTATTCACAACTCCCTACTTCCTTCTGGGGATATGCGATACAAATGGCTTGCTATATTTTGAATGATATGCCAATCAAGTCTGCTTATAAAACACCTTATGAACTGTGGCATGGAAAGAAACCAACTCTAAATCACTTTAGAATATGAGGTTGTTTAGCACACGTTCTGGATAAGGATGCAAAGAAGTTGGATGCACGGACAAAATTGTGCGTGTTTGTAGGATATCCTAAACAAACAAAGGGTGGATTATTCTACATTTTGAAAGATAACATGATCAGAGTTTCTACTCATGCTACTTTACTCAATAATAGCTATATGGATAACTTTAAGCCTCAAGGTAAAATGGTACTTGAATAACTTTCGGGATTTGTAGAACAACCACCAAGTTCAATTCTCGAGAAAGTTGTAGAAAGACCTGTAAACAATCAACAACATAGAGGAATTCATCGTAGTGGGAGAGTTTCTAAGAAACCAAACTTCTTTATCTATGATGGTAGTATTTATAATATAGAAGCTAATCATGAGGATAATGACCCACTCACTTACAAGGAGGCTCTGTAGGACATTGATTCCAAGTTCTAAAAATAGATCATGGATGTCGAGATGGATTCTACGAAATCCAATACGGTGTGAGAACTTCTAGACTTATCGGTTGGGATTAAACCCATAGGGTGTAAGTGGATCTAGAAGAAGAGAAATGCGGAAGGGAAAATGGGAACACATAAAACTAGACTTGTAGGGAAAGACTACACACAGATAGAAAACATCGATTATGATAAGACCTTCTCTCTGAAATTCATGCTCAAGTTTATTTTCATACTCTTATCCATTTTTGTTGCTCTCGATTATGAGATCTAGTAAATGGATGTCAAGACAACATTCTTGAATGACTATCTTGATGAAACCCTCTGACTATCTTGTTAAGTAGGCGTCCCGCCCATGGAATAAAAGATTTTGTAACATCCCCACTTAAAAAAGAGAGAGAATATTTATGGTAGGAGTCTTCGAATATGGGATCTATAAATAAATAGTGGTATAAGGAATTGTGATAGTTTTTAAAGGAAGTTAAACATGAAAACATAAAGAATTATTAGTAGGAGCATGTGGTTAAGTTCAAAATTCGTTATTGAGTTTAGGGATTAAATTGAATAAGTTGGGAAAGTATAGGAACTAAAGTGCAAGTATTCCATTTTTATTTTGAAATAAAGGACTTAATGAAAATTTTACAATTACTTAAAAAAATCAAAGGTTTCATTATGGCTTTTAAATCATATTTTAATTAAATAATTATTGTTTAATATTTATTTAAAATATTATTATTTTATTAAATATTATTATAATATAAATAAAAGAAAGATGTTCAACTTTCTTTACTTTTCTTTCTTATTCGCGAAAACGAAAAGGGAAAGAAAAAAAATCGCTTCCATTATTTTCCTTCAAATTCAAGTATAAGGTATGGTATTTCTTCAAGTTTTTCATAGATTTTGAATCTTTGAAGCTTGTTTTACATATGTATAGTAATAGTTTTTTTTATCAAGTATTTTGAAAGTTTTCATTAAAGGACATTGATGAAGCTTAGAAAACTCAAGTGAAGTAGGTATATTTTTTTTAATAAGAAATTATTAGAAGATGAATTCTAGCTTGTTAGAAGTGTGAAAAAGAAATAAAAATGGATGGAATTACTTGGTTCATTTGGTCATGGTGAAGGGGAAGTAGAGAAACTTGTCCATTTTGTGTAATATTGGTGCTAAATAATAGCTTGTGAAGTAGTGAGTATTTTGGTGAAGACGGAATTGAAATGAATAATCGAGTCGAAAGATATGCGAATTTCAGACTAGGAAACTTAAGTTGCCAACATGATTAACCATGCATATTTAAGTTTGTTTTATTAGTTTTAGTATTAGAATGGATAAATGACATTGTTTCGTATTGAATTGCTCCTATTGTAGCTAAAAAAGAAGCGAACATCTTGAAAGAGAAAGGCAAAGAGAAGGAGTAAAGCGATTGAAACTTTGGTTTGTGCTAATATATTATTTTCATTACACAAAGCTTTAGAATATTTAGTTACTGTGACTAGTTATATTTATTTTACTTTATTTTTATGATTTTTGGATGATTTAGTTCATATTTATAAAATTATGTTTCGAGATGAAGACTATATTTTTCATATGATTAAATTAGAAAATTCATGATTATGATTTGGATTTGAATATTGTGATTTTAGATAATTGAGCAAGAAAATGTTTAAAATATTTTGAATGGGAAGCCTAATTTTACATTAGGCGATATGTGATTTGAACATGAAAAGAAATTGAAATGAGAATTATATGAAAATGGAATTGAAAAGGATCATGAAATTTGATTTTTACCCCGTTACACTATGTTAGACTAAATTAGATATAGTTGGCATACCATAGAGTCTTTATATCAGATGATTTAGAACTCTCTAATTCCCAGAAGGTCAAGGAAGGAAAGGCTAAATTGGTCAGTTCTTATTATTAGCCCCAATTCCTAGAGGGTCGTGGACTACTCTAATAGCCATCGTTGTCGAACAACTCAGGGTGTCAGATTTGAGTATCTGTTTATGAGTCTAAACTTTAGTACGGGGTCTAAATTTAAAGAAAATCAAAAACAAATTTTGAATTTATTTGAATTTCCATATTGTGAAAATTAAATTAATTACGTGATTTTGAATTTAATTAAAAAGCTTATTTTATTTATTTGATTTGTCAATATCAAAATATTAAAGTTTATTAATATTAAAACTTTCTTTTATTGTGATGTATTAATGATATTTATAACCATGTTTTAATTTATTTCTATCATTTAATTTACGTTCAATACTTACGTAATGATTTATATGATATTAGCACTACTGAGCATAAAAATTGCTTAGCGTACGATTTGTCTATTTTGCCGTGCATAGGTAGTTAGATTCAGTAGGTCATCCCAACAGCATCTGAAGAACCGAAGATCAGCTCAAACAATGTTAGTGAAAAGTTTACTTTATAGTTGATATAAATGGCATGTACCTAGGCATGTATATATAGTATTATGTCGTAAACTAAATTTAAATATTTTCGTTATGTTTTCTTTAATAGTACTTTATAACTAATGATTTGGATGAAATAGTAAAGCATAAAAATCTAGTTTATTGATATGTTTTGAGAAATCGAAGTGTGGGGAATTAATTTGGGTGATGATATGAATATATTGTGAAATCTAAATTTTTGCAGGTTTTTTTATGTAAAAAAGGCAGAAATGCTACTGAATTTTTTATAAAACAATTTTACCACTACGTTTCCTTTTCAAAAACAAAGTAAGATAAAAAAAGTAAGTTGCTTCAGCAACGGATTGTGGCATTTTATATTCATATCCAACAACTGGGTCGGGTATAAGGTGTCACATTTGAATGGTATTAGAGCTATCCGAATTTGATATCGAATGAGTAAAAATGTGATGTATTATGTATAGTTAAGTCTAATGTAGATGCCATTATTAAATATTGAGTTTGAGCTGAAATCGAATGTGAAATTGTTTTATTTGAAATTTTATATAGTAATATGTCCGAGTAATTAAGAGATAGTATGGAACAAGAAATAGAAGACAAAAATAGACCCATTGCACTTGGTGAAGAGGGAATTAGTGTTCATTAGTCTTCGAGAACTTCTGGA
This sequence comes from Gossypium sturtianum, assembly GCA_025698515.1. Taxonomy (NCBI): domain Eukaryota; kingdom Viridiplantae; phylum Streptophyta; class Magnoliopsida; order Malvales; family Malvaceae; genus Gossypium; species Gossypium sturtianum. The sequence continues at coordinate 45,242,242 of CM046953.1, read as the reverse complement.
CAAAGACAGCCGGCTCAAGGTGATGATCTATTATTGCGTATTGTTGCTGATTTGTTACAGAGAGTTGTTGGAATTGCACCTCAGCCTACACCTCCCGCTAGAAAAAGAGGGTATTTGATTAAAGAAGTAAGAAAACACGGGGCCATTGAGTTTAGAGGTGTGAGAGGTGTTGATCCTTCTATTGCTAAAGAATGGTTAGAATCAGTTGAAAGGATATTCAAACAATTAGAATGCACCCCAATTGAGTGTTTGAAGTGTGTTGTGTCTCTACTGCAAGGAGATGCCTTCCATTGGTGGAGAACAATGGTCTATTCCCACCGTGCAGATCAGATTAATTAGGAGTTGTTTCAGACTGAGTTTAACAAGATTTATGTTGGAGAACTATATCTAGAAGAAAGGTAGAAAGAGTTTATTGAGCTGAAACAGGAAAGGATGAACATTACCGATTATGAACAAGAATTTCTTAATCTGTCTAAGTATGCTTCGGAATTGGTTCTTACTAAGGAAGCTAGTTGCAAACGCTTCCACCAGGGATTGAGAGATGAGAATAAATTTTAGATGGCTTCTCATAGGATTACAAATATTGCTAATATGGTTGAAAGAGCTAAAATGGTAGAGCAAGCAATGGGGTTAGATAAAGAGAAAGTGGATGATAAAGTTTAAGGAAAGAGGTTGATTGGTTCTAGCTCACAACCACCTTTTAAACGAGCTAGAGATTTCAGAAGCCAAGGGAGATCCACTACACTTCAGATTGGTGCTGATGGCAGAAGATGATCTAAACAGTCATCTACTCCAATATCCAAAATAGACCGTACTAGCCGTACTGTTTGGATACCTCATGCGATTATTGCGGGAAGAGTCATAAAGAAGAGTGATGGCGTAAGACTGGAGCATGTATTAGATGTGGTTCGATAGAGCATTATGTTCGTGATTGTTTGAAGTCAGTTCATGTTACCCCTATTTCATCTCATAGATCAACTTTTGCACCTCAAGGTCATGGTAGTACCCGAGGTGGTGCCAGTGGCAAAGGCAATCAGGAGAGAGTCACTGATTCATCTACAAGTCATGTAGAGGCTACCATTCCAACTAGAGTCTATACTTTCAGAACCAGAGAAGAACGTGATGCCATCGATGTTGTTTCTGGTATTTTTTTCTAACGTGATGCCATCGATGTTGTTTCTGGTATTTTTTTCTCTATTTTCTGTATCTATTCATGCATTAATAGATCTAGGTTCTACACATTCATACATGAGAACTAGGATTATTAATATAGAGAAACTAATAGTTGAGTTATCAAAGGTTAGAATAAATGTTTCAAATATGATGGGACATTCAGTGATAGTAAATCAAGTATGTATGCGGTGCCCTATTGAGATTCAGGGTAAAATATTATCGGTCGATTTACTATTGATGCCATTTGATGAATTTGATGTGATTTTGAGAATGGATTGGTTGTTAGAGCATGGTGTAATTCTTGATTGTAAAAAACAAAAAAAAAACTTTATGATATAGGACTCAAATGGTGAAAGGTATGAAACCAATTGGTCTTGCTCAAACAATCTAAGCAATAAAGACAGATAAGTTCATTAAGAAGGGTTGCGAAGTGTTTCTTACTTATGTTATAAATTTGACTGAGAAAAGTTTGAAATTAGAGAAAATTCATTCGGTGTGTGAATTTTCAAATGTGTTTTCGGAAGAATTACCGGGACTTCTACCTGATCGAGAGGTAGAGTTTGCAATTGAAGTTTATCCAGGAACTACTTCAGTATCTATTACCCCTTACTGCATGTCACCAAAAGAGTAGAAAGATTTATTAAATCGAGGCTTTATATGAACCAGCGTATCACCTTGGGGCGCACCAGTGTTGTTTGTAAAGAAGAAAGATGGTTCGTTGTAGTTGTGGTTGTGTATCGATTATCGATAATTAAATAAGGTGACAATAAAGAATAAATATCCTTTGCCTCATATTGATGATTTATTAAATCAATTGAAAGGTGCAAGAGTATTCTCTAAGATTGATCTGAGATTTGGTTTTTACCAATTGAAGGTGGAAGAAAGTGATATACTGAAGACTGCTTTTCGAACTAGATATGGACATTATGAATTTTTGGTGATGCCTTTTGGGCTGACTAATGTTCCTACTGCATTCGTGGATCCCATGAATCGCATTTTTCAACCATATTTAGATCAGTTTGTAGTGGTGTTTATTGATGATAATTTAATTTATTCAAAAACTGAGGAGCATGATCAACATTTAAGGATTGTATTGTAGAAATCATGAGAAAAGCAAGTTCATGGGAAACTTGGCAAATATGAGTTTTGGTTATCTGAGGTAGTGTTCTTTGGGAATATAGTCTCGGCCGAAGGTATCCGTGTAGATCCAAAGAAAGTTGAAGCCATTTTGGAATGGAAACAACCCAAAAATGTTTTAAAGATCCGCAATTTTCTAGGATTAGCGAGATACAACTGGAGATTCGTTAAAGGATTTTCAAAGATAGCTTTGCGTCTGACCCGACTACTCTAGAATAATGTACCTTTCAAATGGGATGAGTGGTGCTAGGAAAGCTTTGATACGCTTAAGAAATTGTTGACAGAGGCTCCAATGTTAACACTTCTAGATTCGGGAAAGGAGTTTGTGGTATATAGTGATGCAAGATAGAAAAGTGACTGAATATGCTTCACGACAACTAAGATCATATGAACGCAACTATCCGATGCATGATTTAGAACTGGCAGTGGTTGTTTTTGGATTAAAAATCTTGAGACACTATTCATATGATGAAAAGTGCTACATCTACACAGATCACAAAAGCTTGAAATATCTTCTCACCCAGAAAGAATTGAACTTGAGACAACGTCGTTGGATAGAGTTGTTAAAATATTACGATTGTGTAATTAATTATCATACAGGTAAAGCAAATGTTGTTGCTGATGCTTTGAGTCGAAAATCTCTTACTGATTTGAGATCAATGTTTGCACAGTTGAGTGTTTCTGATGATGGTGCATTATTATCTGAATTAATAGTGAAGACGCATGTAACACCCCTAACCCAAATCCATCGCCGAAACAGGGTTACAAAGTATTACCAGAATTTACAGAACAAATAGACAGAAATTTCACATCATATAATATTCATATTAGAAACCAATCAAAACCATACATATTGTCCCTTATATGAGCCCTCGAGGCCCAAAATACACGTTAGAATCAAGTCGGGAATAGATCAAATACTTAAAGAATTTTTCAAAAAACATTAAAATTTTTCGAAGTTACAGGGGACACACGGCCGTGTGGTCAAGCCATGTGGTCAGGCCGTGTGACTCACACGGTCAGGAGACATGCCCGTGCCTTAGGCCATGTGGACATTCAAAATAGGGACACACGGCCGTGTCCTAGCCCGTGTTCGTACCGGTGTAACTCTCTAACTTGGGTCACACGGCCAAGACACACGCCCGTGTGCTAGGCCATGTGAGCATACTAACTTGCATTTTTAATAAGATACAGGGGACATACGACCGTGTCACCTAGCCATGTGTCACACACGGTTGATACACACGCCCGTGTCTCTACCCGTGTGGACGAAAATAGGCCATTTTCCAAGCCACATTTCTCACCCAATTTGGTACTAACCTAAACACAACAATTTGCACATCGCCAAGCCATAATAAGACATTCAAAACAAGCAAAAATCAATTCTTAAACATGAAATATCACCACATACAACCAATATGCCCTTAGGCACCTCAATTAATAAATTAATAACATGTCAACCAAATATCCATATTTACCTAGATAACCAAATGCTTATACGCATAATTGTACCAAATGTACTATTTCAAACCAATCATCAATATACCTATAAGTTTTCCATCATTCAATCATATCAAACACACATTAAATATGTTAAGGACACATATATAAACACATCAAAATATATCAAACACAAGCCATTCAAATGGCTTGTCTCAACAGAACATTTATATACCAACATTGGCCAAAATATCCTATACATGCCATTATAACCGAAATTAATTTACTGAAAGTACCAAAAGAGATAATGAATAGTGTGAAATAGCTCCGACCAGTTTCCAATCCAAATGAGCTTTCGAATTACTATAAAACATGAAAAATAACACAGAGTAAGCATTTAAGTTTAGTAAGTTCGTATAATACAAAATTTAACTGGCCCTATTTCCACAAAATAGGTAAGTAAACATAGCATATCTCAATCAATTTGGCCAAAAGCCTAAACACATTATCACCAACATATTAGCCATGAAAATCACATTTAAAATCCAACACATATGGTTGAATTCATCAAATAATCATATTTCATGTATATACCGGTAATAGTTCATATCAAACTCATATGATTCCATAACAGAACTGTGTCCGTTGAACCATTTAAAATCTCGTTGGATACACGGGTAGTACACACAAGGTGTACTGAACTGTAATCCATCAATTCATATTCATGTATGCTCATACGAACTGTGAACAGTAAGCTCTTCCAAGCTGAATAACGGGAAGCTCATGTGAGCTGAATAACGGGAAGCTCATACGAGCTGAGTATCGGGAAGTTCATAAGAGTTGTGGTGTGTCAGCAATACATGCAGGACCCTAACCAAATCGATAACCCTAATGACATGTCATTTGTACCCTACGAATTTCATAAGGTTCAAACGGGACTCGGTAATCGTCGAATATACAACCGGCATTTTTTCATGGCAATTGTACAATTCACAAACAATAATTCAATTTAACACATATTAATGTACAATGTAATTATACGAACTTACCTCGTCAAGTTTACGTAGATACGAAGACGACTAATCCGATATTTTTCCTTTGCCTTGATCTAACTCTGTACTAGGTCTAATCGGATCTATACGAATGAATTTAACTCAATTCAATATAATTCATATTCAATTTAGTCCAACAAATGTTTGGAAAAATTACTATTTTCCCCTACACTTTTAATTTATTACAGTTTAGTCCCTAGGCTCGAAAAATGACTTTCATGCAATTTAATCCTTATTCAAACCTAGTCAATTTTTATACATATTAATAGCAGCCCATATAATTCACAATTTCACAATTTTACCATAAATTTATCATCTTTTTCAATTTAATCCATAATTGATAATTTCATCAAAATTCTCTTTACAAAAGTTGTTTATCTAACAACAACCTTTTATTTTCTATCTTAAAACTTCAAAATTCAAGCTTACTCATCAATGGCAAAACCCTAATACTTTATCAATTTTGCAAATTAATCCCCGAGTTAGCCAAATAAAGCTATTACGATTTCAAAAATATATAAATCATTAAAAACGGAACAAGAATACATACCTAACTAAACAAAACAAGCTTGCTAATATCTCAGGCTTCCATGGCTAGGTATTCTCTCTTTCTTTTTCTTTTTTTTTTTGGTGGTAGATAATGATAATAGATTTTTCTTATTTTATTTAATATCACTTTAATTGATAATTTCCAAAATTAATCTTAATGTTTCATGAAATTTCCAATAATGACTATTCATGCTTAACCACTAAGCATTTTAATGGTCTATTTACTATATAAGGAACTCAAATTTCAAATTCTATAGCTATTTAATACCTTTAGCTATTAGAACTCAACTTTTGCACTTAATGCAATTTACGCAATTTAGTCATTTTCATCAAATTAGGTATGTAAACGTTAAAATTTCTTAACAAAATTTTAGAACATAAAATAATAATATAAATTTTTTGACTTCGGATTTGTGGTCCCAAAACCACTGTTCTGATTTCATTAAAAACGGGCTGTTACAACTCTCCCCCTAAAGGAATTTTTGTCCTCGAAAATCTTACCAGAAAAGAGGTTCAGATATTGCTTTCTCATAGCTTCTTTAGGTTCCCAAGTAGCTTTTTCTATTCCGTGTCACTGCTAGAGAAATTTTACTAAAGCTATGTTTTTATTTCTCAATTCTTTAACCTTTCGTGCTAGAATTCTGATCGGTTCCTTACTGTATGTCATGTTAGGCTGAATTTCAACATCTGTCAGGGAGATAACATGTGAAGGGTCAGACCTGTACCGTTGTAACATAGACACATGAAAGACATTATGAATCTTTCTAGTTCTGACGGTGAAGCTAATCGATACGCAATGGGTCCGATTCTTTCAGTAATCTCATACGACCCAATAAATCGTGAATTCAGCTTTCCTTTACGACCGATTCGAAGAACTTTCTTGTAACAGCCCAGTTTAGACCCTAGTCAGAATAGTGGTTTCAGGACCACAAATTTGAGGTTGGAAAAATATTTTTATATTATTTTTGGTGTTTACAATATGTGATTGAGTATGTGTGAAGATTCTGTGTGGAAATTTTAACGTTTGTGTGCTTAATTTTGAAAAAAGACTTAATCGCATAAAATGCAAAAGCTGTGTGCTGATTGTTAAAGTGCTTAATTGTCATGACTTCTTAAATGAAAGGTCCTTATGTTGTTAATAAACCCTTTGATAGTAAATGGATGATAATGGCATGGTATATGGTGTTATTATTAATATTCATTAAAGGTAAAATGGTAAAAACCTTATTAATGTGTAATAAAATAAAACAAAATCAAATGCTCATCTTTTTCAAGCATATTTCCACCAAATATTGAAGAAAGGAATATCCATTGAAGCATTTTAGGTTTTGGGACACTCATAGCTTAATTAAGGTATGTTTTGAGCTCGGTTTTTAGGGATTTTAACGTTTTTGTATTCGTTGCTTTGTGTTCTAGCTAGCCCATACTTTAATTTTAGAATTTGATGGTGATTTCGAGACATTCTATTGATGAAATCTTGAGCTTTATGATAGTTGATGATGAAATATGGAAGATATGTGAAAGATTAACATATTTTGTCTTTGAATTTTTAGTGAAATTGAGTAATTTGGGCTAAATTGTGAAAATGAGAAATTAGAGGACTAAAATGTGAAATAAATGAAATATTAGGGCTTGCATGAGCACAAGGAAAATTTGGCTATGTAACAACCCAAACCCGGCCCAAACATTACGACCGAATTTGATTTGTTACGGAGGAAAACCTTGTGAATCACCATTTCGATACCTATTTAATTTTTATTGAAAACTTCTCATTTTCGGTTATCTTGCCAAAACTATACTTGGATTTAAGTTGGAAGTTTAATTAGGTCCGATTGTTATACCAGTTTCAAGTGTGCCCGATGGCACGATTAAACTTTTTCGTGTTAACTTAAGAAAACATGTGATTTTAGTTCAATTTAATAATATAGTTTAAAGTAAACATCCAACATAAAAAAAACACAACTAAAGTTTATGGAGGCCTTATTACAACCAAAGTAAAAATAACCAAATTTAAAGTTCAATAAATTTAAATCCACTGCATGGCCACCTCGAGTCCAACCGGCTCCTCAACCGCCATCTACGAGTCACACGAAAAATGTTAAAGGAGAAGGTGAGTCACCAAGACTCAGTATGTAACCCTTCCCCCGTTTAAAAACAACATTTCATACACAACATATAACGGTTAATATGCAGAGTATCCTGTGCCCAACCTAGCCAACCAAACGCCTTTGTCTACCCCATGTGGTACCAAACCACTGGTGACCGTAGTCACAATGTGTTACCAAAACACTGGTGGTGCCAAACCACTGGTGACATATAGTCACAATGTGCTACCAAAGCACTGGTGTCCGTAGACACAAATCGGGTGATGGGGCCAACCCATCGTGTGATACCAAATCACTGGCAGACGATCCCATATCTCAAGTGGGGCCAACCCACGGTGGTGTTAACCACAGGGACAAGTCGCTATGAGGTGCCAAACCTCTGGAGGTACCAAACCTCTGGTGACATATAGTCACAGTGTGTTACCAAAACACTGGTGCTCGTCAGCACGAAACATCACTGCCCCCTCCTCTCATATAGCCCATAGTAGGTAAACAGTTAACAACAGATCTCATGCATTCATCACATGTATCAATAAACCATGCTTCCCAAAAGCATTAAAGTAATCTCATATCAACAGAGACTTACCGGGATCCTCACTTGTACCGTTAAGGTACCAAATCGCATCTACATCAAGCAGATTTACATACAATATATATATATATAACACAACATTAACTGCTATAAGTGTGTATGTACACACCTGTCACCCTTGGATGCTCTAAATCCGAAAAAGAAACGTTGGCCACTCTAGATCTACTGATCCCTATATTCGGCCAAATACTCATATTAGTACTATGGCCTATTCGGCCAAGTCAAATTATTAGAAGGGGTTCCTTATGAACCCGAACCTTACCTATCACCCCTTGAGTACTCACTTCGGTACTTGGTATGCGATTCCTGCTCCACTCCTACATTCGGCCATCACTAGAGTTATTAGCCTTTGGCTTAAACGAATAGTAAACTAAAGGAAATCTTCTTACCACTACTTACCAAAGCCGAATGCTAGAGATTAGGAGTTTGGGTCGACTTCTTCACAAACTTGGGGTACCTAGGAGAGATCGTTTATCAACGTTTAGAAGCCTTGTTAACCTTTGCCAAAATCGGCACTTCCCCTTGTAAAAGAAATCGACAAAGAAAGAAGAGAAAGGGGAGATGGACATTCGGCCATTACTTACCCTTTACAACTGATTGGAGAGGAACTCTTGAGAAGAACCTATGCCCACTTGATATTCGGCCAAAGTAGATCTTTTTGGAAGAAAAGAGATTTCGGCACCACAATGGAGTATGTTCGGCTAAAGAGGAGGAAAGAAAGAAATAGTGGAAAAGGGAGATAGGGGTTTCGGCAAAGAAAGGAGTAGAGGGTTCTTGGTGTTAAGCAAAAAAGAAGAATGAGGAAGATGTCAATGGTGGTTTCGGTTTTGAGAGAATGAGAAAGAAGTGGAAAAATATTAGAAGATGAGAGAGAGGAAATTCGGCTATTCGCAAAGGGAAAAAGAAGAAGAATCAAATGAATAGGTGCCTTAAGAGAATTCGGCACTCTCCCCCCCTATACTCAGTCTCCTAGCCGTCCACTCCTCTTCAACAAGGAGTCCCACATTCGGCCAACACCTAGTTTTTCTCTAGGCCACCCACTTGATTTAATTCAAACAATTTTGAATTAATAAAAATAATCTCCTGGTAATCCTCATTTATCTCCCATTATCCTTGAGATTAAACAATTAAAAATCTATTTTCAATGCCCATATTATCTCTTATTAATACTATTTAATAAAAGAGTTTGAAGGAGAAAAACTCTCCCCCTTGTGCCGTCCAAATAAAAACAAAAAGGAGGATTTCGTGACTCAACCAAGGCTCTCCTTCCTCTTGATGTGGCGTCACATGCTAGCTCTTAAGTGGGCTTGCTTTGCCACTTATCCAAGGCCTAATTAGTGTTAAATTACCCACATTTATTCTTATAACACCCACTTACTAAGGCTCCCTTCTTTTAAAATTAAAAACTGAAATTTCTCTATCAAACCGGGCACACTCAAAGCCTTAAATTAAGCTCTATTATTCCATTAATAATATCACAGCAGTTCATAACAAGAAAATAGTCAAATTCCAAATAACCCCATATTTGGGATATTACAGTTCTACCCCCCTTAAAATAAATTTCGTCCTCGAAATTCCTTGATCAAAAGAGATGGGGTATTCTTGTCGCGCATCACCTCCTCGGGCTCCCACGTAGCTTCTTCCACTCCGTGGTTCCGCCATAACACTTTCACTAAAGGCACTGCCTTCCTACGTAGAACTTTCACCTCTCGGTCTACAATCTGAACCGGTTCTTCTTCAAAAGATAAATCCGAGTTCACCTCGATCTCTGCTACTGGCACAACGTGCGAAGGATCTGACCGATACCGTCTCAGCATTGACACATGAAATACGTCATGAATCGACTTCGATTCTGGCGGCGACTCTAGGTGATAAGCCACTGGTCCTACTCGCTTCACAACAAAAGATATGGCCCGATGAACCTTGGGCTTAACTTCCTTTCCGTCCAAATCTCAACACCTTTTTCCAAGGCGACACTTTCGTAAAAGACTTTGTCTCCCACAAATACTCCATTTCCTTGCGTTTGAGATCGGCATAAGACTTACGCCTATCCGATGCTTCCTTGAGACGAGGACCGAATCACCTTGACTTTGTCTTCCGTCTCGGTTACCAGTCTGGACCAGAACTTGTCTTTCTCCCAACTCCGTCCAACATGTAGGAGTCGACACTTTCGTCCATATAGGGCCTCGTATGGAGCCATTTGAATACTCGCTTGATAACTATTGTTATAAGAGAATTCCGCTAATGGTAGGTACTCCTCCCAACTACCACTAAAATCCAAGACCACGACCTCTTAACATGTCTTCTAAAATCAGATCACCCTTTCCGATCATCCAGTCGATTTGTGGATGGAAAGCCGTCTTGAAAATCTAACCGTGTACCCAAAGCTTGATGCAACGCTTTCCAAAACCTTGACGTGAATGCAGGATCCCTATCCGAGATAATCGACACTGGCACGCCATGCAACCTCACTATTTCACCCACATACAGCTTCGCTAGCTTCTGGAGTGAGTAATCCATTCTCACCGGCATGAAGTGGGCTGATTTAGTCAGGCGATCCACAATTACCCAAACTGCATCCTTCTTGGTGGGCGTAAGGGGTAGCCCACTAACAAAATCCATGGTGATCCTCTCCCATTTCCATTGAGGGATCTTTATCGGTTGAAGTAGTCCCGATGGTGACTGATGTTCACCTTAACTGGCGACACGTCGGACACTTCCCTACGAACTCCGTTATCTCACGCTTCAACCTGGCCACGAGTAATCAAGCTTTCCGCAAATCTCCATACATCTTGCTTCCCCCGGATGCATAGCGTATGGGCTGCTATGTGCATCTTGGAGAATTTTCTTGCCTTAATTCTGTATCCTTTGGCATACATACTCGTCCTTGAAAACAAAGCACTCCTTCACTAGACAGACTGTACCCTTCCAAACCACCGTCTTGAACTTGTACCCTCTTAGAGCTCAAGCCCTCATCCACTAACCGCTTTTCCTTAACCTCCTCAACCCAAGTCGGCTTTACTTGGAGTTCCGCCAAAAGACTTCCATCATCATACAGACTTAATCGGCGAACATTGCTCTTAAGTCCGTCACCACCTTCCGGCTCAATGCGTCGGCTACCACATTAGCCTTACCGGATGGTACTCGATTGAACAATCATAGTCCTTTAGTAGTTCAATCCACCGACGCTGCCTCGATTCGGATCCTTCGAGTCGGAAGATACCTCAAGCTTTTGTGATCCGTGTAGACCATCGACTTCTCTCCATACGGGTAATGTCTCCATATCTTGAGCGAAGACGACCATTTGCTAACTCTAAGTCGTGAGTTGGGTAGTTAACCTCATGCGGTCTTAATTGACGGGATGCATAGGCTACTACCTTCCCATCTGCATCAACACACATCCCAAACCGGTGTGAGATGCATCACAATAAATCTGTGAATAACTTTCCTGCTTGGTTCAGTACCAAAACTGGAGCTTCCACAAAATCTTCCTTAACTTATCAAAGCTTTTGCTGCGCTTCTCCGTCCATACAAATGGGACACCTTTCCTTAGCAACTTAGTTAACGGTGGCTGCTATTAGAGAGAATCCTTCCACGAATCTCCGATAGTACCTGCTAAACCCGAGAAAACTTCGTATTTCAGCCACCGTCCTAGGTGGTTTCCACTCCAATACTGCTTCAACCTTGCGAGGGTCCACTCTAATTCCTTCAGCTGATACTACATGACCTAAGAAAGCCACTTCCCTAAGCCAAAATTCACACTTACTGAATTTGGCATATAACTGCTTCCCCCTCAATACTTGCAGAACTATCCGTAAATGCTTGTCATGCTCCTCTTACGTCTTTGAATAAACCAATATGTCGTCTATGAACACCACGACGAATCGGTCCAAGTCTTCTTTGGAAAACTCTATTCATCAAGTCCATAAATGCCGCCGGTGCATTGGTCAACCCGAATGGCATTACCAAGAACTCAAAATGCCCATACCGAGTTCGGAATGCCGTTTTGTGAACGTCAGCCTCCTTTACCTTAAGTTGATGATATCCTGACCTAAGGTCTATCTTCGAAAACACCGAGGCACCCTTCAGTTGATCAAACAAGTCGTCAATCCGAGGCAACGGATACTTGTTCTTGATCGTTAACTTGTTCAATCGGCGGTAGTCGATGCACATCCGCATGGAACCGTCCTTCTTCTTGACAAACAACACAGGTGCTCCCCACGGAGATATACTTGGTCGTATAAACCCTCTATCCAAGAGCTCCTGAATTTGAGCCTTTAGCTCCACCAATTCCTTTGGTGCCATTCGGTATGGTGCTATGGACACAGGTGCCGTTCCAGGTAGCAAGTCTATACCGAATTCGACTTCTCGATCCGGAGGCAAACCCGGAAGTTCTTCTGGGAATACATCAGCAAATTCCCCAACCGTTCGGACCTTTTCAATTACTAACCCCTTAGCTTCCAAAGCACAGATTTGAACCAAATACGCCTCACAACCCTTCTTGACCATCTTTTCAGCCTTCAAGGCAGTCACTACATTGGATAGATAATTCCTTCTATCTCCTATCATAACCACTTCATCACCTTCAGCCGTCTTAAGGACCATGCGCTTAGCCGCGCAATCTAAATTCGCTTGGTACTTAACCAACCAATCCATACCAAGGATCAAATCGAACTCCCCAAACGGTAGTTCCATTAAATCAGCTACAAATACTACCCCTTGGAGTTCTAGGGGTACGCCTCTATAAAGTCTATTTACGACTACGGAGTGACCTAAGGGGCTAACTACGGTCATCTCCTAGAAGCGATTTGAGTTTAGGTCCATAGTTCCTACCACACTACAAGCAATGTGCGAGTGCGTCGAGCCCACATCAATCAATGCAACATAAGGAAAACCGAAAATTAGAAACGTGCGGGTTATGACATCCGGTGCGTCACCTTCTTCGCGACACCTTGCTGCGTAAACTAAGCCGGTGCGCCTAGCCTCTGTGTTGCCCTGAACCTCTCGCCTTGAGTTCCACGACCTCGGTTAGGACCGTTGTTTCCTCTGCCATTACCACGACCCTCCGTGGTCCTACATTTCTATCCCGAGCACGGTTACGCCCTTTCCGGTGCTTCTTAGCTAGTTTCGGGGACAATCTCGTGACGCGATGCTCCAAATACCCACACTCAAAACATCCTTTGTCACCGGTCCAACAACCTCCCCAATGGGTCTTTCCACAGCGATTGCACTGAGTCGGCCTCTGATTAGCAGTCGTGGGCCTTGCTGCCTGATTGGGCCCACTTGGCCTAGCCTTTTTCTGAGCACTTTCGCTTGATCCAGCTGACCCAAAACTTCTCTTCTGATTGTTCTTACTATAGTTCTGCCTCACAGCCTCCTTGATTCCTTCGGCTACCTTAGCCTTCTCCACTAGAGATGAGAACTCACGAACTGGCTGTGGGGCAATCAAGAACCTTAAATCATCTCGAGTCCGTCCTCAAAGCGGACACAGCGCTCATGTTCGATGAGCCACGATGCCTCTCGCATATCTACTCAAATTTAGAAATTCCGCCTCATATTCGACACGGACTTAGTTCCTTGCACTAATCCCGAAAAGCCTTTCTCTGCGGCGTCGGTGTAGCTAATGCCCACATACTTTTTCTAATAGGTGGTTACGAAATACTCCCGTGTCAAATCATCTGCTGTAGCCCCATCTCGAACCGTAAGCCACCACCGATACGCTTCATCCTTTAGAAGCGACACGCCTTTCACTTCTCTTCCTCGGTCAAAGCAAGGTCATCCATGATTCTTTCCGATTGACTCTAGCCATGTTCCATTGCAGCTTGGTGCCACTCCCGACACACCTCGGAATACCTCCGCTCCGTTAGATCGGAGTCGCTCGGGGACAATTTCGAGCTCCTACATTTCCACCACCCCGACCACCATCTCCAAGACTCGCAACACGACTTGCGATACCGACTCGCCACCGATGCGCTCCGGCTCCTCGGCTCTAAAAGTAGGAGGTGGTGGTGGCAGTGGTACCTCATTTTCTGAACCTTGTCCTGACCTGACGGGTTCAGACACCGTCATCCTACCCCTACCACGTCCACGGCGTCCACGTCCTCTAGAGCTCATTCTATCTACCGCGCTTTTAATCTGATTAAGAAAAATTTTATGCGTTAGCATTTGTTTCACTTTATTACTCGCGAAGAAATTTTATGGATAAGATTTAATCAGAGATTCTTTCGAGCAAACAATGTTTCAGTTTCCTATCCTAGTTCACACAAAGAAGTTCATGCATCCATTCCTTAATACTTTCCATACCTATTCACTCATCGGACATTTCTGCCCATTTCTAACCCAGGGGTATTTTCGACTTTTATCCTACTGAAATATTTTACGTAATTTTCCAGAACCAAAATATGTTCTTGATGATTTCCAAAGCTAAGTTATTGAATATTTGTAGAATAGTTGAAATTTTTGGGCAAAACCATCGAATTAATATTTTATGGGTCGTGGGCATTTTGGTAATTTTACTCTAAGGGTATTTACGTAATTTTTCACAAGTCAAGTTTTCTGAGAAATACGTTGTAAAAGTAATGTTCTAGGGTTTAAGAGAGTTATTGGACAAGTTTTGGAAACATTAGGGCTTGTTGTTTCGTTCTATTTTGAAAAACAAGGCTAATTCCCTTTTCGTTTTAATCATTGTGTTTAGCCTATGACCGAGCCTTCACAGTCGGGGTGAACCCAAGCTACGCACCAGGCGAGAATTCAAGTGAAGAGGAGGTGGGTCACACGGACCGCTTAAATACCAAGCTCTCACTGAACCTTTCTAGACATGCGCACAGAGGTTACCACACCACTGAGCCTTCTGAGTTAGGGTGAACCGAAGCTACGCACCAGGTAGGATACCTGCGAAGAGGAGGTGAGTCACGAGGACTGCTTAAATACCAAGCTCTTCCGGATCCAATCCTAGACATGCGTACAGGGGTTACCACACCCTAGCTCATTGACTAAGTCATAGGTTGGTTTAGTTCTTTAAGTCTTATGCTTCGTTTGTGTTTGAGCAATCTAGCCTTAGGGTCCAAGTCCTATAAGTCTATCTACGTTCCATGCTTCCTACCCTTCTACAGAATATAATTCACAAAGAGGTTTAGATGTACTTACCTGGGCGGATCGGTGCCGGAGACTCGGGCCATGCTGCTTAAAACCCAAAAACAATTCAAAAAGGCCTACTAAAACATTTTTGGGCCTTGGGCCCCCACAGCCGAGCTTTGAACTGGCTCTGATACCAATTTTGTAACAACCCAAACCCGGCCCAAACATTACGACCGAATTTGATTTGTTACGGAGGAAAACCTTGTGAATCACCATTTCGATACCTATTTAATTTTTATTGAAAACTTCGTTTTAGGTTATCTTGCCAAAAACTATACTTGGATTTAAGTTGGAAGTTTAATTAGGTCCGATTGTTATACGAGCTTCAAGTGTGCCCGATGGCACGATTAAACTTTTAGTGTTAACTTAAGAAAACATGTGATTTTAGTTCAATTTAATAATATAGTTTAAAGTAAACATCCAACATAAAAAAAACACAACTAAAGTTTATGGAGGCCTTATTACAACCAAAGTAAAAATAACCAAATTTAAAGTTCAATAAATTTAAATCCACTGCATGGCCACCTCGAGTCCAACCGGCTCCTCAACCGCCATCTACGAGTCACCTGAAAAATGTTAAAGGAGAAGGTGAGTCACCAAGACTCAGTATGTAACCCTTCCCCCGTTTAAAAACAACATTTCATACACAACATATAACGGTTAATATGCAGAGTATCCTGTGCCCAACCTAGCCAACCAAACGCCTTTGTCTACCCCATGTGGTACCAAACCACTGGTGACCGTAGTCACAATGTGTTACCAAAACACTGGTGGTGCCAAACCACTGGTGACATATAGTCACAATGTGCTACCAAAGCACTGGTGTCCGTAGACACAAATCGGGTGATGGGGCCAACCCATCGTGTGATACCAAATCACTGGCAGACGATCCCATATCTCAAGTGGGGCCAACCCACGGTGGTGTTAACCACAGGGACAAGTCGCTATGAGGTGCCAAACCTCTGGAGGTACCAAACCTCTGGTGACATATAGTCACAGTGTGTTACCAAAACACTGGTGCTCGTCAGCACGAAAACATCACTGCCCCCTCCTCTCATATAGCCCATAGTAGGTAAACAGTTAACAACAGATCTCATGCATTCATCACATGTATCAATAAACCATGCTTCCCAAAAGCATTAAAGTAATCTCATATCAACAGAGACTTACCGGGATCCTCACTTGTACCGTTAAGGTACCAAATCGCATCTACATCAAGCAGATTTACATACAATATATATATATATAACACAACATTAACTGCTATAAGTGTGTATGTACACACACATCACCCTTGGATGCTCTAAATCCAGAAAAGAAACGTTGGCCACTCTAGATCTACTGATCCCTATATTCGGCCAAATACTCATATTAGTACTATGGCCTATTCGGCCAAGTCAAATTATTAGAAGGGGTTCATATGAACCCGAACCTTACCTATCACCCCTTGAGTACTCACTTGGTACTTGGTATGCGATTCTGCTCCACTCCTACATTCGGCCATCACTAGAGTTATTAGCCTTTGGCTTAAACGAATAGTAAACTAAAGGAAATCTTCTTACCACTACTTACCAAAGCCGAATGCTAGAGATTAGGAGTTTGGGTCGACTTCTTCACAAACTTGGGGTACCTAGGAGAGATCGTTTATCAACGTTTAGAAGCCTTGTTAACCTTTGCCGAAATCGGCACTTCCCCTTGTAAAAGAAATCGACAAAGAAAGAAGAGAAAGGGGAGATGGACATTCGGCCATTACTTACCCTTTACAACTGATTGGAGAGGAACTCTTGAGAAGAACCTATGCCCACTTGATATTCGGCCAAAGTAGATCTTTTTGGAAGAAAAGAGATTTGGCACCACAATGGAGTATGTTAGGCTAAAGAGGAGGAAAGAAAGAAATAGTGGAAAAGGGAGATAGGGGTTTCGGCAAAGAAAGGAGTAGAGGGGTTCTTGGTGTTAAGCAAAAAGAAGAAAATGAGGAAGATGTCAATGGTGGTTTCGGTTTTGAGAGAATGAGAAAGAAGTGGAAAAATATTAGAAGATGAGAGAGAGGAAATTCGGCTATTCGCAAAGGGAAAAGAAGAAGAATCAAATGAATAGGTGCCTTAAGAGAATTCGGCACTCTCCCCCCCCTATACTCAGTCTCCTAGCCGTCCACTCCTCTTCAACAAGGAGTCCCACATTCGACCAACACCTAGTTTTTCTCTAGGCCACCCACTTGATTTAATTCAAACAATTTTGAATTAATAAAAATAATCTCCTAGTAATCCTCATTTATCTCCCATTATCCTTGAGATTAAACAATTAAAAATCTATTTTCAATGCCCATATTATCTCTTATTAATACTATTTAATAAAAGAGTTTGAAGGAGAAAAACTCTCCCCTTGTGCCGTCCAAATAAAAACAAAAAGGAGGATTTCGTGACTCGAACCAAGGCTCTCCCTTCCTCTTGATGTGGCGTCACATGCTAGCTCTTAAGTGGGCTTGCTTTGCCACTTATCCAAGGCCTAATTAGTGTTAAATTACCCACATTTATTCTTATAACACCCACTTACTAAGGCTCCCTTCTTTTAAAATTAAAAACTGAAATTTCTCTATCAAACCGGGCACACTCAAAGCCTTAAATTAAGCTCTATTACTCCATTAATAATATCACAGCAGTTCATAACAAGAAAATAGTCAAATTCCAAATAACCCCATATTTGGGATATTACAGGCTAAGCATTAGTATGGTGAAATTATGTGTATTTTGTGATTTTGTGAAATAGGGACTAAAGTGTCGAAATGTATAGATCAAATATGTGTGTTTGGATTAAATTGAATGATTTGGTGATTGAATGAGCTAAATTTGAATATGTATAGATCAAGAAAAGGGAGATTTAGATCGAGATCGAGGCAAAGATAAAGTACTCGATTAATTGACTCATTCTGTTACTTCGACGTCCGAGGTAAGTTCGGATATAATACGAATTGTTAAATTCATATCAATGTGTTATGAAATGAATGAATGTATGGTTATTGAATTATAAATGTTATATTAGAGATTGAGATATGAGGCACTAAGTGTGCGTAAATAAAATCGAGACAGGGATGAATAGCACTGTGTGTGCGAAGTAATAGTAGCTTCGGCTTTATTGATTGGCACTGTGTGTGCGATACCGAGATAAATTCAGTTTTATGTAAAGGCACTAAGTGTGCGATGATATTTAAGCTTCGGCTATGAATTTGGCACTAAGTGTGCGAATAAATCGAACGAATAACAAAGGTTGATCGAAATGAAGTATTGAGCATTGATTAGCACGAATGGTCAATAACTAAGTGTTGGCTAAGGTACGTACGAAACCTATGTGGTTGGTGAAATTGTAAATGATTATATGGATGGTTGAGTGAGCATATTAGTTATGGATGATATGGTATATATATTTATGAGTTGATCTATGTGATGGATTAATTTGTATATTGTAATTGAATCATTGAGTTAAATGTATTATATTATGAACTTACTAAGCTTTAAAAGCTTACTGTGTGAAGTGTTTGTCTGTTTTACAGTGTATTTAAAGCTAGCTCAGATCCTGGGATCGTCAGTGACTCAATCACACTATCGGCTATCTATTTTGGTATTTTTGGAAAGATGTATAAATTTGAAGATGGCATGTATAGGCTAGTTGATATGGCATGTTTTGGAGTGTATAAACTTTTCCATGTGATATGGCTTGAAAGTTGAATGATGTTGGTATACATGTGTGGGTTAAGTGTATAATAAATATGGTATATTTCATGCTTAAATGGTTGATGGGAAAGGTGGTTTAAGTGTGAAATTATGGTATGAATTATATGATGTTGAACTTATAGGATTTGGAATGTGGAATTGGTATTTTAGATAGACTTATTGAGTTGAATTTGAGCATAAGAGTAAATGGTATGGTTGATGAATGTTTGGTGCATATATTGGTATGTTTTGGTTGCCATTTGAGGTATAAATGCATATGGTAAAATGCTTGTAGGTGAATCCTAAGTGTGAGTGGCAAGTTTGGCCTTGCAAATAGCCTATAATTGCCCACACGATTGAGCACACGGGCGTGTGGCTCGACCGTGTCCTTCTTGATTGTATTTTAAAACAAGTCAGGCTCGACCACGGGCTGGACACACGGGCGTGTGACTGGCCGTGTGGTGCAAGTCATTTCGACCACGGGGGAGACACACGGGCGTGTCTCAGGCCATGTGGACAAGTCAGTATGTATGCCCTGTTTTGCCACGGCTTAGACCCACGGGCGTGTCCGAAGCCGTGTGAGACACACGGCCTACCCACACGGGCGTATGACCTCTGTAACTTTGAAAAATGTTTGAGTTTTAGAAATTTTCGTATGTGTTCGGTTTAGTCTTGACCCCTTTTTAAAGCATGTTCGAGGTCTCGTAGACCTCGTTAAGGGACTATATATATATATATTTTGATATGTTTAAATTGTGTTATACTTTGTGTTGAGAAATGATTGTAAATGTTCCGATTTTTAGGTAATGTCTCTTAACCCTATTTCGGCAACGGTTACGGGTTAGGGGTGTTACATTTTATTGGTATCAGAGCTACGGTTTAGTCGATTCTAGGACTAACGTAGCGCGTGTGAGTCTAGCTATACATGCTGTACATATATTTGCGATAATTTGATGAATCCTGACAGTTAAAAATGTGTTTTTATATAGCAAATGGATCCCGATCGAGCAGTTACTGATGATGTAGAGAGCAATGCACTGCTCGCTCAAGGGATGATCTTGCACGAATCTAGGCCGATAGCTAGTAGTCACGGGGGAGAGGCTAAGTAAGCCTTCTTCCAAATGATGAGTGAGTGGTTTTCAGAGTTTGTTCGAACGAATCTGACTGCTCCACAACCTCCACCCCCACAAGTACCCGTTGTGCGACAAGTTGTAGATCCGATCTGATTGAATAAACCTCCTGTAGATAAAATCCGAAAGTATGGGGCCGAAGAGTTTAGGGCCACAGTTGATGATGATGCTGAACGAGCTGAGTTCTAGCTTGAGAATACAATTCAAGTGTTTGATGAGATGTCATTGACTCCTGATGAATGCATTAAATGTGTTGTTTCCTTGTTGAGAGATACGACATATAATTGGTGGAAAACGTTGATATCCGTGGTTCCAAGAGAGAGAATCACCTGGGATTTCTTTCAAGTTGAATTCTGAAAGAAGTATATCAGTCAACGATTCATAGATCAGAAACGTAAAGAGTTTTTAGAGTTGAATTAGGGCCGTATGTCAGTTACGGAGTATGAACGGGAGTTTGTGAGATGAAGTCAGTATGCACGGGAATGTGTTTCAACTGAAGCTACTATGTGTAAATGTTTCATTGAAGAGCTGAATGAAGAAATTAAATTGCTGGTTGGAATACTTGACTTGAATGAATTTGTTGTGTTAGTTGAAAGAGCCTGCAAAGCCGATGAGCTTAATAAAGAAAAGAAGAAAGCAGATTCAGAAGCTAGAGATGAAAGAAAAATATCGATTAGCAAGTCGTATCAACCTCCATCAAAGAGATTCAGAGACGCAACTAATCGTTCAAATGTTTCATTTGGACATTCGGGTAGAGATCGTGTGAAACAAAGTGTTGGTCCAAGAACTCAAATTCTGACTGAATCGAGTGTTGGAAGTGTCAAAAGCAACAAGTGTAACACCCCAAACCCGGCCCATACGCCACGGCCGAATTTAGAATGCCACTGCGGAAAACGTTTGAAAAATATTTTGACTTAGAGTGAAAACATAAAAAATTATTGTCTTTAATAAAACATTGTATATTTATAAATCCAAATAAAATCAAGTTGTTACAAATCCTTCGATTTGTAATTTTAACATATATCTTTAAGATATGAGTTGCTAAAAATAAAACATATCCAAATAATAAAAATTGTCAATCCACTTTAAAACATAATAATAAACTTCAAAACCTTTAAATGGCCCTTATTACAATAACCAAATATTCGCAAATACTGATAATATAAAATGCATAAATTAAATGAAAACATCTTCTGCATGGGCCACCTCGCATCCACTCCAACCCGGTCCAAGCTTTATGCATCACCTGTAAGGTTTGAGAAAAAATTGGGTGAGTCAACAGACTCAGTGCATAGTTATTACACATGTTCCCACATATGGGCTTGGCCCATATCCACACAGTCCACATACAAAATTATGCAAAATGAAGCCCAACCCAACCTAGTTCCATCCATTACACCAACCTCGGCACACCTGCAGCCCAAGGCCGTGGCTAATCCACCGATCAAATAATGATCCTCATATCTTACCTTGGCGGACTTGCTGCCCCAGGGCCGTGGCTAAGCCACTCGATCACATAATGATCCACATATCTCAGTATCCACAAGGTGACTCGAGGTCATCCTCAATCTCTGATGATGCACCACAGCTATCATCCGCCGAGATGGGCACCTAGCCAACACCTCCCTTGATGAAGCACATAGCCACCATCAAGCGCCAATGTAACACAAGGCTAACATCGGACCACGTACATAATGTACACCCTTTCCTTCGATAATCACATCCCAATTCCCATGTATCATGCCACAATATCATTAAAATAAGCATATATCACATGCCATCACATTTTCATACATAGATCATATGTAAATTAAAATCATAAAATCTTACGACCTTGTCAATTGATTACCCAACATAGGCATCCACCCTTTTTAGCCATTAATTCGGCTACCATGCACATCACATACATATTTATATATTAAAACACATACACACAACAAAAGAAACGATTGCAATAACTACGCTTTGCTTTGGCACAATCAATCAAATCCGAAACCCACGTCTAACGATTTGCACTCCTATGATTGTTGAACTCCTTCCTACACAACCTAAGTTAGAATCGGCTTTAAGTAATAATCCATAAGAATGGCCCTTGGCGAATGCTACACTTACTCACCTTGAAGAATCGAATCCAAAAGACTCCTCTATCTGAGCACTTCACACTTTAAAAGCGAAACTAAGAGCAAGAGATTGATGGTATCACCCTCGGAGAATCAACTTCAAGTCCTAAAGAGAAAGATTTGGCACTTGAATGGTGAAGAGAGAGATCACACCAAAGTGGAGGGTTGAATGCTAAGAGGATTCGGCTATGGTGTTTCTTAAAATTTTAAGCAAAGACAAGAGAGAAAGAGGCTATAGGGTTCACCCAAGCCTTACCAAAGGTGATGACAAACTCGGCTATCAAAAAAGAAAAGAAGGAGTTTGAGAAAGGAGATAGATTCGGCCAAACTAGCAAATAGAGAGAAGAAGAAATCGCTAGTGACCTTAATGATCTTTGAAGTTTGAACACAAAACAAAGAGAGGGAAACCAAAACTAAATGGCTTATGCACAAAAATGGCACTTTGATGGCATTAGGATTTTTGGCACCACACTAGAGAAAGAAGAATAAACCCGAAAAGAAAACACCTAAACTCCTTAAGAGAAATTCGGCTACTCCCCTCTACTCACAAAACCAAAATGGTCATCAAAGAAATCCCCCTTGGCCATCCAACTCACATATTCATCACAAATCCCACAATTTCCTCTTTATTTCCTCCTAATCCTATTCCTTCCAAAAATTCGGCCAACTCCCCCTAGTCCATGAAACCATCCATGTTCATGGACAAAATGCCATAGAAGAGTTTCCAAAACAACACTCCATAATCCATGCCTTTTGTCCCCTCATCATACCATAACCTTAAGATTCTTATCCCCAATTTCATGCTTTCCTTAAACCAATATTCAACTTACCAAAATTTGAGAGTCCAACCTATCATAAATAAGGTTTGACCGTCCATCAATGCTAGGATAAAAATAAAGTCTTCAAAATGTTAATCATGCTACTCGAACCTCTAACCTCAAGCAACTATCCAAGCATCATAACTACCTTGCCACTAACTCCTCATGTGCTTTAATTAACACTTAAATTAACTTAAGTGCTAAGCTTACTTAATCCACTTCATTAAATAAACCTTACTAAAAAAAATTATTCTAACTTCCTAAATAAAATCAAGCCTTCACAAGACTATGCTAACACACAAAATTCCTACCCGAGCCAACACAAAAATAATACTCAAATTTTTCCTAAAGCTCAAGGCCCAATCCTACTAGGCCCAATTTCGAGATGTTACAACAAGCCTAAGTGTAGACATTGTGGGAGGCGACATGTTGGAGAATGTTAGGGCAAGTACAATAATAGAACTTGTTATAAGTGTGGATCACGAGATCATTTCATTCGAGATTGCCTAGAGTTAGCTGAGAAAGACAATGTTCAGAATGTGAGACCGAGTAATACGACGGCTAGGGGTAGACCACCCAGAAACACCAGAAATGTGAGTGGAAGTCAGAGAGGGACTACCGATACAGCTGTGAGATCCGAAGCGAGAGCACCTGCCCGAGCCTATGCTATTCGTGCACGAGAAGAAGTGTCATCTCGGGCGTCATTCACGGTACTTTTACTCTATTTGATCTTGATGTGATTGCATTGATAGATCCGGGGATCTACTCATTCCTATGTGTGTGTGAATCTAGTATCTAGTAAGACTCTACCTGTTGAGTCTACTGAATTCGTGATTAGAGTATCGAACCCCTTAGGTCAGTGCGTTCTAGTTGATAAAGTATGCACGAACTGTTCGTTGATGTTTCGAGATATTTGTTTTCCAGCTAATTTGATGCTGCTACCATTTGATGAATTTGATATAATTCTGGGTATGGATTGGCTAACTTTGCATAATGCTATTGTGAATTGTAAATGGAAGATTATTGGTTTGAAAAGTCAGAATGGTGAGATAGTTCGAATTGAATCTAGTGATTTGAATGGGTTACCGGCAGTTATATCATCGATGAAAGCTTTGAACTATGTGAAAAAGGGTTGCGAAGCTTATCTTGTGTATGTGATAGATACAAAAGTGAATGAAAAGAAAGTTGAATCTGTACTTGTAGTTTGTGAGTTCTCAGATGTGTTTCCTGAAGAATTACCGGGATTACCTCTGATACGAGAAGTTGAGTTTGGTATTGATTTAATGCTGGGAACAACTCCTATCTCAATAGCTCCGTATAGAATGGCACCGACAGAATTAAAAGAGTTGAAGTCACAGTTGCAAGAGTTGACCGGTAGAGGATTTGCACGACCGAGTTTCTTGCCTTGGGGTGCTCTTATGTTGTTTGTGAAAAAGAAAGATGGCACTATGAGGATGTGTATAAATTATCGACAGTTGAATAAAGTGACGATAAAGAATAAATATCCTCTACCGCAAATCGATGATTTGTTTGATCAGCTGAAAGGAGCTACGGTGTTTTCTAAGATAGATTTGAGATCGGGATATTATCAGCTACGAGTTAAAGAATCAGATGTGCCGAAAACTGCCTTCAGAACGAGGTACGGACATTATGAATTTTTAGTAATGCCTTTCGGACTAACGAATGCTTCTGCAGTGTTTGTGGATTTAATGAATCGGATATTCAGACCGTATTTGGATCGATTCGTTGTTGTGTTTATTGATGACATTCTGATTTATTCTTGTGATGAGACGCAACATGCCGAGCATTTGAGAATTGTGTTACAAACTTTGCGTGAGAAGCTATTGTATGCAAAGTTTAGCAAATGTGAGTTCTGGTTGTATGAAGTTAGTTTTCTGGGACATATTGTGTCAGCATCTGGTATACGAGTTGATCCGAGCAAAATTTCAGCTATTTTGGAGTGGAAGCCTCCGAGAAATGTGTCTGAAGTCCGTAGTTTTCTGGGACTAGTGGGATATTATAGACGGTTTGTGAAAGGTTTCTCGATGATTGCAACTCCGTTGAAGAGATTGCTTCAGAAAGATGTTAAATTTGAATGTTCAAAAAAATGTCAGCAGAGTTTTGAACAGTTGAAAGTATTGTTGACTGAGGCACCAGTGTTAGTTCAACCTGAATCGGGTAAAGAATTTATAGTTTACAGTGATGCATCGTTGAATGGTTTGGGCTGTATGCTGATACAAGAGGGCAAAGTTATAGCTTATGCTTCGAGACAGTTAAAGACGCATGAAAAGAATTATCTGACGCACGATCTCGAATTAGCCACGATTGTATTTGCATTGAAGATTTGGCGTCATTACCTATTTTGTAAGAAATTTCACATTTATACGGATCACAAGAGTTTGAAATGTTTGATGACTCAGAAAGAATTAAATTTGAGACAACGGAGATGGTTAGAATTACTAAAAGATTATGAATTAGTAATTGATTATCATCCGGGTAAAGCTAATGTTGTTGCTGATGCCTTGAGCCGAAAGTCTTTATTTTCTTTGCGAGTAATGAGTACTCAAATAGATCTGTGTAATGATGGTTCGGTTTTGACTGAATTGAAAGTGAGGCCGATGTTTATACGTCAAATTTGTATGCCCAAAAAAGTGATAATGAGATGATGACAAAACGAGCTCAATGTGGTTTGAATTCTGATTCAGAATTTCGAGTGAATAATGATGATTATTTGAGATTCAGAGATCGGATTTGTGTTCCAAAGAATTCAGAGTTGATTCAGTTGATTTTGAACGACGCTCACAATAGTCGTTTGGCTATTCATCCGGGAAGCACAAAAATGTATAATGATCTGAAACAGTTTTATTGGTGGCATGGTATGAAACGAGACATCTCAGAGTTTGTTTCGAGATGTATAGTTTGTCAGCAAGTTAAAGCTGAACATCAGGTTCCATCCGGTTTGCTACAACCAATTATGATCCTTGAGTGGAAATGGGAGAGAATCACGATGATACAAAATAAAATGTAACACCCCTAACCCGTAACCGTTGCCGGAATAGGGTTAAGAGGCATTACCTAACAATCGAAACATTTACAATCATTTCTCAACACAAAGTATAACACAATTTAAACATATCAATATATATATATAGTCCCTTAACGAGGTCTATGAGACCTCAAACATGCTTTAAAAAGGGGTCGAGACTAAATCGAACACATACGAAAATTTTTGAAACTCAAACATATTTAAAAGTTACAGAGGTCACACGCTCGTGTGGGTAGGCCGTGTGTCTCACACGGCTTCAGACACGCCCGTGCGTCCAAGCCGTGGCAAAACAGGGCATACATACTGACTTATCCACACAGCCTGAGACACGCCCGTGTGTCTCACCCGTGGTCGACACTGACTTGCACCACACGGCCAATCACACGCCCGTGTGTCCAGCCCGTGGTCGAGCCTGACTTGTTTTGAAATACAATCAAGAAGGACACGGTTGAGCCACACGCCCGTGTGCTCAACCGTGTGGGCAATTATGGGCCATTTGCAATGCCAAACTTGCCACTCACACTTAGGATTCACCTACAAGCATTTAACCATATGCATTTATACCTCAAATGGCAACCAAAACATACCAATATATGCACCAAAAATTCATCAACCATAACATTTACTCTTATTCTCAAATTCAACTCAATAAGTCTATCTAAAATACCAATTCCACATTCCAAATCCTATAAGTTCAACATCATATAATTTATACCAAAATTTCACACTTAAACCACCTTTTCCATCAACCATTTAAGCATGAAATATACCATATTTATTATGCACTTAACCCACACATGTATACCAACATGATTCAACTTTCAAGCCATATCACATGGCAAAGTTTATACACTCCAAAACATGCCATATCAAATAGCCTATACATGCCATATTCAAATTTATACATCTTTCCAAAAATACCAAAATAGATAGCCGATAGTGTGATTGAGTCGCTGACGATCCCCGAATCCAAGCTAGCTTTAAATACACTGTAAAATAGAAAAACACTTCACACAGTAAGCTTTTAAAGCTTAGTAAGTTCGTAATATAATACATTTAACTCAATGATTCAATTACAATATACAAATTAATCCATCACATAGATCAACTCATAAATATATATACCATATCATCCATAACTAATATGCTCACTCAACCATCCATATAATCATTTATAATTTCACCAACCACATAGGTTTCGTACGTACCTTAGCCAACACTTAGTTATTGACCATTCATGCTAATCAATGCTCAATACTTCATTTCGATCAACCTTTGTTATTCGTTCGATTTATTCGCACACTTAGTGCCAAATTCATAGCCGAAGCTTAAATATCATCGCACACTTAGTGCCTTTACATAAAACCGAATTTATCTTGGTATCGCACACACAGTGCCAATCAATAAAGCCGAAGCTGCTATTACTTCGCACACACAGTGCTATTCATCCATGTTTCGATTTTATTTACGCACACTTAGTGCCTCATATCTCAATCTCTCATATAACATTTATAATTCAATAACCATACATTCATTCATATCATAATACATTGATATGAATTTAACAATTCGTATTATATCCGAACTTACCTCGGACGTCGAAGTAACAAAACGAGTCAATTAATCGAGTACTTTATCTTTGCCTCGATCTCGATCTAAATCTCCCTTTTCTTGATCTATACATATTCAAATTTAGCTCATTCAATCATCAAATCATTCAATTTAATCCAAACACACATATTTAAGGCATTTTACAAAATAGCCCTCACATTTTCACATTTCGACACTTTAGTCCCTATTTCACAAAATCACAAAATACACATACTTTCACCATACTCATGCTTAGCCGAATTTTCCTTGTGCTCATACAAGCCCTAATATTTCATTTATTTCACATTTTAGTCCTCCAATTTCTTATTTTCACAATTTAGCCCAAATTACTCAATTTCACTAAAAATTTAAAGACAAAATATGTTAATCTTTCACATATCTTCCATATTTCATCATCAACTATCATAAAGCTCAAGCTTTCATCAATGGCATATCTCAAAATCACCATCAAATTCTAAAATTAAAGTATGGGCTAGCTAGAACACAAAGCAACGATTAAAAAAGCGTAGAAATCACTAAAAATCGAGCTCAAAACATACCTTAATTAAGCTATGAGTGTGCCGAAACCTAGAATGCTTCAATGGCTATTCCTTTCTTCAATATTCGGTGGAAATATGCATGAAAAAGATGAGCATTTGATTTTGTTTTATTTTATTACACATTAATAAGCTTTTTACCATTTTACCCTTAATGAATATTAATAATAACACCATATACCATGCCATTATCATCCATTTACTATCAAAGGGTTTATTAACAACATAAGGACCTTTCATTTAAGAAGTCATGACAATTAAGCACTTTAACAATCAGCACACAGCTTTTGCATTTTATGCGATTAAGTCCTTTTTCAAAATTAAGCACACAAACGTTAAAATTTCCACACAAAATCTTCACACATACTCAATCACATATTGTAAACACCAAAAATAATATTAAAATATTTTTCAAACCTCAGATTTGTGGTCCCGAAACCACTATTCTGACTAGGGTCTAAACCGAGCTGTTACATTTCTTCTAGGGTGAAACTTTCAAAAATACCCTATCACTAACTTGAAACTCTATTTCTTTATGTTTAAGATCCGCATAAGATTTCTGACTATCCGAAGCTGCTTTTAAGCTATCTCGAATCACTTTAACTTTTTCCTCAGTCTCGTGAATCAAATCAACCCCATGTATCTTTTTCTCAATGAGCTTAGTCCAATATAACGGAGTTCGGCATTTGCGACCATACAGAGCCTCATATGGTGCCATTTTTATGCTTGACTGAAAAATATTATTATACGCGAATTAGACTAACGGAAAATATCTTTCCCAATTGCCTTCGAACTCTAAAACTCAACACCGAAGCATATCTTTAAGAATTAGAATCACATGTTCGGACTGACCATCAGTCTGATGGTGAAATGCGGTGATAAATGTAATCGCGTACCCAGAGCTTCCTATAACTTTTTCCAGAATCGCGATGTGAACCGCGGATCTCTATCCAAAATAATGGAGACTGGTACTCCATGTAGTCTGACAATCTCCGAAACATATAACTCATCTAATCTGTCAAGTGAGAAATTCGTATGTACCAAAATAAAATGGGCTAACTTTGTCAAACAATCGATGATAACCCAAATAGCATCTTTCTTTTTCAGAGATAAGGGTGACCCCGATACAAAATCCATAGTAATTTTATCCCATTTCCACTCTGGTATCATAACTGGCTGTAACAGTCCTGAAGGTACCTGATGTTCAGCTTTAACTTGCTAACATATCAAACATTTAGATACAAAATTAGAAATTTCACGTTTCATTCCTGGCCACCAGTACATCTGTCTCAAATCATTGTACATTTTATTACTCCCCGGATGAACAGACAAGCTACCACTGTGAGCTTTGTACAAAATTTTATGTATAATCTCTGGATTCTTCGGTACACAAACTCTACCTCTGAATAACAAACAATCATCGGGTCCTATCTGAAATTTTGAATCAGAAGTCGACTCACACTGTACCGTTTAGCTAACATCTCACTATCACATTTATGAGCTTCGCAGATCTATTGTAAAAACATCGGTCTTACTTTTAACTCAGCTAAGATCGACCCATCATTAGATATTGATAATCGGGTATTCATCGCTCGCAGAACAAACAAGGATTTTCTACTCAAAGCATCAGCAACTACGTTTTCTTTTCCCGAATGATAATCAATGATCAACTCATAATCTTTCAATAATTCAAGCCGCATACGCTGTCTCAAATTTAGATATTTCCGCGACATCAGATACTTTAAACTCTTGTGATCGGTAAATACATGGCATTTTTCACCAAACAAATAGTGTCGCTAAATTTTCAACGCAAAAATAATAGCTGCCAACTCTAAGTCATGTGTCGGATAGTTCTTTTCGTGTAGCTTTAACTGTCTGGAAGCATAAGCTATTACTTTGCCTTCCTGCATCACAACACAGCCTAAACCTTTCAATGACGCGTCACAAAAAATCACAAATTCCTTACCCGATTCAGGCTGAACTAGAATTGGTGCTTCGGTCAACAGGGCTTTCAACTAATTAAAACTTTACTGACATTTATCAGACCATTCAAATTTCACATCTTTTTATAATAGTCGTGTTATAGGTGTACCTATCATCGAAAACCCTTTTACAAATCTTCGGTAATAACCAACTAATCCCAGAAAACTTCTGACTTTAGATACGTTTCTCAGTGGTTTCCAGTTAACAATCGCTGAAATTTTATTCGGATCAACTCTGATGCCTTCCGCCCATACTATAATAGCTCGTTTTCAGTGGTGTCAGAAACATTGGTTTCAGGGCCACCAAATTTGATGAGTAAGTTCATAAATATTATTATTTAATATTTACGAGTCAAATGTGATTTTTAAAAAGTTTTTTGATTTAATAATTTATGTTATATAAGCGATTTATTAAATTCAAGTGGTTTTAAAAAAATAAGGTATCGGGACCTTATTTTTATAAACTGAGCCGTAAATATTTTTATAAATATTTACGGAGTGTCATTAAGGTAGTATTAAAGTTTCGCTAAGAAATTTTAACGTTTCGATAGTTAATTAATTAAAAAAGTCTAAATTAAAAAAATGCATTCTCGGGACTCCGTTCTGTAAATCGGACTCATAAATATTTTTAATAAATATTTATGAAGCTAGTTGTGTAGTTAATTATGGTTTGGTTAAGTGAATTTGCTTGAATTAAAAGTAACCAGGTATAAGGACTAAATTGCGTATAGGGTGAAAGTTAAATTATAGATTAAAGAAAATTTAAAGGGGCTAAATAAGTAATTATGCCATTGCTCATAAATGAGGCGGCATAAGGAAGATTTTTGTGAATTTAATATATATATTATATTAAAATAAGTTTACTTAATATATAAGTATATATATTATATATTATAATAATAATAAAACAAACAAAAGAAAGAAAGCAAGAAAAAGAAATAGAAAGAAAGAAACAGAGAAAGAAAAACGAAACAGAAAGGGAAAGAAAGAAAAAAAAAGGAGAAAGAAAGAGAAGAAGGCTTTAGGGGTTTCAAGAGTTCCAAGCTTAATTGCTAACGTCGTACCAGAACCCTCGACTAAAAAGGGGAAAAATAAAGTCGACAAGGAATAGCTCGAAATTTTTGGTTTGTATTTCTATAATCCGAAACTAGTTATTAATTGTTGTAATTTTTATTTAATGCATATGGTAAGTGTTGAGGTGAGAATTATTGAGTTTTACAATTTAAATGGATTAATTTGGTATGTGATGAATTTATTGAATTTATATTGATTGAATTAAATTGGAATATATATTATGAATATATATATGTGTGTAAATGTGATATTGTGTAAATATGATAACTGGATATTGGTTGTATTTGGAAAGTGAATTGGAACCCTATTAACTGTATCGGGCTGAGTCGGATATAGATGGCATGCCATAGGATTGGAAGAGTTCAGGGATTTCTTCGACTTCGAGTCGATGAGACACTGGGTGTCAATTTACTACTTCGGATTAATTCGATGAGGCACTGGGTGAAAATTTACTTCGGTTTAGCCGATGAGACACTGGGTGTCAATTTATTACTTCGAATTATCCGATGAGGCACGGGTGCCAAACTGGTGTGTTTTGGTTGGATCCGTGTATCTGTCCGAGTCTGAGTCGTGTTAATAGGGGTAATTAAATGAAAATGGCACTATGATTGATATTGGATGGTATTATATATGAATTGAAATGGGATAGTGAATTGAAATATGCAAATGAAATGCAAGAATTATGTGTTCATGAAATGGATAATATTATTGTTAATTGATATGTGGATCAAAGTGAGAAAAGCTATTATATAGAAAGTGATGGAAATTGAATATGGTATAAAATAATGTATTCAAGATTTGAGTATTGTATGGATTGTGTTAGTATATAAATAAATATTTTTTTAAATGTTTAATTGTGCTTAATTTTAATTGTGCATATTATATTGTTTTGTCTTTAAATATTCGGATTATATAAATACCACTGAGTTTTTACTCAGCGTACGGTTTGTTTTCCGTGCGTAGGTTAAGTACTTAAGTTTGATTGCCGATTCAGCATCCAACAACGATTCTGAACTCAAATGTGGTGATGTTTATCCTTTGTGTCGGCATGTACCAAGGGTGTCTAAATATTAATTATTTTGTGGATTGATTGTAAATAAGATTATAAGTTAATATTGGATGGTTTTATACATATAAATATGTGTTTGTTTTTGAAGCCATATTATGGCATGGTAAATTGAACTAAATCTAGATAGGTGCATGTGAATTTAATTCTATGTTTAAGTGCTCATGAACTAGGCAAATTGATTTGGATTTGGTATGTTATAATTTGGATTAAAATGATGCTTTGATGACTTGTTTTGATGATATGAAATGTTTGAAATTTCTTTCTGTTTGATCGATAAACTCCAATAATACTCCGTAACCCGATTCTGGCGAGGGATACGGGTTGGGGGTGTTACAGATACTATGTGTCCCAGAAAACCAACTTCTCAAAGCCAAAATTCACATTTTCTAAATTTAGCAAACAATTGTTTATCTCGCAAGGTTTGCAGAACAATTCTCAGATG
The DNA here is from genome assembly GCA_025698515.1 of Gossypium sturtianum. Lineage (NCBI taxonomy): Eukaryota > Viridiplantae > Streptophyta > Magnoliopsida > Malvales > Malvaceae > Gossypium > Gossypium sturtianum. Next base: position 45,209,522 of record CM046953.1, on the reverse strand, counting down.
CTTGGCATGTTCAGTCTCATTTCAGGAATATATCAAAATATCATCAATAAATACCACAATAAATCTATCCAAATACGGTTTGAAAATTCTATTCATCAAATCCATAAATACTGCAGGTGCGTTAGTTAAACCAAACAGCATCACAAGAAATTCATAATACCCATACCTGGTTCTGAATGCTATTTTTGGCACATCCGAATCTTTCACTCGTAACTGATAATAGCCAGAACGAATATCAATCTTCGAAAACACTGTGGTGCCTTTCAACTGATCAAACAAATCATCAATGCGAGGCAGTGGATATTTATTCTTAATTGTAACTTTGTTGAGCTGACGGTAGTCAATGCATAATCTCATTGATCCGTCCTTTTTCTTAACAAACAGAACCGGTGCACCCTAAGGTGAAAAACTAGGTCAAGCAAAACCCCAATCACTTAACTCTTGCAACTTTGCTTTAAACTCTTTTAACTCTGTAGGAGTCATTCGGTATGGTGCTATCGATATCGGTGTTGTTCCCGGTACAAGATCTATAGCAAATTTGACTTCTCTGACTGGTGGTAATCCAGGTAATTCCTCTAGAAACACTTCAGGATACTCGTAAACCACTGGCATTGATTCAAGCTTCGACTCAGACACTTTAGTATCCAATACATAAGCAAGGTAAGCATTGCAACCTTTTCTCACATATTCCTATGCTGACAAAGCTGATATCACAATAGGCAACCCATTCAATTTATCTGATTCAATATGAAACATCTCACCATTCTGAAATTTCAATATGATATGCTTTCATCTAAAATTTACTACAGCATCATGCAAAGTTAGCTAATCCGTGTCCAAAATTATATCAAATTCATCGAATGGTAATAACATCAAATTAGCCGGGAAATAGTAAACCTGAATCATTAATAGACAGTTCTTGCAAACTTTATCAACTAACACATACTGGCCTAGAGGGTTCGATACTTTAACCATGAATTCAGTGGACTCAACAGGTAAATTTTTACTAGACACTAAATTCATGCAAACATATGAATGATTCGATCTGGGATTAATTAAAGCAGTTACATCAGAATCAATAAGAGAGAAAGTACCAATAATAACATCTGGCGCAGAAGCATATTTGCGTGCATGAATAGCATAATGTAACACCCCTAACCCGTATCCGTTGCCGGAGCAGGGTTATAGAGCATTACCAGAGTTTTCAGAACATTTACAGATAATTCATGTCAAATTTTATTCAATTACTGAAATTACTCATAACGTCCCTCAAATGGACCCTCGAGGTCCAAAACGAGTATTAGAATCGAATTGGGACTAAGTCAGGAACTCAGAAAATTTTTCGCGAAATTTCTAAAATTTTCCAAGATACAGGGCACACACGCCCGTGTGGTCCAAGGGACACGCCCGTGTGACCCTAGGACACGCCCCTACTGCAGGCCGTGTTTGACCCCATGTAACTCTCTGACTTGTGCCACACGGCCGACCACACGCCCGTGTGCTAGGCCGTGTAACACACACGACTGAGACACACGCCCGTGTCTCTACCCATGTGCCCAATTCTAAGCATTCTGTTTCTCAAATTTAAGGTGCATGGGACGCACGACCTAACCACACGCCCATGTACCAGGCCGTGTGTCACACACGGTCAAGACACACGCCCGTGTGTCTACCCGTGTTGACAAAATAAAGCCATTTTCTAGCTTTATTTCTCACCCAAACTTTGCCAATGACCTACACCAAAACTTTCATTCATATACCAACCAATTCAAGCATCATAATCAAGTTAATTTTAACATCTAACAGGGTACATCATTACATGCATTCATGTTTATAATCTTACCCTTTTTTGAACATACATGTTAACATAATTTAATGTACCACACTAAACACATGGATATTCACCATGGTATAACCTTATAATTTTACAAAAACAAATCTTTACTAGCCATTCCAAATGGCTAGATTACAATAAACCCTTTTACATGCCAATATGGCCAATTAACCTATACATGCCATTATAGCCATAACTAATTTACCGTATGTACCAAAATGAGCTGATGGATAGTGTGAGTGATCTCCACCAAGCTTCTAATCCAACGAGCTTCCGATTTACTATAAAACAGGGAAATAAAACTAAGTAAGCATATAATGCTTAGTAAGTTCGTATAACATGGTACTTAACTTACCATTTATTCTATTTCAAGATAAACATGTAAGGCATATTCAATCAATTTGATCTCAAGCCCTACACATATCCTCATTGCCCTTGTTAGTAATATATTCCATACTAACACCTAGAAACATATATGGGCTCAACAATAATCAGGTTTCCAAGCACATATGTTTTCCACATCACGTATTCATTTAACATGTATAAATCATATCTTTATATTACAAGTATATTTTCATAATAATTCATCTCGAGTTTAGATTATTTCATGTTAGAACTTTACTCATATAATTCGAAATATCAATGCCACACGAGTAGTACACTCAAGGTGTACAAATCTATAATCAAGGATGAAAATATTTATCAAATAAATTCCATGTACAAATATCATCATCTTATATTTCCATGTATCAATTATCAAATATCATCATTTTCATGTATTTCAGGCAGATAAGAGTAATGACTCATTTCTTATTCACATCTTCTCATATCAGGATTTTTACCCATTGAATTTATTCGAAATATCGATGGATACACAGGTAGTACACTCGAGGTGTACAAATCAGGATCCATCAATTCATATTCAGGGGTACCTGTTAGGGCACTTAATCAGAAAGCACACTCTTGAGCCATATATCATATAACAGGATTACCAGTCCAGGCTAAATCCTTTCTGTAACATATGCTCAGAAGAGCTCAATTAAGATTACCAGTCTAGGCTAAATGCTAATTATAACATATGCTCAAGAGGGATTTTATCAGGATTACCTGTATGGGCTAAATACTATCTGTAATGAGGTCAATAGGATTACTTGTCCGAGCTAAATCCCATCAGCAACAAATGCAGAACCTCATTCAATAAGGGAAATCACCTTTATCCATCGATTTTCATTTATTCAAACGGGATTTAACATTTTTCAAGCATTATCAGGCATGTGATTATTTCATACGTTTGTAACATTTATATAATTTAAATAAACACATTCCACATTCATTTCAAGCATAAAAGTAACATTTTTATCATTAATCATTTATCAGGCATTATCATTGATTGGGCTTTGTCAGATATGTTTTTAATGTCATATATATATGATACTTATATAATTCACATACAGAAAAAATCTAATTCAAGTATTTAAATATACAATTTAGTTACATGAACTTACCTCGACAAATATTCGTGTACGTAAAATCTATAAATCCGACATTTTTCTCTTTTCCTCGTTCTAGCTCCGAATTCGGTCTATCCGGATCTAATCGAGTAAATTTAACATCAATTTAATACAATTTAAACTCAATTCAATCCAATTTACATCTTAGACAAAATTACCATTTTGCCCATAAACTTTTAATTAATGACAATTTCGCCCCTAGGCTCGGAAAATGAAATTCATGCAATTTACTCCTTATTCCAAGCCTAACCAAAATTTCAATATAAAATTTACAGCACATGTATTCTATAAAATATAGAATTTTTCTTCAATTTACACAACTTTACAATTTAGTCCCTAAATCATGTTTTCATCAAAAATCACTTTGTAAAAGTTGTTTATCTATCATTAACCTTTCATATTCTACCATAAATTTCAAATTTTCAGCATATTCATCCATGACATAATTTCTATACTTTGATAACTTTTCAAATTAATCCCCAAAATAGATAGATTAGACTATCCCGGTTTAAAAAATATAAAAATTACTAAAAACGGGGCTTGAATACTTACCTAATTTAGCCAAGAAAGTTTGCTTTCTCTTTCCTAGGGTTTCAATGGAATATTTGGGGAAGAATATGATATAAAATGATTTTTATTTCTATTTAATTATTTATCATCTTTTAATTTTATCACTTTCCAATTTAGTCCTTAGCCTTTTTCTAATTTTCCATGGATGAATCATCCAAAAATATCTACTAACTTTTCATTAATGGTCTAATTACCATATAAGGATCTCCAATTTAAAGTTCTATAATTATTTAATCCCTTTAGCTATTAGAACACAACTTTTGCACTTTACGCGATTTAGTCCTTTATCAAATTAAACATGTAATCGATAAAATTTCTTTACGAAATTTTCACACAATATTATTATCATACTGTAGATCATAAAATAGTATTAAAATAATTTCTTTCTAGGCTCGGATCTGTGGTCCCGAAACCACTGTTCCGATTTTATCAAAAATTGGGCTGTTACACATAAGCTCTAGCTGGTGTTTGTGCTTCAGACCTTACAGTAGAGTCTTTCGTCACACCACGGCTACCACTAACATTTCCAGGATTACGAGGTGGTCTACCTCTCGCAGCTGTGTTGCTCAGCCTCGAAGTTTGAATATTATCTTTTTCAGATTTCTCCGGGCAATCTCTAAAGTAGTGGTCAAAGGAACCACATCTAAAACAAGCTCCACTCTTCATTCGACACTCACCAAAATGTAACTTGTTACAGTGCTTGCACTTGGGTCTGGTGTTTCTAGTATTACCCACACTCGTTATAGATGTAGCCTGAGATTTAAAACTAGAGCGTCGAGTACCTCTGTCTCTACCGGAGAATCTCACAGAAGTAGTAGAACGGTCGTGATATTTTTTTGATTTCTTCGATACTGAGTGGTATGACTTTCCTTTCAATCTCTTACTTAAATCTCTAGCTTCAGTCTCAGTTTGTCTTTTCTCTTTGCTCAACTCTTCAGCTTTATATGCTCGATCAACCAGTACAACAAATTCTTTCAACTCGAGGATCCCAACTAATAGTTTTATATCTTTTTTTAAGCCATCTTCAAACTGCTTACACATTGCAATCTCAGTCGAAATACATTCTCGAGCATATTTGCCTAATCAAACAAATTCTCGTTCATATTCAGACACTGTCATATGACCCTGTTTAAGCTCCAGAAATTCTTTAAGTTTCTAGTCAAGAAACCTCTGACTGATATATTTTTTTCAGAACTCGGTTTGAAAGAATTCCCAAGTGACCCGATCTTTCGGCACAACAGAAATCAACGTATTCCACCACTGATAGGCTGAATCTTTTAATAGAGATGCTGTACACTTAAGACATTCAGCCGATGAACAAGATAACTCATCAAGAACTCTAATAGTATTTTCTAACCAGAACTAAGCTCTTTCGAGATCATCTTTAGCTGTAGCTCAAAATTCTTCAGCACCATACTTATGGATCTTATCAACAGGAGGCTTACTAACTCTAATAGGTTCTGTACTTTGAGGAATAATGGGAATCAGTTGAAGAACAAGAGGGGGTAGAGGTTGTTGAGCAACCGGGTTCATTCGTACGAACTCGGTGAACAATTCATTCATCATTTGGAAGAAGGCCTCTTTAGCCTCTCCTCCCCAGCCCTCAGATACGAGCCTTGTACCACTCGAATCTACTCCTTGAACGGAGGCTTGAGCGTTATTCTCTACTTCATTAGAATCAGCTCGGTTGGATGACATTACTATATGAAAACATGTTTTAAAACGACCAAGAGATATCACACTATCACAGGTTATATAATGACATATATAGCTAGACTCGTATATGCTATGTTAGTCTGAGAATTAACTAAATCGTAGCTCTGATACCAATAAATGTAACACTTCTAACCCGAATCTGTCGCCGGAACAGGGTTACAGAGTATTATCGGAGTTCATAGAATAAATAGACAGAAATTTCACATCATATAATATTCATATTAGAAACCAATCAAAATCATACATATTGTCTCTTATATGTGCCCTCGAGGCCCAAAATACACGTTAGAAACAAGTTGGGACTAGATCGGATACTCAAAGAATTTTTCAAAAAAAATTAAAATTTTTCAAAGTTGCAGGGGACACACGGCCGTGTGGTCAGGCCGTGTGACTCACACGTTCAGGAGACACGCCCATGTCTTAGGCCGTGTGGACATTCGAAATAGGGACATAAGGCCGTGTCCCAGTGTAACAGCCTGATTTTGGGTCTAGTCAGAACAGTTGTTTCCGGACCACAAATCCGACGAAAAAATTCATCTTTATTATATTTTTATGGTCTACAATTTTATGGAATGATTTCGTGAAAATTTTGTTCGAAAATTTTGACGTTTGGGCACTCAATTTAGTTAAAAGGACTAAATTGCAAAAAGTGCAAAACTTGAATTCTATATGTTAAAGGTGTCTAATTGCTATGAGATTTTAAATTAGAGGTTCGTAGATGGTAATTAGACAATTGGTTAAGTTGGTGGACAAAAATGGACATGGTTAAGTATGTTTCTAAAATTTTTCATTAAGGGCATTTTAGTAATTTGGTTATTAAATGAATTAAAAAGCAAAAATCAAGCCAAAATTTGTCCATCATCTTCCTCATGGCCGAAATTCACAAGGGGGAAGCCATAGCTAAGGGGTGGCCACTTCCAAGCTTGATTGTAAGTCCGTTCTTGCCCCGTTTTTAATGCTCTTTATATTTTTGAAGTCGTTGTAACTCAATCTATCTATTTCTACCACTAATTTGAAGAGATATCAAAGTCTAAAATTTTACCCATGTTGAACATGTATGTATTTTGATGTTTGATGGTAGAAAATGCATGTTTGTTGATTGTTGAACGACTTTTGCTAAGTGATTTTCGGTAAAAATGTCAATAAGGACTTATTTGTAAAAGTCTATAAAATGAGTAGAAAAGTGTGATTAAATGAGAAATGTGGGCTGTTATGAGTATGAAAATGGTTCGGCTAGGCTTGGGTTTTAAAAAATTGAATGAAATTCATTTTACGAGCCTAGGGGCTAAAATGTAAAATGTCAAAAGTGTAAGGGCAAAAATGTAATTTTTGCCACAATGTGATTTGGGGCTGATTTGAATAGTATAATGATTAAATAAGTTAAATGTGATATTATAGATCAAGAAAAACAAGGTTCGGACCAAGAATGGGGGAAAAATAAGTATTTGACGATTTAGTCCTTTTTGCCATCTTTATGCCGAAGTAAGTTCGTATGTTTAATAAGCATTAAATTATATGCGTATAAATGCTTAATTGATATAATTGTGGTGAATGCTACATTATTGAAATGAAATGCGAATGCTTTTGAGTACGATACTATGGAAATGACCGACGGAGATTCGATATAGCGAAAGTCCCGGTTGAACATTAGGAATAGATAGGATACAAATGTCATGACATTAGGTTACTGAGATTACGTGTAAGACCATATCCGGGATATGGCATCAATATGAGACTTCGTGTAAGACCATATCTGGGATATGGCATCGATATGAGACTTCGTGTAAGACCACAGCTGGGCTATTGGCATTGATACGGGATTACATGTAAGACCATATCTGGGATATGGCATTGGTACGATACTGTGTGTATGAGATCCTCGAGTATCCTTTAGTATTCCAAATAGTTTAACGGGAAATTCAACGAGTATGTCAAAGAAGAGAAAGAGTATGTAAGTATTACGAATTGGTACAGGTATGTACGTAAAGTTTATAAGCATTGACTTCATGAAATTGTGAGTTCATGATTTTCCACGAGAATGATTTTATGAAAACCTTGTGATTATTGGTCTATACTTCTGATGTATGAAATACATGGTAAATTCGATTGACGATTTTGTGATTGGCCTTCGGGCCAAATTGAGTTATGATATAGCATGTTTTATTCACACAAATTGTGATTAATCGGATATGAGAAAAAGGAAAGATTGGCATAATTGCCTATTAAAATGGTTATGGAAGTAAGGGAAGATAAGATTTTAGGCAATTGAAAGATATTAAGACATATGCTCGGAAACATGAGTACACATAATTAATGTGCATGTTTACTATGAGGTTTGAAATGATTTGTTGAATTGCTGTAATATGTTACAAAGGAGAGATTATGGTTGTTAGGCTGATGCCAAGATATTTTAAATTATGCTTATAAGTTGATAGAGTAAACATTATGACTGAATAAAAATTATAACTGTGAGATTCATAGCAATTTGTATTATCTTGTGTTTAAATTGTTGAACTTGATAAAAGATTTGTAAGAGTTGCTTATTATTTTCGTACGGACTTACTAAGCTATATAGCTTACCCCCTTCCTTTCCCATGTTTTAGAGTGTCATCGAGCCAGCTCGGGTTGGAGACCGCCGAAGATTCTATCACATTATCAAGATATCACTTTGGGTATAAATGAATTCAAGCATTTTGAGTCTATGGCATGTATAGGGACTAGGTCAATTTGTTGTATGTGTTATTATTAAGTTGGCCATATGTATTTGTTTGTAACTATTAATGCTTCATCTTATATATAGCCATGAATGATGGCTTATGCTGATTATAAGTTTATTCATATGTTAATGCCTTCTTGTGAATGTGAAATTAGTATGTTTTTAATGGGCTAAGTATGATGTTTTAAGCATGATAAATAATGGCATGAGATGTTGTGGTTATTTGGTTGCTCTCACATGCTTGATTTTGTTCCATGTGATGTTGTGTAGATGTGTGCGAGTGAGGGTGGCAAAATGGCTTGGTAAATAGCATTGTTTTTGTCCATATGGGTAGACACACAGGCGTGTGTCTAGGCCGTGTGTGACACACGGTCTGCCCCACGGGCGTGTGATCCGGCCGTGTGTCCCCTGCACCTTAATTTTGGAAAAATAGAATGTCCAAAATTGAGCACACGGGCGTGTGTCTCAATCGTGTGTGCTACACGGGCGTGTGGCACAAGTTAGAGAGCACCCTAATTTGGACACTGTAACATCCAGGATTTAGGGGTTATGCATTTAGTGCATAGTGCAAGTGTTAGTGGGCTTGGTGTATGTTTGGATGTGTTTTAGGGGTTCCTAAAACTCTAGGATGAAAGAGACTGCTTTGGAAAATTATTAGATTTTAAGTTTAAAATGGGAGCTAGGCTAAAGAGGTCTTAAGAAAATTTGTAAGAACTTTTGGACATGAGATTGGGCTTGGTAAAGTGGCTTGAAGGCGCCACTTAGGGCCTTGGTAAGTGACGCCATATGCAGTGGGCAAGGGCCTTGGTTCGAGCAACGTGGGAAGCGAAGTGGAGCCTTTATTTTTGCGTCAAGATAGGGAGGAGTATTGGACGGCATGGGACTCGAAAGATGAGGATTAAGACTTGATTTTCTTTTTAAATTTCGGCTAGGAAGGGGAGATAAAGGTTGGACTTGTTCAAATTATTTTGAAAGAGTAACAGGGAGAGAATATAGGAGGAAATTTTGGGATATGGTAAGGAAGGAGGTAGTGGCCGAATGTGGGGTTCTTTTGGATGGCAAATTCGGCCATGTAGAGGGGATAAGTGCCGAATTTTAGTTGTGAGAGTGTCCATCCTTCTTGCCGAAATTTGTTAGTCATAGGAGTGCTCTCTTTTCTTCTTTTTCATTTGAAGCCGAATTCTCCCTTGTCACCATTGCCAAAATTCTTCAAACTCTTCTCTTGTTCTTTCTCTAATTGTTCTTGGCCGAATCTATACCTCTTTCCCAAGCTTCTTCTTTTATTTTGGTGTTAGCCGAATATTTTATCATCACTTGAAGCCATAGCCGAACCTTAAAGGGACCTTATTCTCTTTTCTTTGTTCAAAGCCTTGAAGCCAAAAACCTTGATTTAGTTTATTTGTGGCCGAATTCTCTAAGCATTTAACTCCCTCCACTTTTGTGTTTTCTTTCTTCACCATTAGAGTGTCGAAATCCTTCTCTTTGGGATCTAGAAGCCGATTCTCTGTGGATGCTTGTATAGCGGTAAGTATTTCCTTCTTTAGGCAATCAGTTTTGTCTCATCTTCATAAGTATGTCGAAAGCAATGGTTAGGCCTTTGGTCTAAGGTTGGCCGAATGTCCTTTAAGGCCATAGTGATGTGTTCTTTTGTGTGTGGCCAGAAGGAAGGGAGCATTAAAGGAGTCTTGCAGATTCGACTACTCAAGGGATTTCGAAAGCTTCATAGTTAAGTGGTAATTCAGGATTTCGGTAAGCAAGGTAAGTGGTTCATGGTATTCGGCCATAGGCTATATTTGGTATTAAGGTTAGTCGATTCTAACTTTGATGATTTAGGGGCAAATCGATAGGGTCAAAGGAGGAGACTCGGGTCTCGATTCATTTTGGTAAGATGGTTAAGATTTAGTTTCTATTCGTTTAAGATCTTGTATTAATCGGTTTTGATTTAAGTATTGTTGATGGAGGCGAACATCAGTCAAGAAGGTAAAGGGATAGTCCCTATCCCTAAGTTTAAGAGGAGATCTGTTTTTACGCTGTTCGGGATTGGCCACTGTGTGTGTGGGCGTGAGAGGCGGGACTATAGGCAGATAGCGGTAGTTTCGCTTAGTGATAACATCGGGATCGAGAGCGTAGTGCTTCAAGTTATCAGGTGTGTGGTTAGCCTACTATTTTCTGGGTTTATATGTTATACTTGTATAAGTTTTGCGTATGCTAACAAGTACAGTGGTAATTATGAAACGGATACCCTTACGGGGTATATCGATGATCAGGTCAGTACTAATCTGGTGAAAAGTGGTTATCAATGTGTATATGTGAATATGTTCATGAAAATATGGTTGAATGCGTCAACATGTACATGCATTACTCATCATGACGTTATTATATGTTGCATGTGCATGGGATGGGATATGAATGTGAAAGAAGGACAGGGTGTACTTCAAGTACGTGGTTTGATGTTAGCCATGAGCTACATCGAGGATTGGCGCTGACTGAGGTCGCGTTGTGGATTACTTGTGATTAAGTTCACGTGGATTGATGAGTGGCTCTGTGCCTCATCATGGTTGATATCGGCTGTGTGCCATATCGTGGTTTGATGAGTAGCTATGTGCCTCATCGTGGTTTGATGCTAGCTACGAGCTACATCATGGACGGCATTAATTGCCAAATTGGTGTGTAGCGGTTGGAGGGTGATTTAGAAATCCCTTGGTGTGTGGTGGCTGGATACAGGGGTGTGTAGAGGATGGACCCTAGGTTGGGTTGGGTGCACTTTGCATGATTATGTGTGGCATTGTGGTTATTGATGTGGTTATGGGCCAAGCCCAATATGTGAATGTGGATCAGTGTGGGAATGGGCCAAGCCCAATATGCGGAATCATGTGGTTAATTACATTATGATCCGATATGTGGTATGGATATGGGCCAAGCCCGAATTGTGATATTATGTGAATAAGTTGCCTTGTTATCTGTTATGTGGGTTGATATGTGGTTTGATATGTGGGAGGAATTCAGTAGACTAATTGCACACTGAGTCTATGTGACTCACCCAAATAATTATCAACATCGCAGGTGATACGTGATTCTTGGACCGGGTTGGAGTGGATACAAAGGTGGCCATGCGAAGCTATATTTCATGCGAAAGATGTTTTATTTATTTTATGCGAATTAATATTAAGTATTTTTGAATAATTATTTGATGTAATAAGGGCCACTTAAAGTATTTGGACACGTTATTTATGATTTTGAAGTTATATTACTTTTATTCGGAAACTGGAAATGATTTTAGGAATCGATTCATATTATTAAAGCCTATATTAAAGTTTTAAATCCGGGAATTTGTAACAACATGATTTTACTTAGAATATTAAATATACAATGTTTTACAACCGACAACAAATTTTTATGTTTTCAACCGTAAGTCAAATCTTTTCGAACGTTTTACCCAGTGACATACCAGATCCGGTCAAGGCTCGTGGGCCGGATTTGGGGGTGTTACAGTTTGGTATCAGAGCCCGATTCAAAACTCGGCTTTGAGGGTTTTGGGGCCCAAAAACATTTTTCAAAGATGGTCTTTTCAAAAATATAGATTTTTATGGACTTTTTCAGGTTATTCTGGCATGGCACCTGTATCTCCGGCCCGAAGTCCACCAGGTAAGTACCTCTAACTCATCAAGTGATCTCGAATATGTGAACTGTATGGGCATCTATGGGAACGTAGATTAGTAGATTAGGGCTATTGAACCCTAGGACTAGTCTACTCCAACACAAGATTCATAAGACTTAAGAACCACTAAACAAACTCTTGTGAGTAAGTCGCGAGCTAGGGTGTGGCAACAAGCCAGCGCATGTCTAGGAGTGGATTCGGTAAGAGCTTGGTACTTAAGCAGTCTTAGTGACTCACCTCCTCTTTACTTGAATCCTACCTGGTGCGTAGCTACGGTTCACCCTAACCATGAGGACTTGTTCACCGGCTAAACCGATAATTAAAACCCAAAAGGGACTAGCCATACTGGTTTATAAAAACCTTAGTTTTAAAATCACAAATTACCCTTTTTGATTTGTAAACATTAAATTAGAATTTGAAAACCCTTTTCGAAATATTTCCGATTTGCAAAATTACCCAAATACCCCTGGGTTAGAAATTACTAAAATGCCCCTGGTTTATAAATTTACCGTACTACCCTCGATTTTTACTAAGTCTTGCTTTATAGAAATATCCAGATACCCTGATTTGGAAAATTTACTGAATTACCCCTAACTTACAAAATTACCTGAATAACCCCGAATTCTGAAATTTTTGCAATACCTTTCGTTTTGAGAAAATTTTCAAAATAACCCTGAGTTTTGAAAATTTTGGAATGCCTTTGATTTGTACAGATTTTCAAGTTGACCCTGATCTGTTACTAAAATACCCCTATAGGACAATTGACGAGATTACCCCTGGGTAGGAAACGGATAGAAATGCCAAAGTAGTGTGTAAATATTGTTGATGAATGTGAATGTGACTCTCTAAGTTAGAATAGTGAACTTGAGCTGAAACTTTGATTGATCGAAAGAACTACTACTGAATCTTCTTTACATAAAATTGTTCGCGGATAATCAGTGGAACGAAATATTAATGCATAAAACTTTTAATCAGAGTAAGTCGCGACGTTAGACATGAGTTCTAGAGGACGTGGTCGAATGACTGTATCGGAACCAATAGGGTGGCCATGGGTCAGAAAATGACGTGCCGCCGCCGTCGCGGCGATGGCGCGGAGGATCAAGGTCGAGACGAGAAGGGATGACGCGATGCTCGCGAGCTATCTTTGCGAATGCTAGAACGAGTGGCAAGGGCTGGTATGGGAAATGGAGCTCGGAAATCAGTATCGGAAAGACTTAGGTTGAACGGAGCTGAGGTTTTTAGAGGAGTGTCTGGGGTGGCTCCAAATGTAGCAGAGTATTGGTTAGAGGCAGTCAAAAGAATTATGGGCGATTTGGACTGTACTACTGAGGAAAAGCTGAAAGGTGCTGTCTCGTTGCTCCGAGACGAGGCTTATTGTTGGTGGCTCACCGTCAGGCAAGGTGTCCCGGCAGATCGATTGGATTGGGAGTATTTTAAGCTTAAGTTTGAAGGGAAGTATGTTGGAGCTAGTTACCTAGACTCGCAGAGGAAAGCGTTTCTAAACTTGGTTCAAGGAAGTAAGTCGGTAGCAGAGTACGAAGTAGAATTTGTGCGGTTAAGTCATTACACCAAGGGCATCGTAGCTACTGATTATGAAAGGTGTGTTCGATTCGAAGATGGATTGCGAGATGAGTTGCGGGTGTTGATTGCTCCGCAGAGAGAAAGGGACTTTGCTATTCTAGTGGAGAAAGCTTGAATAGCTGAAGAAGTTAAGAGGACTGAGAGACAGAATCGAGAAAAGGATAGGAATTGGAATAAGAGGAGTTTTGGACCGTCAATGTCATCTAGAGATTTTCAGAAAAGACCAAGGATTGAGAATTCTCAACGCGTGCACTGTGCAGTTGGTGGGAATCGGAGTCGTCCATGTGCTCGATGTGGAAGAGCTCATGCTAGAGAGTGTTGGGGAAATAGTAAGGAATGTTTTCGGTGTGGGTCTAAGGCTCACTTGGTTAGGAATTGTCCTAAGGCGACGAGGGGTCGTGGTTCAAGCCATGGAGGAAAGGGTTCTGGCCGAGGTCGTGGAACACCAAGCAAAGGTGCTGAAGGTTCAGAGGCGAGACAACCAAGGTTAGTTTAGGCGAACGATGTTGCGAGGAGGAAGATATGCGAGATGTAATATCGGGTACGTTCCTTGTTTCTGGAATACCCTTAATTGCTTTGCTTGTTTTAGAGTTAGCTCATTCTTGTGTTGCTAGTGAAGTGCACAAACCTTGGATGTGAACTTAGAGATCGTGCCTAGAAGGTATGATAGTTTTATTAAGATCGAGTGCGAAGCAAGGCGTAGTGGATTGCACGATCATTAGTTGGGTAGCAAGTAATTTCGAGGACGAAATTATTTTTAAGGAGGGTAGAACTGTAACATCTAGGATTTAGGGTTATGCATTTAGTGCATAGTGCAAGTGTTAGTGGGCTTGGTGTATGTTTGGATGTGTTTTAGGGGTTCCTAAAACTCTAGGATGAAAGAGACTGCTTTGGAAAATTATTAGATTTTAAGTTTAAAATGGGAGCTAGGCTAAAGAGGTCTTAAGAAAATTTGTAAGAACTTTTGGACATGAGATTGGGCTTGGTAAAGTGGCTTGAAGGCGCCACTTAGGGCCTTGGTAAGTGACGCCATATGCAGTGGGCAAGGGCCTTGGTTCGAGCAACGTGGGAAGCAGTGGGAGCCTTTATTTTTGCGTCAAGATAGGGAGGAGTATTGGACGGCATGGGACTCTGAAAAGATGAGGATTAAGACTTGATTTTCTTTTTAAATTTCGGCTAGGAAGGGGAGATAAAGGTTGGACTTGTTCAAATTATTTTGAAAGAGTAACAGGAGAGAAATAGGAGGAAATTTTGGGATATGATAAGGAAGGAGGTAGTGGCCGAATGTGGGGTTCTTTTGGATGGCAAATTCGGCCATGTAGAGGGGATAAGTGCCGAATTTTAGTTGTGAGAGTGTCCATCCTTCTTGCCGAAATTTGTTAGTCATAGGAGTGCTCTCTTTTCTTCTTTTTCATTTGAAGCCGAATTCTCCCTTGTCACCATTGCCAAAATTCTTCAAACTCTTCTCTTGTTCTTTCTCTAATTGTTCTTGGCCGAATCTATACCTCTTTCCCAAGCTTATTCTTTTATTTTGGTGTTAGCCGAATATTTTATCATCACTTGAAGCCATAGCCGAACCTTAAAGGTACCTTATTCTCTTTTCTTTGTTCAAAGCCTTGAAGCCGAAACCTTGATTTAGTTTATTTGTGGCCGAATTCTCTAAGCATTTAACTCCCTCCACTTTTGTGTTTTCTTTCTTCATCATTAGAGTGTCGAAATCCTTCTCTTTGGGATCTAGAAGCCGATTCTCTGTGGATGCTTGTATAGCGGTAAGTATTTCCTTCTTTAGGCAATCAGTTTTGTCTCATCTTCATAAGTATGTCGAAAGCAATGGTTAGGCCTTTGGTCTAAGGTTGGCCAAATGTCCTTTAAGGCCATAGTGATGTGTTCTTTTGTGTAGCCAAGGAAGGGAGCATTAAAGGAGTCTTGCAGGATTCGACTACTCAAGGGATTTCAAAGCTTCATAGTTAAGTGGTAATTCAGGATTTCGGTAAGCAAGGTAAGTGGTTCATGGTATTCGGCCATAGGCTATATTTGGTATTAAGGTTAGCCGATTCTAACTTTGATGATTTAGGGGCAAATCGATAGGGTCAAAGGAGGAGACTCGGTCTCGATTCGTTTTGGTAAGATGGTTAAGATTTAGTTTCTATTCGTTTAAGATCTTGTATTAATCGGTTTTGATTTAAGTATTGTTGATGGAGGCGAACATCAGTCAAGAAGGTAAAGGGATAGTCCCTATCCCTAAGTTTAAGAGGAGATCTGCTTCTTGCTCGTTGATTGGCCACGGGTGTGGCAAGCGTGTGAGGCGGACTATAGGTAGATAGCGGTAGTTTCGCTTAGTGATAACATCGGGATCGAGAGCGTAGTGCTTCAAGTTATCAGGTGTGTGGTTAGCCTACTATTTTCTGGGTTTATATGTTATACTTGTATAAGTTTTGCGTATGCTAACAAGTACAGTGGTAATTATGAAACGGATACCCTTACGGGGTATATCGATGATCAGTCGATTACTAATCGGTGAAAAGTGGTTATCAATGTGTATATGTGAATATGTTCATGAAAATATGGTTGAATCGTCAACATGTACATGCATTACTCATCATGACGTTATTATATGTTGCATGTGCATGGGATGGGATATGAATGTGAAAGAAGGACAGGTGTACTTCAAGTCGTGGTTTGATGTTAGCCATGAGCTACATCGAGGATTGGCGCCGATCGAGGTCGCGTTGTGGATTACTTGTGATTAAGTTCACGTGGATTGATGAGTGGCTTTGTGCCTCATCATGGTTGATATCGGCTGTGTGCCATATCGTGGTTTGATGAGTAGCTATGTGCCTCATCGTGGTTTGATGCTAGCTACGAGCTACATCATGGACGGCATTAATTGCCAAATTGGTGTGTAGCGGTTGGAGGGTGATTTAGAAATCCCACGTGTGTGGTGGTGGATACGAGGGGTGTGTAGAGGATGGACCCTAGGTTGGGTTGGGTGCACTTTGCATGATTATGTGTGGCATTGTGGTTATTGATGTGGTTATGGGCCAAGCCCAATATGTGAATGTGGATCGGTGTGGAATGGGCCAAGCCCAATATGTGGAATCATGTGGTTAATTACATTATGATCCGATATGTGGTATGGATATGGGCCAAGCCCGAATTGTGATATTATGTGAATAAGTTGCCTTGTTATCTCATTATGTGGGTTGATATGTGGTTTGATATGTGGGAGGAATTCAAAGGGACTAATTGCACACTCGAGTCTATGTGACTCACCCAAATAATTATCAACATCGCAGTGATACGTGATTCTTGGACCGGGTTGGAGTGGATACAAAGGTGGCCATGCGTAGCTATATTTCATGCGAGAAGATGTTTTATTTATTTTATGCGAATTAATATTAAGTATTTTTGAATAATTATTTGATGTAATAAGGGCCACTTAAAGTATTTGGACACGTTATTTATGATTTTGAAGTTATATTACTTTTATTCGGAATCGAAAATGATTTTAGGAATCGATTCATATTATTAAAGCCTATATTAAAGTTTTAAATCAGAATTTGTAACAACATGATTTTACTTAGAATTTTAAATATACAATGTTTTACAACCGACAACAAATTTTTATGTTTTCAACCGTAAGTCAAATCTTTTGAACGTTTTACCCAGTGACATACGGATCCGGTCAAGGCTCGTGGGCGGATTTGGGGTGTTCTGATTTGGTATCGAGCCCGGTTCAAAACTCGGCTTTGAGGGTTTTGGGGCCCAAAAACATTTTTCAAAGATGGTCTTTTCAAAAATATAGATTTTTATGGACTTTTTCAGGTTATTCTGGCATGGCACCTGTATCTCCGGCCCGAAGTCCACCAGGTAAGTACCTCTAACTACTGAAGTGATCTGAATATGTGAACTGTATGGGCATCTATGGGAACGTAGATTAGTAGATTAGGGCTATTGAACCCTAGGACTAGTCTACTCCAACACAAGATTCATAAGACTTAAGAACCACTAAACAAACCTGTGAGTAAGTCGCCGAGCTAGGGTGTGGCAACAGTTGTGCGCATGTCTAGGAGTGGATTCGGTAAGAGCTTGGTACTTAAGCAGTCCTAGTGACTCACCTCCTCTTTACTTGAATCCTACCTGGTGCGTAGCTACGGTTCACCCTAACCATGAGGACTTGTTCACCGGCTAAACCGATAATTAAAACCCAAAAGGGACTAGCCATACTGGTTTATAAAAACCTTAGTTTTAAAATCACAAATTACCCTTTTTGATTTGTAAACATTAAATTAGAATTTGAAAACCCTTTTCGAAATATTTCCGATTTGCAAAATTACCCAAATACCCCTGGGTTAGAAATTACTAAAATGCCCCTGGTTTATAAATTTACCGTACTACCCTCAATTTTTACTAAATCTTGCTTTACAGAAATATCCAGATACCCTGATTTGGAAAATTTACTGAATTACCCCTAACTTACAAAATTACCTGAATAATCCCGAATTCTGAAATTTTTGCAATACCTTTCGTTTTGAGAAAATTTTCAAAATAACCCTGAGTTTTGAAAATTTTGGAATGCCTTTGATTTGTACAGATTTTCAAGTTGACCACGATCATTACTAAAATACCCCTATAGGACGCTTAACGAGATTACCCTGGTAGGAAAGCGGATAGAAATGCCAAAGTAGTGTGTAAATATTGTTGATGAATGTGAATGTGACTCTTTGAGTTAGAATAGTGAACTTGAGTTGAAACTTTGATTGATCGAAAGAACTACTACTGAATCTTCTTTACATAAAATTGTTCGCGGATAATCAGTGGAACGAAATACTAATGCATAAAACTTTTAATCGAGTAAGTCGCGACGTTAGACATGAGTTCTAGAGGGCGTGGTCGAATGATCAGATCAAAACCAATAGGGTCCGCCATGGGTCGAAAATGACATGCCGCCGTCGCGGCGGTGGCGAGAGGATCAAGGTCGACAGAGGAGGATGACGCAGATGATCGCAGCTATCTTTGCGAATGCTAGAACGAGTGGCAAGGGCTGGTATGGGAAATGGAGCTCGGAAATCAGTATCGGAAAGACTTAGGTTGAACGGAGCTAAGGTTTTTAGAGGAGTGTCTGGGGTGGCTCCAAATGTAGCAGAGTATTGGTTAGAGGCAGTCGAAAGAATTATGGGCGATTTGGACTGTACTGCTGAGGAAAAGCTGAAAGGTGCTATCTCGTTGCTCCGAGATGAGGCTTATCGTTGGTGGCTCACCGTCAGGCAAGGTGTCCCGGCAGATCGATTGGATTGGGAGTATTTTAAGCTTAAGTTTGAAGGGAAGTATGTTGGAGCTAGTTACCTAGACTCGCAGAGGAAAGCGTTTCTAAACTTGGTTCAAGGAAGTAAGTCGGTAGCAGAGTACGAAGCAGAATTTGTGCGGTTAAGTCAGTACGCCAAGGGCATCGTAGCTACTGATTATGAAAGGTGTGTTCGATTTGAAGACGGATTACGAGACGAGTTGCGGGTGTTGATTGCTCCGCAGAGAGAAAGGGAATTTGCTATTCTAGTGGAGAAAGCTCGAATAGCTGAAGAAGTTAAGAGGACCGAGAGACGAGAATCGAGAAAAGGATAGGAATTGGAATAAGAGGAGTTTTGGACCGTCAATGTCATCTAGAGATTTTCGTAAAAGACCAAGGATTGAGAATGCATGCGTGCACTGCATGCAGTTGGTGGGAATCGGAGTCGTCCATGTGCTCGATGTGGAAGAGCTCATCTTTGGAAAGTGTTGGGGAAATAGTAAGGAATGTTTCCGGTGTGGGTCTAAGGCTCACTTGGTTAGGAATTGTCCTAAGGCGACGAGGGTCGTGGTTCAAGCCATGGAGGAAAGGGTTACGGCGAGGTCGTGGAACACCAAGCAAAGGTCTTTGAAGGTTCAGAGGCGAGACAACCAAGGTTAGTTTAGGCGATCGATGCGTTGCGAGGAGAAAGATGTGCCGGATGTAATATCGGGTACTTCCTTGTTTCTGGAATATCCTTAATTGCTTTGCTTGTTTTGGAGTTAGCTCATTCTTGTGTTGCTAGTGAAGTGCACAGAAACCTTGGATGTGAACTTAGAGATCATGCCTAGAAGGTATGATAGTTTTATTAAGATCAGTGCGCAAAGAAGAGCGTAGTGGATTGCACGATTTATTAGTTGGGTAGCAAGTAATTTGAGGACGAAATTATTTTTAAGGAGGTAGAACTGTAACATCTAGGATTTAGGGGTTATGCATTTAGTGCATAGTGCAAGTGTTAGTGGGCTTGGTGTATGTTTGGATGTGTTTTAGGGGTTCCTAAAACTCTAGGATGAAAGAGACTCGCTTTGGAAAATTATTAGATTTTAAGTTTAAAATGGGAGCTAGGCTAAAGAGGTCTTAAGAAAATTTGTAAGAACTTTTGGACATGAGATTGGGCTTGGTAAAGTGGCTTGAAGACGCCACTTAGGGCCTTGGTAAGTGACGCCATATCACGGTGGGCAAGGGCCTTGGTTCGAGCAACGTGGGAAGCGGTGGGAGCCTTTATTTTTGCGTCAAGATAGGGAGGAGTATTGGGCGGCATGGGACTCGAAAAGATGAGGATTAAGACTTGATTTTCTTTTTAAATTTCGGCTAGGAAGGGGAGATAAAGGTTGGACTTGTTCAAATTATTTTGAAAGAGTAACAGGGAGAGAATATAGGAGGAAATTTTGGGATATGATAAGGAAGGAGGTAGTGGTCGAATGTGGGGTTCTTTTGGATGGCAAATTCGGCCATGTAGAGGGGATAAGTGCCGAATTTTAGTTGTGAGAGTGTCCATCCTTCTTGCCGAAATTTGTTAGTCATAGGAGTGCTCTCTTTTCTTCTTTTTCATTTGAAGCCGAATTCTCCCTTGTCACCATTGCCAAAATTCTTCAAACTCTTCTCTTGTTCTTTCTCTAATTGTTCTTGGCCGAATCTATACCTCTTTCCCAAGCTTCTTCTTTTATTTTGGTGTTAGCCAATATTTTATCATCACTTGAAGCCATAGCCAAGAACCTTAAAGGGACCTTATTCTCTTTTCTTTGTTCAAAGCCTTGGCAAAACCTTGATTTAGTTTATTTGTGGCCGAATTCTCTAAGCATTTAACTCCCTCCACTTTTGTGTTTTCTTTCTTCACCATTAGAGTGTCGAAATCCTTCTCTTTGGGATCTAGAAGCCGATTCTCTGTGGATGCTTGTATAGCGGTAAGTATTTCCTTCTTTAGGCAATCAGTTTTGTCTCATCTTCATAAGTATGTCGAAAGCAATGGTTAGGCCTTTGGTCTAAGGTTGGCCGAATGTCCTTTAAGGCCATAGTGATGTGTTCTTTTGTGTGTAGCCGAAGGAAGGGAGCATTAAAGGAGTCTTGCAGGATTCGACTACTCAAGGGATTTCGAAAGCTTCATAGTTAAGTGGTAATTCAGGATTTCGGTAAGCAAGGTAAGTGGTTCATGGTATTCGGCCATAGGCTATATTTGGTATTAAGGTTAGCCGATTCTAACTTTGATGATTTAAGGGCAAATCGATAGGGTCAAAGGAGGAGACTCGGGTCTCGATTCGTTTTGGTAAGATGGTTAAGATTTAGTTTCTATTCGTTTAAGATCTTGTATTAATCGGTTTTGATTTAAGTATTGTTGATGGAGGCGAACATCAGTCAAGAAGGTAAAGGGATAGTCCCTATCCCTAAGTTTAAGAGGAGATCTGTTTCTGCCCGTTCGGGATTGGCCACTGTGGTGTGGGCGTGATGGGCGGGACTATAGGTAGATAGCGGTAGTTTCGCTTAGTGATAACATCGGGATCGAGGCGTAGTGCTTCAAGTTATCAGTGTGTGGTTAGCCTACTATTTTACTGGTTTTATATTTATACTTGTATAAGTTTTGCGTATGCTAACAAGTACGATGGTAATTATGAAACGGATACCCTTACGGGGTATATCGATGATCAGTGTCGATTACTAATCGGTGAAAAGTGGTTATCAATGTGTATATGTGAATATGTTCATGAAAATATGGTTGAATCGTCAACATGTACATGCATTACTCATCATGACGTTATTATATGTTGCATGTGCATGGGATGGGATATGAATGTGAAAGAAGGACAGGGTGTACTTCAAGTACGTGGTTTGATGTTAGCCATGAGCTACATCGAGGATTGGCGCTGACTGAGGTCGCGTTGTGGATTACTTGTGATTAAGTTCACGTGGATTGATGAGTGGCTCTGCGTGCCTCATCATGGTTGATATCGGTACCTGCCATATCGTGGTTTGATGAGTAGCTATGTGCCTCATCGTGGTTTGATGCTAGCTACGAGCTACATCATGGACGGCATTAATTGCCAAATTGGTGTGTAGCGGTTGGAGGGTGATTTAGAAATCCCCTGGTGTGTGGTGGCTGGATACAGGGGTGTGTAGAGGATGGACCCTAGGTTGGGTTGGGTGCACTTTGCATGATTATGTGTGGCATTGTGGTTATTGATGTGGTTATGGGCCAAGCCCAATATGTGAATGTGGATCAGTGTGGGAATGGGCCAAGCCCAATATGTGGAATCATGTGGTTAATTACATTATGATCCGATATGTGGTATGGATATGGGCCAAGCCCGAATTGTGATATTATGTGAATAAGTTGCCTTGTTATCTGTTATGTGGGTTGATATGTGGTTTGATATGTGGGAGGAATTCAAAGGACTAATTGCACACGAGTCTATGTGACTCACCCAAATAATTATCAACATCGCAGTGATACGTGATTCTTGGACCGGGTTGGAGTGGATACAAAGGTGGCCATGCGAAGCTATATTTCATGCGAGAAGATGTTTTATTTATTTTATGCGAATTAATATTAAGTATTTTTGAATAATTATTTGATGTAATAAGGGCCACTTAAAGTATTTGGACACGTTATTTATGATTTTGAAGTTATATTACTTTTATTCGAAATCAAAATGATTTTAGGAATCGATTCATATTATTAAAGCCTATATTAAAGTTTTAAATCCGGAATTTGTAACAACATGATTTTACTTAGAATTTTAAATATACAATGTTTTACAACCGACAACAAATTTTTATGTTTTCAACAGTAAGTCAAATCTTTTCGAACGTTTTACCCAAAGACATACCGATCCGGTCAAGGCTCGTGGGCGGATTTGGGGTGTTACTGATTTGGTATCGAGCCCTGCTCAAAACTCGGCTTTGAGGTTTTGGGCCCAAAACATTTTTCAAAGATGGTCTTTTCAAAAATATAGATTTTTATGGACTTTTTCGTGTTATTCGGCATGGCACTGTATCTCCTACCAAGTCCACCGTAAGTACCTCTAACTCATCAAGTGATCTGAATATGTGAACTGCGTATGGGCATCTATGGGAACGTAGATTAGTAGATTAGGGCTATTGAACCCTAGGACTAGTCTACTCCAACACAAGATTCATAAGACTTAAGAACCACTAAACAAACCTGTGAGTAAGTCCCCAGCTAGGGTGTGGCAACAATTGTGCGCATGTCTAGGAGTGGATTCGGTAAGAGCTTGGTACTTAAGCAGTCCTAGTGACTCACCTCCTCTTTACTTGAATCCTACCTGGTGCGTAGCTACGGTTCACCCTAACCATGAGGACTTGTTCACCGGCTAAACCGATAATTAAAACCCAAAAGGGACTAGCCATACTGGTTTATAAAAACCTTAGTTTTAAAATCACAAATTACCCTTTTTGATTTGTAAACATTAAATTAGAATTTGAAAACCCTTTTCGAAATATTTCCGATTTGCAAAATTACCCAAATACCCCTGGGTTAGAAATTACTAAAATGCCCTCGGTTTATAAATTTACTGTACTACCCTCAATTTTTACTAAATCTTGCTTTACAGAAATATCCAGATACCCTGATTTGGAAAATTTACTGAATTACCCCTAACTTACAAAATTACCTGAATAATCCCGACTTCAAATTTTGCAATACCTTCGTTTTGAAAATTTTCAAAATAACCTGAGTTTTGAAAATTTTGGAATGCCTTTGATTTGTCTGATTTTCAAGTTGACCACGATCACATTACTAAAATACCCCTATGGGACGATTAACGAGATTACCTCTGGGTAGGAAACGGATAGAAATGCCAAAGTAGTGTGTAAATATTGTTGATGAATGTGAATGTGACTCTTTGAGTTAGAATAGTGAACTTGAGTTGAAACTTTGATTGATCGAAAGAACTACTACTGAATCTTCTTTACATAAAATTGTTCGCGGATAATCAGTGGAACGAAATACTAATGCATAAAACTTTTAATCAGAGTAAGTCGCGACGTTAGACATGAGTTCTAGAGGACGTGGTCGAATGACTGTATCAAAACCAATAGGGTCTGGCCATGGGTCAGAAAATGACATGCCGCCGTCGCCGGCAGTGGGCGCGGAGGATCAAGGTCGACGGAGGATGACGCAAGATGTCGCGAGCTATCTTTGCGAATGCTAGAATGAGTGGCAAGGGCTGGTATGGGAAATGGAGCTCGGAAATCAGTATCGGAAAGACTTAGGTTGAACGGAGCTAAGGTTTTTAGAGGAGTGTCTGGGGTGGCTCCAAATGTAGCAGAGTATTGGTTAGAGGCAGTCGAAAGAATTATGGGCGATTTGGACTGCTGAGGAAAAGCTGAAAGGTGCTATCTCGTTGCTCCGAGACGAGGCTTATCGTTGGTGGCTCACCGTCGCAAGCAAGTGTCCCTACAGATCGATTGGATTGGGAGTATTTTAAGCTTAAGTTTGAAGGGAAGTATGTTGGAGCTAGTTACCTAGACTCGCAGAGGAAAGCGTTTCTAAACTTGGTTCAAGGAAGTAAGTCGGTGCAGAGTCTGGCGGAATTTGTGCGGTTAAGTCAGTACGCCAAGGGCATCGTAGCTACTGATTATGAAAGGTGTGTTCGATTTGAAGACGGATTACGAGACGAGTTGCGGGTGTTGATTGCTCCGCAGAGAGAAAGGGACTTTGCTATTCTAGTGGAGAAAGCTCGAATAGTGAAGAAGTTAAGAGGACCGAGAGATAGAATCGAGAAAAGATAGGAATTGGAATAAGAGGAGTTTTGGACCGTCAATGTCATCTAGAGATTTTCGAAAAAGACCAAGGATTGAGAATTTCATGACGTGCACTGCAGTTGGTGGGAATCGGAGTCGTCCATGTGCTCGATGTGGAAGAGCTCATCTTTGGAAAGTGTTGGGGAAATAGTAAGGAATGTTTCGGTGTGGGTCTAAGGCTCACTTGGTTAGGAATTGTCCTAAGGCGACGAGGGTCGTGGTTCAAGCCATGGAGGAAAGGGTTCTGGCCGAGGTCGTGGAACACCAAGCAAAGGTGCTGAAGTGTAACAACCCAAACCCGGCCCAAACATTACGACCGAATTTGATTTGTTACGGAGAAAAACCTTGTGAACACCATTTCGATACCTATTTAATTTTTATTTAAAGCTTCTCGTTTTCGGTTATCTTGCCAAAGCTACCCTTAGATTTAATTTGGAAATTTAATTAAGTCCAATTGTTATACTAGCTTTCAAGTGTGCCCGATGGCACGATTAAACTGCTTAAGTGTTAACTTAAGAAAACATGTGATTTTAATTCAATTTAATAATATAGTTTAAAGTAGATATCCAACATATAAAAAAAACACAAATAAAGTTTATGGAGGCCTTATTACAACCCAAAATAAAATTAACCAAATTTAAAGTCCTATAAATTTAAATCCACTGCATGGCCACCTCGAGTCCAACCGGCTCCTCAACCGCCATCTACGAGTCACCGAAAAATGTTAAAGGAGAAGGTGAGTCACCAAGACTCGATATGTAACCCTTCCCAGGTTAATACAACATTTCATACACAACATATAACGATTAATTATGCAGTATCGTGTACCCAACCTAGCCAACCCAACGCCTTTGTCTACCCCATGTGGTACCAAACCACTTTGGTGACCGTAGTCACAATGTGTTACCAAAACACCGGTGGTGCCAAACCACCGTGACATATAGTCACAATGTGCTACCAAAGCACCGTGTGTCCGTAGACACAAATCGGGTGATGGGGCCAACCCATCGTGTGATACCAAATCACCGCGCATTTATCCCATATCTCAAGTGGGGCCAACCCACGGTGGTATTAACCACGTGGACAAGTCGCTATGAGGTGCCAAACCTCGAGGTACCAAACCTCTCGTGACATATAGTCACAAGTGTGTTACCAAAACACCGGTGCTCGTCGGCCACGAAACATCACCGCCCCTCTCCTCTCATATAGCCCATAGTAGGTAAACAGATTATCAATGGATCTCATGCATTCATCACATGTATCAATAAACCATGCTTCCCAAAAGCATTAAAGTAATCTCATATCAACAGAGACTTACCGGGATCCTCACTTGTCCCGTTAAGGTACCAACTGCATCTACATCAAGCGATTTACATACAAAACATATATAACACAACATTAACTGCTATAAGTGTGTATGTACACACCTGATGTTGATGAGAAGTCTAAATCCCGAAAAGGAACGTTGGCCACCCTAGATCTCACTGTACCTATATTCGGCCAACTATGGAATTAGTCTTAGGGCCTATTCGGCCAAATCAGATTATTGGAAGGGGTTCCTTGTGAACCCGAAATCTCACCTTCACACTTTTGGACACCAACCGCAACACCCAACTCCCGAATCTGCTTCTGATTCCAAGAATCGGCACTCAACAAGTTAGTAGCCTTCGGCTAAAACGAATATCAATCGACCAACTACAGTGAGATCTTACCGCTACGTACCACAATTCGAATGCTAGAGATCGGGCCCTGAATCGATCGCTTCACTTCCCCGAGTACCCAACAGAATCGATTACTTCTTGTTTAGAAGACTTAATCATTGCCAAATCGGCACTTATTCCCCTATTAGAAATCGACAAAAACACAGAGGAGAAGAAAGATGGCATTCGCCATACCTACCTACCTTATGAACCGATTGGAGATGAGTTTAGAGAAGATTACCCTTGCTTGAACATTCAAAAAAAGGTAAATAATGGAGAGAAAAGGGTGTTGGAGTTTCGCAACAAGGAGTAGAGGTTCGGTTGACAAAGAAATAAAGAAAAGGGGATTTGAATGTGGAGTTTCAAGCTAAAGAGGTTGGGAAAAGAAAAGAAAGGTTTTAGGGGATGTGCTTTCGGTTTAGAGAGGATGGAGAAGAGAGAGTAGAAAATGGGGACTTTTGGGAGAATTCGGCTAATAGGAAAAGAAGTAAAAGAAACTTGGGCACTCCCTAGTACCCTTTGCCAGTCCACTCTCCTTGCCCAAGGAGTTCAAATTCGCACAACTCCTAAAAATCCTCTTGGC
Organism: Gossypium sturtianum; assembly: GCA_025698515.1. Lineage (NCBI taxonomy): Eukaryota > Viridiplantae > Streptophyta > Magnoliopsida > Malvales > Malvaceae > Gossypium > Gossypium sturtianum. The sequence goes on along the minus strand of CM046953.1, from coordinate 45,182,573 downwards.
CACCTATTTGATTTAATTCAAAATAGCTTGAATTAATCAAACAATAATCTCCTAATAATCCATCCATTATCCCTTTTATTAATACTATAATTAAGCAAATAAAACTCTCCTATTATCCTTTAATAACAACACTTAATAAAAGAGTTTGAAGGAGAAAAACTCTCCCCCTTGTGCCGCCCAAATAAAAACAAAAGGAGGATTTTGTGACTCAACCAAGGCTCTCCCTTGTTCCTTGGTGGCGCTACATGCTAGCTCTTAAGTGGGCTTGCTTTGCCACTTTACCAAGGGCTTCTTAGTGTTAAATTACCCACATTTATTCTTATAACACCCACTTACTAAGGCTCCTTCTTTTAAAATTAAAAACTGAAATTTCCCTATCAAACCTAAGACACTCAAAGCCTTAAATTAAGCTCTATTATTCCATTAATAATATCACAACAGTTCATAATAAGAAAATAGTCAAATTCCAAATAACCCCATATTTGGGATGTTACGCTTCTACCCCTTTAAAATAAATTTCGTCCTCGAAATTCCTTGATCAAAAGAGATGGGGTATTGCTTTGCGCATCACTTCCTCGGCTCCCACGTAGCTTCTTCCACTCGTGGTTCCGCCATAACACTTTTACTAAAGGCACCGCCTTCCTTCGTAGAACTTTCACATCTCGGTCTACAATCTGAACCGGTTCTTCCTCAAAAGATAAATCCGAGTTCACCTCAATCTCTGCCTCATCGCACAACGCGTGCGAAGGATCCGACCGATACTGCCTCAAAGATTGATACATGAAATACGCATGGATCTCGACTCGGGCTCTGCCGGCACTCTAGCCGATAAGCCACCGGTCCTACTCGCTTCACAACAAAGATATGGCCCGATGAACCTTGGGCTTAACTTCCTTTCCGCTCCAAATCTCAACACCTTTTTCCAAGGCGACACTTTCAGAAAACTTTGTCTCCCACAAAGATACTCCACTTCCTTGCGTTTGAGATCGGCATAAGACTTCGCCTATCCGATGCTTCCTTGAGACGAGATCGAATCACCTTGACTTTGTCTTCCGTCTCTGGTTACCACCTCGGACCCGTAACTTGTCTTTCTCCCAACTCCGTCCAACATGTAGGAGTACGACACTTTCGCCCATATAGGGCCTCGTATGGAGCCATTTGAATACTCGCTTGATAACTATTGTTATAAGCGAATTCCGCTAATGGTAGGTACTCCTCCCAACTACCACTAAAATCCAAGACACGACCTCTTAACATGTCTTCTAAAATCAGATCACCCTTTCCGATCGTCCGCCGATCGTGGATGGAAAGCCGTCATCAAATCTAACCGTGTACCCAAAGCTTGATGCAACGCTTTCCAAAACCTTGACGTGAATCGATCCCTATCCGAGATAATCGACATCGCACGCCATGCAACCTCACTATTTCACCCACATACGCCTTCGCTAGCTTCGGAGTGAGTAATCCATTCTCACCGCATGAAGTGAGTGATTTAGTCAGCGATCCACAATTACCCAAATCGCATCCTTCTTGGTGGGCGTGAGGGTAGCCCACTAACAAAATCCATGGTGATCCTCTCCCATTTCCATTGAGGATCTTTATCGGTTGAAGTAGTCCCGATGGTGACCGATGTTCAGCCTTAACTCACGACACGCCGACACTTCCCTACGAACTCCGTTATCTCACGCTTCAACCTGTGCCACTGTAATCAAGCTTCGCGAATCTCCATACATCTTGCTTCCCCAGGATGCATAGCGTATGGGCCGCTATGTGCATCTTGGAGAATTTTTCTCGCCTTAATTGTATCCATTGGCATACATACTCATCCTTGAAAACAAAGCACTCCTTCACTAGACAGATGTACCTTCCAAACCACCGTCTTGAACTTGTACCTCTTAGAGCTCAAGCCCTCATCCACTAACGCTTTTCCTTAACCTCCTCAACCCAAGTCGGCTTTACTTGGAGTTCCGCCAAAAGACTTCCATCATCATATAGACTTAACCGAGCGAACATTGCTCTTAAGTCCATCACCACCTTCCGGCAATGCGTCGGCTACCACATTAGCCTTACCCGGATGGTACTCGATTGAACAATCATAGTCCTTTAGTAGTTCAATCCATCGACGCTGCCTCGATCTCGATCCTTCGAGTCGGAAGATACCTCAAGCTTTTGTGATCCGTGTAGACCATCGACTTCTCTCCATACAGTGTAATGTCTCCATATCTTCAGAGCGAAGACGACCATTGCTAACTCTAAGTCGTGAGTTGGGTAGTTAACCTCATGCGGTCTTAATTGACGGGATGCATAGGCTACTACCTTCCCATCCTGCATCAACACACATCCCAAACCGGTGTGAGATGCATCACAATAAACCGTGAATAACTTTCCCGCTTGAAGTCGTACCAAAACCGAGCTTAGTCAAAATCTTCCTTAACTTATCAAAGCTTTCTTGTCGCTTCTCCGTCCATACAAATGGGACACCTTTCCTTAGCAACTTAGTTAACACAATTGCTATTAGAGAGAATCCTTCCACGAATCTCCGATAGTACCTGCTAAACCTGTAAAACTTCGTATTTCACCCACCGTCCTAGGTGGTTTCCACTCCAATACTTTCTTCAACCTTGCGAGGATCCACTCTAATTCCTTCACCGACACTACATGACCTAAGAAAGCCACTTCCTAAGCCAAAATTCACACTTACCGAATTTGGCATATAATCGCTTCCCCTCAATACTTGCGTAACTATCCGTAAATGCTTGTCATGCTCCTCTTCTGTCTTTGAATAAACCAATATGTCGTCGCCTATGAACACCACGCACGAATCGGTCCAAGTATCTTCTTTGGAATACTCTATTCATCAAGTCCATGAATGCCGCTGGTGCATTGGTCAACCGAATGGCATTACCAAGAACTCAAAATGCCCATACCGAGTTCGAATGCCGCTTTGTGAACATCACCCTCTTCACCCTTAATTGGTGATAACTCGACCTAAGGTCTATCTTCAAAACACCGAGGCACCCTTCAGTTGATCAAACAAGTCGTCAATCCGAGGCAAATCGGATACTTGTTCTTGATCGTTAACTTATTTAATCGACTTTAGTCGATGCACATCCGCATAGAACCGCCCTTCTTCTTGACAAACAACACAGTGCTCCCCACGGAGATATACTTGGTCGTATAAACCCTCTATCTAAGAGCTCCTCGAATTTGAGCCTTTAGCTCCACCAATTCCTTTGGTGCCATTCGGTATGGTGCTATGGACACAAAGCTGCCTTCGGTAGCAAGTCTATACCGACTCGACTTCTCGATCCGGAGGCAAACCCTGAAGTTCTTCCGGGGAATACATCAAGAAATTCCCAACCGCTCGGACCTTTCCAACTACTAACCCTTAACTTCCAAAGCACGATTTGAACCAAATACGCCTCACAACCCTTCTTGACCATCTTTTCACCTTCAAGGCGGTCACTACATTGGATAGATAATTCCTTCTATCACCTATCATAACCACTTCATCACCTTCCGCCGCCTTAAGAACCATGCGCTTGGTCACGCAGTCAACCTTGCTTGGTACTTAACCAACCAATCCATACCGAGGATCAAATCGAACTCCCCAAACGGTAGTTCCATTAGATCACCTACAAATACTACCCCTTGAAGTTCTAGGGTGCGCCTCTATAGAGTTTATCTCACGACTACGGAGTGACCTAAGGGGCTAACTACGATCATCTCCCTAGAAGCGCTTTGAGTTTAGGTCCATAGTTCCTACCACACTACAAGCAATGTACGAGTGCGTCGAGCCCACATCAATCAATGCAACATAAGGAAAATTGAAAATTAGAAACGTCACGGTTATGACATCCGGTGCGTCACCTTCTTCGCGACACCTTGCTGCGTAAACTAAGCCAGCCGCCTAGCCTCAGTGTTGCCCGAACCTCTCGCCTTGAGTTCCTCGACCTCGGTTAGGACCGTTGTTTCCTCTCGCCATTACCACGACCCTCCGTGGTCCTATATTTCTATCCCGAGCACAGTTACGCCTCCGGCGCTTCTTAGCTAGTTTAGGGACAATCTCGACGCGATGCTCCAAAGACCCACACTCAAAACATCCTTTGTCACCGGTCCAACAACCTCCCCAATGGGTCTTTCCACAAGATTGCACCGAGTCGGCCTCGATTAGCGATCGTGGGCCTTGTTTGCTGATTGGGCCCACTTGGCCTAGCCTTTTTCGACGAGCACTTCCGCTTGATCCAAATTGACCCAAAACTTCTCTTCCGATTGTTCTTACTATAGTTCTCGCCTCACGGCCTCCTTGATTCCTTCGGCTACCTTAGCCTTCTCCACTAGCGATGAGAACTCACGAACTGCTTGTGGGGCAATCAAGAACCTCAAATCATCTCGAGTCCGTCCTCAAAGCGGACACAGCGCTCATGTTCGGTAGCCACGATGCCTCTCGCATATCTACTCACCTTAGAAATTTCGCCTCATATTCCGACCACGACTTAGTTCCTTGCACTAATCCCGAAAAAGCCTTTCTCTGCGTGTCGGTGTAGCTAATGCCCACATACTTTTTCTCGATAGGTGGTTCTCGAAATACTCCCAAGTCAAATCATCTGCAGTAGCCCCATCTCGAACCGTAAGCCACCACTGATACGCTTCATCCTTTAGAAGCGACACCGCCCCTTTCGACTTTTTCTTCCTCGGTCGGTCAAGGTCATCCATGATTCTTTCAGTTGACTCTAGCCGGTATTCCGCTGCACTGGGTGCCACTCCGGACACACCTCGGAATACCTCCGCTCCGTTAGATCGGAGTCGCTCGGGAGACGATTTCCGAGCTCCTACATTTCCACCACCCCACCACCATCTCCAAGACTCGCAACACGACTTGCGATACCGACTCGCCACCGGCCCGCTCCCGCCTCCTCAGTCTCTAAGGTAGGAGGTGGTGGTGGCGATGGTACCTCATTTTCCGAACCTTGTCCCGACTGACGGGTTCGGACACCGTCATCCTACCCCTACCACGTCCACGACGCCCACGTCCTCTAGAACTCATTCTATCTACCGCGCTTTTAATCTGATTAAGAAAAATTTTATGCGTTAGCATTTGTTTCACTTTTATTACTCGCGAAGAAATTTTATGGATAAGATTTAATCGAGATTCTTTCGAGCAAACAATGTTTCAGCTTTCCTATCCTAGTTCACACAAAGAAGTTCATGCATCCATTCCTTAATACTTTCCATACCTATTCACTCATCTGACATTTCTCGCCCATTCCTAACCTGTGGGTATTTTCGACTTTTATCCTACTGAGGGTATTTTCATAATTTTCCGAACCAAAATATGTTGTTGATGATTTCCAAAGCTAAGTTATTGAATATTTGTCATATAATTGAAATTTTTGGGCAAAACCGTCGAATTAATATTTTATGGTTCAGGGCATTTTGGTAATTTTACTCCTAAGGGTATTTCAGTAATTTTCCACAAGTCCAGTTTTCCAAGAAAAACGTTGTATACGTAATGTTCTAGGGTTTAAGAGAGTTATTGGACAAGTTTTGAAAACATTAGGGCTTGTTGTTTCGCTTCTATTTTGAAAAACAAGGCTAATTCCCTTTTCGGGTTTTAATCATTGTGTTTAGCCTATGACCGAGCCCTCCCGGTCGTGGTGAAACCAAAGCTACGCACTGCAGCGCAATTCGAGTGAAGAGGAGGTGGGTCACGCGGACCGCTTAAATACCAAGCTCTCACCGAACCTTTCTAGACATGCGCACGCAGGTTACCACACCACCGAGCCTTCCGAGTTAGGGTGAACTGCTACGCACTGCAGGATACTGCGAAGAGGAGGTGAGTCACGAGGACCGCTTAAATACCGTGCTCTTCCTGATCCAATCCTAGACATGCGTGGGGTTACCACACCCTAGCTCATTGACTAAGTCATAGGTTGGTTTAGTTCTTTAAGTCTTATGCTTCGTTTGTGTTTGAGTAATCTAACCTTAGGGTCCAAGTCCTATAAGTCTATCTACGTTCCATGCTTCCTACCCTTCTACTGAATATAATTCACAAAGAGGTTTAGATGTACTTACAGGCGGATCGGTGCGGAGGCTCGGGCCATCTTTGCTTAAAACCCAAAAACAATTCAAAAGGCCTATTAAAACATTTTTGGGCCTTGGGCCCCTGATGAGAGCTTTGAACTGGCTCGATACCAATTCAGAACAACCCAAACCCGCCCAAACATTACGACCGAATTTGATTTGTTACGGAGAAAAACCTTGTGAACACCATTTCGATACCTATTTAATTTTTATTTAAAGCTTCTCGTTTTGGTTATCTTGCCAAAGCTACCCTTAGATTTAATTTGGAAATTTAATTAAGTCCAATTGTTATACTGTTTCAAGTGTGCCCGATGGCACGATTAAACTGCTTAAGTGTTAACTTAAGAAAACATGTGATTTTAATTCAATTTAATAATATAGTTTAAAGTTGATATCCAACATATAAAAAAACACAAATAAAGTTTATGGAGGCCTTATTACAACCCAAAATAAAATTAACCAAATTTAAAGTCCTATAAATTTAAATCCACTTGCATGGCCACCTCGAGTCCAACCTGCTCCTCAACCGCCATCTACGAGTCACCTGAAAAATGTTAAAGGAGAAGGTGAGTCACCAAGACTCGATATGTAACCCTTCCCCGTTAATACAACATTTCATACACAACATATAACGCTTAATTATGCGAGTATCGTGTACCCAACCTAGCCAACCCAACGCCTTTGTCTACCCCATGTGGTACCAAACCACCGGTGACCGTAGTCACAATGTGTTACCAAAACACTGTGGTGCCAAACCACTTTGGTGACATATAGTCACAATGTGCTACCAAAGCACCGTGTCCGTAGACACAAATCGGGTGATGGGGCCAACCCATCGTGTGATACCAAATCACCGCGCATTTATCCCATATCTCAAGTGGGGCCAACCTACGGTGGTATTAACCACGGGGACAAGTCGCTATGAGGTGCCAAACCTCTGGAGGTACCAAACCTCCGGTGACATATAGTCACAATGTGTTACCAAAACACCGGTGCTCGTCAAGACGAAACATCACCGCCTCCTCTCTCATATAGCCCATAGTAGGTAAACAATTATCAACGGATCTCATGCATTCATCACATGTATCAATAAACCATGCTTCCCAAAAGCATTAAAGTAATCTCATATCAACGAGAGACTTACGGGATCCTCACTTGTCCTGTTAAGGTACCAATCTGCATCTACATCAAGCAAATTTACATACAAAACATATATAACACAACATTAATCGCTATAAGTGTGTATGTACACACTGATGTTGATGAGAAGTCTAAATCCCGAAAAGGAACGTTGGCCACCCTAGATCTCACTGCACCTATATTCGGCCAACTATGGAATTAGTCTTAGGGCCTATTCGGCCAAATCAGTTATTGGAAGGGTTCCTTGTGAACCCGAAATCTCACCTTCACACTTTTGGACACCAACCGCAACACCCAACTCCCGAATCTGCTTCTGATTCCAAGAATCGGCACTCAACAAGTTAGTAGCCTTCGGCTAAAACGAATATCAACTGACCAACTATAGTAGATCTTACCGTTCACATGCACCACAATTCGAATGCTAGAGATCGGGGCCTGAATCGACTGCTTCACTTCCCTGAGTACCCAACAGGAATCGGTTACTTCTTGTTTAGAAGACTTAATCATTGCCGAAATCGGCACTTATTCCCCCCCCCTATTAGAAATCGATAAAAACACAGAGGAGAAGAAAGATGGCATTCGGCCATACCTACCTACCTTATGAACCGATTGGAGATGAGTTTAGAAGATTACCCTTGCTTGAACATTCGGTAAAAAGGTAAATAATGGAGAGAAAAGGGTGTTGGAGTTTCGGCAACAAGGAGTAGAGGTTCGGTTGACAAAGAAATAAAGAAAAGGGATTTGAATGTGGAGTTTCACTAAAGAGGTTGGGAAAAGAAAAGAAAGGTTTTAGGGGATGTGCTTTCGGTTTAGAGAGGATGGAGAAGAGAGAGTAGAAAATGGGAGACTTTTGGGAGAATTCGGCTAATAGGAAAAGAAGTAAAAGAAACTTGGGCACTCCCTAGTACCCCTTGCCGTCCACTCTCCTTGCTCAAGTAGTTCAAATTCGCACAACTCCTAAAAATCCTCTTGGCCACCTATTTGATTTAATTCAAAATAGCTTGAATTAATCAAACAATAATCTCCTAATAATCCATCCATTATCCCTTTTATTAATACTATAATTAAGCAAATAAAACTCTCCTATTATCCTTTAATAACAACACTTAATAAAAGAGTTTGAAGGAAAAAACTCTCCCCTTGTGCCGTCCAAATAAAAACAAAAGGAGGATTTTGTGACTCAACCAAGGCTCTCCCTTGTTCCTTGGTGGCGTCACATGCTAGCTCTTAAGTGGGCTTGCTTTGCCACTTTACCAAGGGCTTCTTAGTGTTAAATTACCCACATTTATTCTTATAACACCCACTTACTAAGGCTCCTTCTTTTAAAATTAAAAACTGAAATTTCCCTATCAAACCTAGCACACTCAAAGCCTTAAATTAAGCTCTATTATTCCATTAATAATATCACAGCAGTTCATAATAAGAAAATAGTCAAATTCCAAATAACCCCATATTTGGGATGTTACATGAAGGTTCAGAGGCGAGACAACCAAGGTTAGTTTAGGCAGTCAGTCGTTGCGAGGAGAAAGATGTGCCAGATGTAATATCGGGTACTTCCTTGTTTCTGGAATACCCTTAATTGCTTTGCTTGTTTTAGAGTTAGCTCATTCTTGTGTTGCTAGTGAAGTGCCTGAAACCTTGGATGTGAACTTAGAGACTGTGCCTAGAAGGTATGATAGTTTTATTAAGATCAGAGTGCGCAGCAAGAGCGTAGTGGATTGCACGACTGTTAGTTGGGTAGCAAGTAATTTCGAGGACGAAATTATTTTTAAGGAGGGTAGAACTGTAACATCTAGGATTTAGGGGTTATGCATTTAGTGCATAGTGCAAGTGTTAGTGGGCTTGGTGTATGTTTGGATGTGTTTTAGGGGTTCCTAAAACTCTAGGATGAAAGAGACTGCTTTGGAAAATTATTAGATTTTAAGTTTAAAATGGGAGCTAGGCTAAAGAGGTCTTAAGAAAATTTGTAAGAACTTTTGGACATGAGATTGGGCTTGGTAAAGTGGCTTGAAGACGCCACTTAGGGCCTTGGTAAGTGACGCCATATGCAGTGGGCAAGGGCCTTGGTTCGAGCAACGTGGGAAGCAGTGGGAGCCTTTATTTTTGCGTCAAGATAGGGAGGAGTATTGGACGGCATGGGACTCTGAAAAGATGAGGATTAAGACTTGATTTTCTTTTTAAATTTCGGCTAGGAAGGGGAGATAAAGGTTGGACTTGTTCAAATTATTTTGAAAGAGTAACAGGGAGAGAATATAGGAGGAAATTTTGGGATATGATAAGGAAGGAGGTAGTGGCCGAATGTGGGGTTCTTTTGGATGGCAAATTCGGCCATGTAGAGGATAAGTGCGAATTTTAGTTGTGAGAGTGTCCATCCTTCTTGCCGAAATTTGTTAGTCATAGGAGTGCTCTCTTTTCTTCTTTTTCATTTGAAGCCGAATTCTCCCTTGTCACCATTGCCAAAATTCTTCAAACTCTTCTCTTGTTCTTTCTCTAATTGTTCTTGGCCGAATCTATACCTCTTTCCCAAGCTTCTTCTTTTATTTTGGTGTTAGCCGAATATTTTATCATCACTTGAAGCCATAGCCGAACCTTAAAGGGACCTTATTCTCTTTTCTTTGTTCAAAGCCTTGAAGCCGAAACCTTGATTTAGTTTATTTGTGGCCGAATTCTCTAAGCATTTAACTCCCTCCACTTTTGTGTTTTCTTTCTTCACCATTAGAGTGTCGAAATCCTTCTCTTTGGGATCTAGAAGCCGATTCTCTGTGGATGCTTGTATAGCGGTAAGTATTTCCTTCTTTAGGCAATCAGTTTTGTCTCATCTTCATAAGTATGTCGAAAGCAATGGTTAGGCCTTTGGTCTAAGGTTGGCGAATGTCCTTTAAGGCCATAGTGATGTGTTCTTTTGTGTGTAGCCAAGGAAGGGAGCATTAAAGGAGTCTTGCAGGATTCGACTACTCAAGGGATTTCGAAAGCTTCATAGTTAAGTGGTAATTCAGGATTTCGGTAAGCAAGGTAAGTGGTTCATGGTATTCGGCCATAGGCTATATTTGGTATTAAGGTTAGCCGATTCTAACTTTGATGATTTAGGGGCAAATCGATAGGGTCAAAGGAGGAGACTCAGGTCTCGATTCGTTTTGGTAAGATGGTTAAGATTTAGTTTCTATACGTTTAAGATCTTGTATTAATCGGTTTTGATTTAAGTATTGTTGATGGAGGCGAACATCAGTCAAGAAGGTAAAGGGATAGTCCCTATCCCAGTGACATACCAGATCTGGTCAAGGCTCGTGGGCCGGGTTTGTGGGTGTTACAAACACGGTCTGAAGCACGGGCGTGTCCCAGGGTCACACGGGCGTGTCCCTTGAACCCACACGGGCGTGTGACCCCTGTAACATGAAAAATTTTCTAAGTTTTGTAAAATTTTCTAAAGTTCTCGATTTAGTCCCAACCACTTCCAAAGCATGTTTTGGGCCTCGTAGGCTCGTATTAGGGACTTTATGGTTAAATGCAAAAAGTTTTAATTTGGACGAAAATTTATGACTCGAAAATGTATGTTTGCTTGTGTTTATGTCCGGTAATGCCTCGTACCTTGTTCCGACATTGAATACGGGTAAGGGGTGTTACACCCAGCCCGTGTCTGTGCCCGTGTAACTCTCTGACTTGGGTCACACGCCCAAGCCACACGTGAAACACCCCAAACCCGGCCCACGAGCTTTGACCAGATTTGGTATGTTCCTCAAGTAAACCGGTTCAAAGTTCTTTTGTCCTTAGGAAAAATTTGTGCGATTTAAAAAAATTTGTTTTGGGTTGGGCTTGTGTTGAAAACCAATTTACCTTATATTGAAATCCATTTATTTAAGGTGACAAAACATGTAGGGTTTATTTTAAATTTAATTAACCTAATCTTTAATAAATAAAATTTAATAACATAATAATTAAAAACAGAGATAAAAGAGTTCACTATGGCCTTATTACATCAATTAAAATCCCTAATAATTTAAAGTGCTTAAAAGTTAATATTCCATAAAACAAAATATAAACTTCAAGCTGAGCATGGCCACCACAAGTTCTGCCGTCCCGGTCCATCACCGATCATCACACAAAAATATTCCCCAACGGGTGAGTCAAACAGACTCAATGTGTACACAAACACTAAATCAAAATAGAATCAGGCATGCAAATGTTACGCATTCATATCATAGCATACAAATTATGATGCATTCCCAAACCCAAACCTAATAAGCCATCCGCTACACTCCCGTACCAACCTCGCACAACCGTGGGGACTACTAAGTCGACCCTCATTCCGCTACACTCCATATCACGGTCTTAGGTCACCGCATTTGTGGTCTTAGGTCACCACATTCAGATATCGCGGTCTTAGGTCACCGCATTTCAGACATCGTGGTCTTAGGTCACCACATTCGGATACCACGGTCTTAGGTCACCGTGTTCGTGGTCTTAGGTCACCACATTCACTTCCCTTTCAATAACCCGTATACCCCATTTTGTAATATGCATTAATATGCCAAAGATCACATTCTTATTCTCATGTTACAAATAACATATTTCATATTCCTAGTAGGAGTAGGAAACGTACCTGAGTACTTAGTACCATAACATGGTACCTTAGCCACTTTCTTATTCTTATTATCACATATTTAATTAGACATAGCCATAAAACTTATTATGAAGTAGTGTGGGGTACACACCTGATTTGCTTAACCACTTCACTGAAATCCCGAAATCTGATCTACTGCCTTAGATCTCAAGTTCCTACAATTGATTAATCACTTACTATTTAGCACAAAGCCTATTCGGCTAGAAAACCAAATCCTAGTAGGATTTGTATTCTTAAAGCTTACCTTGGTGTCGATTTGATGATTTAATCAAATCCCAGAAACTCGTATTTTTCCCCTTTGAAATCGGCTAGTCACTAAATCCCTTGAATTGGTTAGTTTTCGGCTTAAAACACATAATAATAGATCTACTACTAAAATAGGCCTTGGCCGAATTTACCTTTGTTCTTACCTTCCAAATCTTAAATCCCGAATTGGATCCTTGCTTCTTTATTGTTTGTCGAAATCCCTATGTACCCATGTTAAATCCAATCTAACATTAAATCATAATAATATAGCTTATGGTCGAATGGTATTCATAACTTACCTTAGATCTTAGAAGTTACGAAAGATACCTTCTTGTAGTTGAAAATTTCTTAAATCCCTAAAAACCCTTCCATAACTCGGCCAAAATCCATAATAGAGATTAGTCCCTAAATTTTAGATAGGTTTAAAATATAAAAGAATTGAAACCAAACTTTGGATCTTACCCTTTTAAGAAATCGGTAGCACCCTTGTTAAAAGCCCCTTAAAGAATCGGCCTTGATGACTAGATGATAAAGTTTCGGTTTTGGGATTTAATGGGGAAGTCGACTAGAGGTTCTCTTGGGGTATTTGGTTTCCACGAAAATAAGGAAAAGAAACTTGAGAATTTTGGCAATGGTGGACTATAGATTCGGCTTGACAAAGAAAAAGAGAAGAGAGAGAGAGAGAGCATTGAAATTCTACGGAGAGAGAGGAGGAAGAAAAATTGATGAGTAGCGCTATTTCCTTCCTTTTATAGCCGAAACTACTCCTCGAAATTCCTTACTTGGCCACCACTCTTCTTTATTTGATAGCTTTATCTCTTAATTTAAAATAATTAGAGAATAATCCTTTATTATCTCTTCAAAAATAATCCAAATTAAATCCCTTATTTATCACCTTATTAATCGAATATTAAAGAGAATAAAACTCCTCCTTTCTAGAAGGCTTGTGCCGTCCACCTTAGAGCTCCTGGAAGCAAAAATAAAACTTCTTTTATTTGCTTCCCAAGTGACTTCGAACTCAGCCCAACACCCTTGCATGTGGCGCCATTTTCAGAGCCCTAAGTGGCATCTTCAGCCACTTTTCCAAGCCTGTTTTTGTGTCAAATTTCACAAACTTTTTCTTTTAAGGCCACCTTGCCTTAATTTCCTCTTTTAAACTTTAAAACTCGACATTTCTAAGTCATTTCTAAGTTTCCAAAAATTTTCGTTCGGCTCTGTAAACTTGACATTTTCTTACATTTCCAAGTTTCCAAAAATGTGCACTTTCCTATTTTGAATCATTTCCATCCATTTCCAAGTTTCCAAAAATGTTCACTTTCCATTTTTTTAACTTAACATTTCCATACATTTTCGTGTTTCAAAATTGTTCAAAATTTATTCTTAGTACATAAAACATGTTACTTCGTACAATTAAACCGAAAATGCATAGGCCCTTTCCAGGATGTTACAATTCTACCCCCCTTAAAATAATTTCGTCCTCGAAATTTTCTAACTAAAATAATTGAGGGTATTGTTGTCGCATTGCCTCTTCCAGTTCCCCACGAAGCTTCTTCCGATCCATGATTGCGCCATAACACCTTGACTAGAGGAACTGACTTCCTCCGTAGCACTTTCACATCACGTTCCAATATCCGAATCGGCTCTTCCTCGTAGGATAAGTCTGGCCTTAGCTCTACTTCTTCGACAGGTACCACATGAGACGGATCCGATCGATAACGACGTAGCATGGATACATGGAATACGTCGTGCATCTGCCGCAACTCGTGGCAACTCCAATTGGTATGCCATCGCTCCAACTCGCTTCAGATTACTCGATAGGGCCCTATAAACCTTGGGCTTAACTTCCCTTTGCGACCAAACCTCATCACCTTCTTCCAAGGCGAGACTTTCAGAAACACTTGATCTCCCACTTCAAACTCTATTTCCTTCTGCTTAAGGTCTGCGTACGACTTCTGCCTATTAGAGGCTTCCTTTAACCGTGCTCGAATCATCTCAACCTTCTCTTGATTTGGCCACTAACTCGGACCCAAAACTCGACGTTCTCCTAACTCACCCAACAAGTAGGAGTTCTACACTTCCGACCATACAATGCTTCATATGGTGCCATCCGAATGCTAGCCTGATAGCTGTTGTTGTAGGTGAACTCAGCTAAAGGCAAATAGTCTTCCCAACTTCCTCGGAAATCCATCACACAGCCTCTCAACATATCCTCCAACACTTGTATAACTCGTTCAGACTGCCCGTCTGATTGTGGATGAAAAGCCGTAGTGAAGTCCAACTTAGTGCCTAAAGCTTGATGAAGTGCCCTCCAGAACCGAGACGTAAACCTTGGGTCCCTATCGGAGATGATCGATACCGGTACTCGTGCAACCTCACAATTTCCGCTACATATAATTTGGCCAACTTCAAGAGAATAATCCATTCTTACTTTGGAATGAAATGCGCGGACTTGGTCAAACGGTCCACTATTACCCATACCGAGTCCTTCTTAGTAGGCGTAAGGGAAGCCCACTAACGAAATCCATGGTAATTCTCTCCCACTTCCATTACGGAATCTCGATTGGTTGAAGCAATCCTGATGGAACTTGGTGTTCACCTTTAACTTGTCGACACGTCAAACATTTCCCCACAAATTCAGTCACTTCTTGCTTAAGATCGGACCACCAAAATTGTTCCCTTAGATCTCTGTGACGACTTAATGCCTCCGGGATGCATAGCATAAGGGCTACTATGCGCCTCCCAAGAATCCTTTGTCTTAACTCCTTGTCCTTCTAAGATACGAGACTTTTCCTTTGTAACACAATACTCCTTCATCATTAACGCCATAATCCTTTAATTCCCGCCTCCATTTGTTGTAACTTAACACTTAGATCCTTATCAACCAACTGTCCCTCTTTCACCTCCTTCACCATGTGGGCTTGACTTGCAACTCGCCAACAAAGCTTCCATCATCGTACAAACTTAAGTGAGCGAACATAGCCCTTAGATCCGACACAACCTTCCGACTTAGGGCATCGGCTACCAAATTCGCCTTACCCGGATGATATTCTATCGAATAATCGTAGTCCTTCAACAACTCCACCCACCTTCGTTGCCTCAAGTTTAACTCCTTCCGAGTCAACAGATACTTAAGGCTCTTGTGGTCCAGTGTAGATCACCGACCTTTCTCCATAGAGGTAGTGCCTCCAAACCTTAAGGGCGAAAACCACTCGCTTTGCGGTTCCAAGTCATGAGTTGGGTAGTTAACCTCATGAGGCCTTAGTTGCTTGAGACGCATAGCGACTACTTTTCCTTCTTGCATTAGCACACATCCTAATCCCGTATGCGCGTCACCACAAGACACCACAAAATCCTTCCCACCTCCCGCCGAATTAACACTGAGCCTCCGTCAACACCTTCTTAAGGTTGTCAAAGCTCTTCTGTTGCTTATCGCACCATTCAAAGGGTACTTCTTTCCTTAGTAACTTTGTCAAAGGCGCGGCTATTGACGAGAATCCTTCTACGAACCTTCCGTAATAGCCTCGCGGACCTAAGAAACTTTGAATCTCAAACACGGACCTAGGTGGTTTCCAATCCAACACCGCTTCGATCTTCCTAGGATCCACTCTTATTCCTTCTCGCGATACCACATGCCCTAAGAATGCCACCTCCTTAAGCCAAAATCCACACTTGCTTGAATTTGGCATAGAGCTTCTTCTCCCCCTAACACTTGTAACACCACTCGGAGATGTTCATCATGCTCCTCTTGGACTTAGAATACACCAAAATATCGTCGATGAACACAACAACGAACCTATCCAAGTAGGGTTGAAAAACTCGGTTTATCATATCCATGAACGCTGGCCGGGCGTTTGTCAATCCGAACGGCATCACCATAAACTCAAAATGGCCGTATCTTGTCCTAAAAGCGGTCTTATGGATATCCGCCTCCTCACCTTCAATCGGTGATATCCCGACCTTAAGTCTATCTTTGAGAATATCTTGCGAGCCCTTTCACCGATCGAACAAGTCATCGATCCTTGGCAAAGGATACTTGTTCTTGATGGTCACTTATTCAATCGACGGTAATCTATGCACATACGCATAGTTCCGTCCTTCTTCTTTACAAATGTAATCGGTGCTCCCCATGGAGACACACCTGGGTCGTATGAACCCACGATCCAACAACTCTTGGATTTGAGCCTTGAGCTCAACTAACTCCTTTGGCACCATTCGGTATGGAGCGATTGACACAGAGCTGCTCCTCGGTAGTAAGTCTATTCCAAACTCCACCTCCCTATCCGGGGGTATTCTAGGTAATTCCTCCGAAATACATCTTCAAAGTCTTTCACCGTTCTAACTCCACGACACCTTCTTCCTTTCCACCTAACGCACTTACGAAGGCTAAGAACGCCTTGCACCCTTTCTTAACCATTTTCTCACCTTCAACGCCGAAACTACGTTGGGCGGTAGTTTCTTCTCTCTCCGATCATTACTACTACTTCATCCTCTGGGGTCCTTAGTTCCATTCGCTTTAGCCGCACAATCCAACACGGCTCGGTGCTCTACTAGCCATCCATTCCAAGTATAAGTTCAAACTCCCGAAAGGTAGTTCCATTAAGTCACCAAAGTTCACTCCCTGAATCTCTAGGGTACATTCCGAAGATCTTATCCACCACTACGCTTAGGCCTAATGGGCTTACTACATCATCCGCCTATCGGAAGGTTCAGAGTCTAGGCCTAGTGTTTCCACTACACTACATGCAACATAGGAATGGGTCAAGCCCACATCAATTAGAGAAAATAGGGCTTGTCAAAATAAAGAACGTGACGGCTATAACGTCCGGCGCGTCTCCATCTTCCCTCGTGAACCGCATAAACCAAACCTGGTTGCCTTGCCTCAAAGATTAGCAAAGACCTCGCTTTGTGTTCCACGGCCTCTGCCCAGCACCATTACCTCATCATTTCACTCGAACCACGACCTCGTTGAGGTCATGCGGTCCTCCTCTACCATCGACTAACATTCCGAGTCGTTGGTCGGCTTTCATCCGATTGCTTAGGACAATCCTTGATCACATGGTCCTTGGACCCACATCTAAAACATCCTCCTGCTTTCTTCCAAAGACTCTCCTAAATGCTTCTTTCCACACACATCACAAGGTCGATACCGCTTTCTCCAACCAACTTGTCGACCTCGCGGCCCATCAACTTTAGGCCTCTTATGAACCTTTCCAGACGTTCCAAAACCTCTTTTGGGCCTATTCTTATCCATAGCCTCGCTTTGTAGAATCCTCGATTCCTCACCCACCTTGGCATTTTCTACCAGCGAAAAAACTCCCGCTCTCCGATGCGGTGCTATCAACGATCTCGAGATCATCCCTTAGCCCGTCCTCAAAACGGACACACAGCGCTCATGCTCGGTTGCCACTACTCCTCGAGCATATCGGCTCAACCTCGAAATTCACCTCATACTCCGCCACGGACTTATTCCCTTGAACCACCCTGAAATGCCTTCCTTTGCTCATCAAGGTACCCGGTTCCCACATACTTCTTCCGAAATGCTTCCTTAACATATTCCCGTGTCGATTCTCACCGTGGCACCATCCCGAATAGTCAACCACCACGCGATACGCTTCATCGCAGAATAAAGGTGCCACCATTCCTTTTAAGTTCTCCTCGTGGTCAAGTCAAGCTCATCCATGATGCGCTCTGTTGCTTCCAACCAAGATTTCCGTGAATCGGGTGCCACACCCAATACTCCACGAAACATTTCAGCTCCATTAGCTCGGAGCCGCTCAGGCACAGACTTACGGGTTCCCGAATTTCCTCCTGCACCAGCCACAAACTCCAAAACTCGCAGCACAGCCTGCGACACAGCATCACCCCCCGTCTGAGCTTGTTGCTCAACACTAACAGCTAGGGGTGGTGGTGGCGGTGGTATCTCATTGTCAGACCCTTGACCCGATCTAACGGGTTCTGACACCGTCATCCTTCCTCTACCTCGTCCACGACGACCACGTCCTCTAGAGCTCATTTCTAACGTTGTGATCTGATTAAGAAGTTTTATGAATTAGTCTTTGTTTCACTTGATTACCCGCGAAGAAATTTTAATGAAAAGAGTTTTAGGAGTGGTTCTTTCAGACGCATACACGCTCTTTCCATTCATTCATCCATACATCCATCAAACAATCATGAACTCTCGTTCATTCAGAGAAAGGTTGTAGTTTTCATTGTTATTGTTTTTTTTTTCTTCCACTACCCAGGGGTATTTTCGTAATTCTGTCCTACATGGGTATTTTTGTAATTTTTCAAAAGGAAAAAGTTCCTTGGTGATTTTGTCACAAAGTATTTTGGTATTTTTTAAATTTCTGGGGTATTTTGAAAAATTTTGAAATCCAGGGGTATTTCGGTGATTTTGGACCTCGGGGGTATTTTGGTGATTTTTTTTTTCCAAGCCGGGGTAAATTTGTAAAATATTATAAATCAGGGATATTTCAAAGGTTGCAAAACTTTGAGGGTTCTTTTTGAGAATTGTACTTTTCAAAACGGTGATGTTGCAAAAATTTTGGAAATCAGGGTCATTTTGGTAATTTTATAAGTTAGGGGCAATTTTGAAATTTCCAAAATTCAAGGTATTTTTTGATAATTTGCAAATTAGGGTTTTTGAACATTGATAAAATAATGAAATTTTGGCAAAACTGTTGGGTAGTTGGTCATTTTATAAACCAAGGGTATTTTGGTAATTTTACCACTAGGGCTATTTTTGTATAAATCAGAAATCTTTCGGAAAATTTTGTAAAGATGGTTTTCATGAATTTAGAAGAAAGTTTTAAGATTTCTAAAACTAGGGTTTTGTTGTTTTTATAAAAACACGGCTAATTCCCTTCGGGTTTTAGTTATTGTGTTTAGCCTATGACCGAGTCCTCTTGGTCGTGGTGAACCAAAGCTACGCACCAGCAGATTCGAGTGGAGAGGAGGCGAGTCACGCGGATCGCTTAAATACCAAGCTCCCACCGAAACCATTCCTAGACATGCGCATGCAGGTTGCCACACCCACCGAGCCCTCTCTTAGGGGTGAACCGGCTACGCACTGCAGGATTCTGCGAAGAGGAGGTGAGTCACTAGGATCGCTTAAATACCGTGCTCTTCCGGATCCAATCCTAGACATGCGCATGTGGGGTTACCACACCCTAACTTAGTGACTTAGCCATGGGTTTGTTTAACGCTCCTTAAGTCTTATGTGTTTGTGTTTGAGTAGACTAGTCCTAGGGTTCAAGTTCCTATCATGCTATTCTAATGCTCCATTCCTTTTCTACCCTTTTAATATTCATTACACATAATCACACAAATAGTTAGGGGTACTTACCGGTGGACTACGGGTCGGAGACTTTAGGTGCCATGCCGTAAAACCCCGCTGTTTCATAAAATATTTTCAAAAAAACTCATTTGGGCTCGCTTTGAAAACGTTTTGGGCCTTGGCCCACAGTCGAGAGTTTTAAAACGGGCTCGATACCAAACCAAACACCCCAAACCCGCCCACGAGCTTTGACCAGATTTGGTATGTTCCTCAAGTAAACCGGTTCAAAGTTCTTTTGTCCTTAGGAAAAATTTATGCGATTTAAAAAAATTGTTTTGGGTTGGGCTTGTGTTGAAAACCAATTTACCTTATATTGAAATCCATTTATTTAAGGTGACAAAACATGTAGGGTTTATTTTAAATTTAATTAACCTAATCTTTAATAAATAAAATTTAATAACATAATAATTAAAAGCAGAGATAAAAGAGTTCACTATGGCCTTATTACATCAATTAAAATCCCTAATAATTTAAAGTGCTTAAAAGTTAATATTCCATAAAACAAAATATAAACTTCAAGTCGAGCATGGCCACCACAAGTTCCTGCGTCCCGGTCCATCACCGATCATCACTGAAAAATATTCCCAACGGGGTGAGTCAAACAGACTCAATGTGTACACAAACACTAAATCAAAATAGAATCAGCATGCAAATGTTACGCATTCATATCATAGCATACAAATTATGATGCATTCCCAAACCCAAACCTAATAAGCCATCCGCTACACTCCCCGCACTACCAACCCTGCACAACCGTGGGGACTACTAAGTCGACCCTCCTTCCGCTACACTCCATATCACGGTCTTAGGTCACCACATTTGTGGTCTTAGGTCACCACATTCAGATATCGCGGTCTTAGGTCACCGCATTCAGACATCGTGGTCTTAGGTCACCACATTCGGATACTACCACGGCTTAGGTCACCGTGTTCGTGGTCTTAGGTCATCACATTCACTTCCCCTTTCAATAACCCGTATGCCCCATTTTGTAATATGCATTAATATGCCAAAGATCACATTCTTATTCTCATGTTACAAATAACATATTTCATATTCCTAGTAGGAGTAGGAAACGTACCTGAGTACTTAGTACCATAACATGGTACCTTAGCCACTTTCTTATTCTTATTATCACATATTTAATTAGACATAGCCATAAAACTTATTATGAAGTAGTGTGGGGTACACACCTGATTTTCTTAACCACTTCACTGAAATCCTGAAATCTGATCTACTGCCTTAGATCTCAAGTTCCTACAATTGATTAATCACTTACTATTTAGCACAAAGCCTATTCGGCTAGAAAACCAAATCCTAGTAGGATTTGTATTCTTAAAGCTTACCTTGGTGTCGATTTGATGATTTAATCAAATCCCAGAAACTCGTATTTTTCCCCTTTGAAATCGGCTAGTCACTAAATCCCTTGAATTGGTTAGTTTTCGGCTTAAAACACATAATAATAGATCTACTACTAAAATAGGCCTTGGCCGAATTTACCTTTGTTCTTACCTTCCAAATCTTAAATCCCGAATTGGATCCTTGCTTTTTATTGTCATTTAAATCCCTATGTACCCATGTTAGATCCAATCTAACATTAAATCATAATAATATAGCTTATGGCCGAATGGTATTCATAACTTACCTTAGATCTTAGAAGTTCCGAAAGATACCTTCTTGTAGTTGACAATTTCTTAAATCCCGAAAACACCCTTCCATAACTCGGCCAAAATCCATAATAGAGATTAGTCCCTAAATTTTAGATAGGTTTAAAATATAAAAGAATTGAAACCAAACTTTGGATCTTACCCTTTTTAAGAAATCGGTAGCACCCTTGTTAAAAGCCCCTTAAAGAATTGGCCTTTATGACTAGATGATAAAGTTTCGGTTTTGGGGATTTAATGGGGAAGTCGACTAGAGGTTATCTTGGGGTATTTGGTTTCCACGAAAATAAGGAAAAGAAACTTGAGAATTTTGGCAATGGTGGACTATAGATTCGGCTTGACAAAAGAAAAAGAGAAGAGAAGAGAGGAGAGCACTCAGAAATTTGGCAGAGAGAGGAGGAGGAAGAAAAATTGATGAGTAGCCCTATTTCCTTCCTTTTATAGCCGAAACTACTCCTCAGAATCCCTTACTTGGCCACCACTCTTCTTTATTTGATAGCTTTATCTCTTAATTTAAAATAATTAGAGAATAATCCTTTATTATCTCTTCAAAAATAATCCAAATTAAATCCCTTATTTATCACCTTATTAATCGAATATTAAAGAGAATAAAACTCCTCCTTTCTAGAAGGCTTATGCCGTCCACCTTGGAACTTCTAGAAGCAAAAACAAAACTTCTTTTATTTGCTTCCCAGGTGACTCGAACTCAGGCCCAACACCCTTGCATGTGGCGCCATTTTCAGAGGCCCTAAGTGGCATCTTCAGGCCACTTTTCCAAGCCTGTTTTTTGTGTCAAATTTCAGAAACTTTTTCTTTTAAGGCCACCTTGCCTTAATTTCCTCTTTTAAACTTTAAAACTCGACATTTCTAAGTCATTTCTAAGTTTCCAAAAATTTTCGTTCGGCTCTGTAAACTTGACATTTTCTTACATTTCCAAGTTTCCAGAAATGTGCACTTTCCTATTTTGAATCATTTCCAAATCATTTCCATCCATTTTCAAGTTTCCAAAAATGTTCACTTTCCATTTTGTTTTTAACTTAACATTTCCATACATTTTCAGGTTTCCAAAATTGTTCAAAATTTATTCTTAGTACATAAAACATGTTACTTCGTACAATTAAACCGAAAATGCATAGGCCCTTTCCAGGATGTTACAACACGCCTGTGTGCTAGGCCGTGTGAGCATATTGACTTGCATTTTTAATAAGATACAGGGGACACACGGCCGTGTCACCTGGCCGTGTGTCACAAAAGCCCGTGTCTCTGCCCGTGTGGACGAAAATAAGCCATTTTCCAAGCCACATTTCTCACCCAATTTGGTACCAACCTAAACACAACATCTTGCACATCAACAAGCCATAATAAGACATTCAAAACAAGCCAAAATCAAGTCTTAAACATGAAATATCACCACATACAACCAATATGCCCTTAGGCACCTCAATTAATAAATTAATAACATGTCAACCAAATATCCATATTTACCTAGATAACCAAATGCATATATGCATAATTGTACCAAATATACTATTTCAAACCAATCATCAATATACCTATAAGTTTTCCATCATTCAACCATATCAAACACACATTAAATATGTTAAGGCCACATATATAAACACATCAAAATATATCAAACACAAGCCATTCAAATGGCTTGTCTCAACAAAACATTTATATACCAACATTGGCCAAAATATCCTATACATGCCATTATAATCGGAATTAATTTACTAAAAGTACCAAAAAAGCCGATGGATAGTGTGAAATAGCTCCGACTAGCTTTCAACCCAAATGAGCTTCTGAATTAGTATAAAACATGAAAAATAACACACAGTAAGCATTTAAGCTTAGTAAGTTCGTATAATACAGAATTTAACTCACTATATTTCCACAAAATAGATAAGTAAACATAGCATATCTCAATCAATTTGGCCAAAAGCCTAAACACATGATCACCAACATATTAGCCATGAAAATCACATATAAAATCCAACACACATGGTTGAATTCATAAAATAATCATATTTCATGTATATATTAGTAATAGTTCATATCAAACTCATATGATTTCATAACAGAACTGTGACCGTCGAACCATTTAAAATATCGTTGGATACACGGGTAGTACACACGAGGTGTACTGAACTATAATCCGTCAATTCATATTCATGTATGCTCATACGAGCTATGAACAATAAGCTCTTACGAATTGAATGACGGGAAGCTCATGCGAACTAAGTATCGGGAAGCTCATAAGAGCTGTGGTGTGTCTGCAACACATGCAAAACCCCAACCAAATCAGTAACCCTAATAACATGTCATTTGTATCCTACGAATTTCATAAGGTTCAAACGGGACTCGGTAATCGTCAAATATACAACTAGTATTTATTCAAGGAAATAGTACAATTCACAAACAATAATTCAATTTAACACATATTAATGTACAATTTAATTACACGAACTTACCTCGTCAAGTTTATGTAGATACGAAGACGACTAATCTGATATTTTTCCTTTGCCTCGATCTAACTCCGTACTAGGTCTAACAGAATCTATACGAATGAATTTAACTCAATTCAATATAATTCATATTCAATTTAGTCCAACACACATTTTTGGCAAAATTACTATTTTGCCCCTATACTTTTAATTTTTTACAATTTAGTTCCTAGGCTCAGAAAATGACTTTCATGTAATTTAATCCTTATTCAAACCTAGTCAATTTTTATACATATTAATAGCAGCCATATAATTCACAATTTCACAATTTTACCATAAATGTATCATCTTTTTCAATTTAATCCCTAATTGATAATTTCATCAAAATTCTCTTTACAAAAGTTGTTTATCTAACAACAACCTTTCATTTTCTATCTTAAAACTTCAAAATTCAAGCTTACTCATCAATGGAAAAACCATAATACTTTATCGATTTTGCAAATTAATCCCCGAGTTAGCTAGATTAAGCTATTACGATCTCGAAAACATAGAAATCATTAAAAACGGGACAAGAATATATACCTAATTAAGAAAAAAAATCTTGCTAATATCTCAAGCTTCCATGGCTAGGTTTTCTCTTTTTTTTTTTTTTGTGGTAGATAATGATAATAGATTTTTTTTATTTAATATCACTTTAATTGATAATTTCCAAAATTAACCTTAATGTTTCATGAAATTTCCAATAATGACTATTCATGCTTAACCACTAAGCATTTTAATGGTCTATTTACCATATAAGGACCTAAAATTTCAAATTCTATAGCTATTTAATACCTTTAGCTATTAGAACTCAACTTTTGCACTTATGCAATTTAGTCCTTTTCATCAAATTAGGTATAAACGTTAAAATTTCAGTAATTTAAATTTTTATACTCATTTTCTATCATACAAAGAGAACATAAAATAATAATAATAATATAAATTTTTTGTCTTCAAATTTGTGGTCCCGAAATCACTGTTCCGATTTCACTGAAAACGGACTGTTACACCGCAAGTAATTGAGGAAATTAGAGAGGCTCAACAAAATGATGATTTGCGAGGTGCATAATAATCCTTATACTTCACTGAAAATGGGTTGAATTGAAGAATGAGATACTTCAAGAGGTGCATAATAATCATTATACTATGCATCCAAGAAGTACGAAAATGTATCGAGATTTGCAAGAATTGTATTGGTGACCAGGTATGAAGAGAGAGATTACAGAATATGTTGCAAAGTGTCTAACTTGTCAAAGGGTGAAAACTGAACACCAAGTTTCGACAGGATTACTTTAGCCTATATCGATTCTCGGGTGGAAATGGGATAAAATAACTATAGATTTCATCAGTGGTTTACCTCTTAATCAAAAGAAGCATAACTCAATATGGGTTATAGTGGATCGATTGACGAAGTCAACTCATTTTCAACCAGTAAAGATGAATTGGTCATTAGATAAGCTTGCAGAATTATACATAGCTGAGATTGTGAGATTGCATGGTGTGCCAAAGTCTATTATTTTTTATTGTGATCCTCAATTTACAGCAAGATTTGGGAGGAAATTACATGAATCACTTGGCACCAAATTGAACTTTACCACAGCTTTTCATCCTTAAACAGATGGGCAATCAGAACGCGTGATTCAATTGTTATAAGATATGTTACGAGCTTATATTATTAACGTTGATAGTGATTGGGAATGGTATCTACCACTTGCAGAATTTGCATATAACAATAGTTTCCAATCAAGTATTCTGATGGCACCGAATAAAGCTCTATATGGACATAAATGTCGTACTCCTTTGTGCTAGACCAGACTTGGTGAAAAGAAGATGGTTGGCCCAGAATTAATACAAGAAACAGAAGAAAAGTTTCTACTAATTAAAGAAATTTTAAAAGCAGCTTCAAATCGGCAGAAGTCATATGCTGATTTGAAAAGAAGAGAAATTGAATACGAAGTGGGAGATAAAGTATTTCTAAAAGTCTCTTCGTGGAAAAAAATTCTGAGATTTGGTCAAAAAGGAAAATTAAGTACGAGGTTCATTGGATCATACAAGATTATAGAAAGAGTTAGACCTGTTGCTTATCGGCTAGCTTTGTCACCAGAATTAGATCGAATCCATAACGTGTTTCATGTATCAATGCTCCGAAGATATAGGTTAAATCCATCTCATATTATGTCTATGGAAAACATCGAGGTACAACCCGTTTTATCATATGAAGAAGAACCAACGCAAATTTTAGCAAGAGACGTAAAAGAATTGAGAAACAAACGAATTCCTTTGGTAAAAGTATTGTGGAGGAATCATAACATAGAAGAACCTACTTGGGAACCTGAGGATACATTGCGATCACAATATCCGTAACTCTTTAGGTAAATTTCGAGGACGAAAATTTTTTAAAGAGGAAAATTGTATCATCCCCACTTAAAAAAAAAGAGAGAATACTTATGGTAGGAGTCATTGAATCAGGAATCTATAAATAAATAGTGGTATACGGAATTGTGATCGTTTTTAGAGGAAATTGCTAGACATGAAAACATAAAGAATTATTAGTAGGAGAATGTGGTTAAGTTAAAAATTCGCTATTGAGTTTAGGGATTAAATTGAATAAGTTGGGAAAGTATAGAAACTAAAGTGCAAGTATTCCATTTTTATTTTGAAAGAAATGACTTAATGGAAATTTTTACCATTACTTAAAACAATAAAAGGTTTCATAATGGCTTTTAAATCATATTTTAATTAAATTATTATTTAATATTTATTTAAAATATTAGTATTTTATTAAATATTATTATAATATATGTCGAAACAATTTTTAAAGGGTTTTATAAAAACAGGAATCGACTAAAAAACGGAAATGGAGCCGCCACCAATCCCTTTTTTACTTAGGTGTGATTGGATCACCTTATAAAACGTTTTATTTCAAAATGTTGATTTTAGTCCACGAAAATACAAGAAAACGGGTTCGAGTCGGTTACGTATTTAGGAAGGATTAGCACCCTCGAATGCGCCCAAAAATTGGTACCTAATTGATTAAATCATGTCCGAATGTTGAGAATAAAAAAAATTAAAATATGATCCTTTTATTAGAAAACCAAGACTCACCTATTTCAAAGAAATAAAATGTTATATCCAGTAAGTTAGGATATAACATCTCACGACTTCGAAGTTCGGCTCGCCTTTAATTTAGAAAATTCCTACATCGAGACACAAAACATCATATCCAGTAAGTTAGGATACAACATTTTGAATTCCCAAGAATAGGTTTTTGATTTGAAATTTGTAAGTTTCAATTTTAAAAGAAAAAGGATATTTAATACCTTAAGTTACACAAGAAAAATCGAAACCCAGTAAGTTAGGGCACGATTCTTCTTGAAGTCCCCAAGTATCACATATCACCGTTCTTTTAAAAACTCTGAATAAAATACGACAATTTCGCAAAAACGTGTTTTTATAAAAAATGTTATGAATTTGATTTTGCATTGATATATTACAAAATATAAATCTAATATTAATTCACTATAAATACGGGTCGAATTAACAAATGATATAGACAATTAACAAAAGAATAATATGACATAACGAATGATAATAATTGGATTATGCTAAAAACAATATTAAGCAATAAGAAAACATAAATAAATAAATACAAGTTATAAAATATGCAATAACAATTTTAAAATCTATAGTAAGCTCAAGAATTCAAGAAATGGATATAAAGTTCTATAAATAAGATCAATTATGAGAAACAAATAAATTAAAAATATATCTAAACATTAAATAAATATTATAACAAAATAAGAATAAAAAGAGTAAAAAAAATGATAATTTTGTAAAGCAATTAATATGTATAACAATATATAAAAAGAAACTTAAAATATATAAAAAATATTATAATAAATATAATTTAATAATTTAATACATATAAATGATTATATATAATAAAAATAATTAATAAATAGTCTATAACAACTTTATATAAAAACGTATATACTAATCATAAAATTACATATGTAAATAAAACAAGTCATATAATATAAATAGATTTTATGCAAAAATAAAATTTTAAAAATAATATATGATATAATATGGTACTATATAAAAAAAGTGTATAATATAATAAATAAATTATAAAAACATGTAATAAAAAAAAGAATACTAAACCGAATAATAAATGATAATTTAATATATATAAAATATATATACATAAATAAATTACTATAAGGAAAATAATATAGACTATTTAATATGATAAAATAGTTTAATACAATGTAAAATAATAAAATAAAATAAAAGGATAAAAATAAAATAAAACAAAGAAAACAGGGGTCAAATAGCAATTAAAAAAGATTAAAAGGATTAAATCAAAACGCGCCTTAATTCACAGGGATTTACTGGGCAATTATGCCTTTCTTCAAAACGGTGTCGTAATGAATTTAGCCCTTAGTGCAGCCCGAGGGACTAAATTGAAATGTAAATAAACTTTGAAGCATAAATTAGAAAATAATAAAAATTGGATTAAACAAATTGAAAATGCGGAAGGGTCTATTCCGCAAATATACCATCGACATAAAAACACGCG
Source organism: Gossypium sturtianum (assembly GCA_025698515.1). Classification (NCBI taxonomy): domain Eukaryota; kingdom Viridiplantae; phylum Streptophyta; class Magnoliopsida; order Malvales; family Malvaceae; genus Gossypium; species Gossypium sturtianum. Next base: position 45,154,423 of record CM046953.1, on the reverse strand, counting down.
GATCTCTTTGCCCATCGGGTCAGATTCGGGTCTAACATCAAAACGACGCTGTTTTGGCACCTGGGAATAGGGCTCAAAACGACGTCGTATTATATACCCTAGAAAAGTTAAAATTTTGACAAAAAAAAATCATTTGTATGTCATTCCAAAAAAAAAAAATCAGAGAGCTTCAAAAATGCTCTCCCCTCCAGGCGATTTTCGGCGTAGCTCTGCCGCCGTCCGTCGCCGTCGCCGGCCACCGCACGCGGTGGCCGGAACCAAAAAAATGTAAGTTTTTTTTCCTTTTTTTAAAAAAAAATGTATTTTATATATGTTATAGTTTTTAAAAAAAAAGAACAAGATAGAGAAAAAAAATAGAAAATAACAGTATTCAAAAATAAAAATAAAAACGAAAAGGAATGGTTCTAAATCACCTCTGCTATTGGGTTTTCTCTGTCTTTATTATTGTATCTTTCTGTGTGTTTGCATGTCCTCTTTTACAAAAAAAATTAGGGTTATATAGCCCCGAGAATAAATCGAAATAAATACAAAATCTGTTTTCTTTCCATTTTGCTGTTGTATTCTATCCTTTTTGCAGGTGAGACGCGGAGTTCTCGGCGATAGAGCGTCGTCCGTGCGCGGATTGCAGCGCGCCCAGGTTTTGGTGTCGAGGCTTGTGGCGCGAGGGTTCGCCTAGGGTTTTAGATCCCCCTTGTTTAGTCTTGGCCTTTTGGGCCGTTTGGGTCATGGGATTAGGTTTAGTTGGGTAATGGGTTTTGGGTTGTAATTGGGCTTCATGGGTGTAATTTGGGTTTTGTAAATGGACTATGGACATTGATTTGGTTTATTATTTTTTTGTTTATTTTTTTGTTTTTGAATAATATGGGCCCGGGCTAAATTGGGTTCTTACAATATAAATAAAAGAAAGATGTTCAACTTTCTTTACTTTTCTTTCTTATTCATGAAAAAGATTTTCAACTTTCTTTACTTTTCTTTCTTATTCACGAAAACAAAAAGGGAAAGAAAAAAATCGCTTCCATTATTTTCCTTCAAATTCAAGTATAAGGTATGGTTTTTCTTCAAATTTTTCATAGATTTTGAATCTTTGAAGCTTGTTTTACATATATATACTAACAATTTTTTATTTTATCAAGTATTTTGAAAGTTTTCATTAAAGGACACTGATAAAAGCTTAGAAAAATTAAGTGAAGTTGGTATATTTTTTTATAGGAAATGATTAGAAGATGAATTCTAGCTTGTTAGAAGTGTGAAAAAGAAATAAAAATGGATGGAAAGTTTACTTGGTTCATTTGGCCATGGTGAAGGGGAAGTAGAGAAACTTGGCCATTTTTTGTAATATTGGTGCTAAATGATAGCAAGTGAAGCAGTGAGTATTCTGGTGAAGACGGAATTGAAAACGGATAATCAAGTCGAAAGATATGCGAATTTCGGACTAGGAAACTTAAGTTGCCAACATGATTAACCATGCATATTTAAGTTTGTTTTTATTAGTTTTAGTATTAGAATGGATAAATGACATTGTTTCGTATTGAATTGCTCCTATTGTAGCTAAAACCAAAGTGAGCATCTTGAAGGAGAAAGGCAAAGAGGAGGAGTAAAGCGATTAAAAAATTTAGTTTGTGCTAATATCTTATTTTCATTACATAAAACTTTAAAATATTTAGTTATTGTGACTAGTTATATTTATTTTATTTTATTTTATTTTTATGAGTTTTGGATGAGTTTGAATGATTTAGTTAATATTTATAAAATTATGTTTCGAGATGAAGACTATGTTTTTCATATGATTAAATTAGCAAATTCATTGTTATGATTTGGATTTAAGTATTGTAATTTTAGATGATTGAGCAAGAAAATATTTTATACATTTTGAATTGGAATCCTAATTTTACATTAGGCGATATGTGATTTGAACATGAAACGAAATTGAAATGAGAATTATATGAAAATGGAATTGAAAAGGATCATGAAATTTGGTTTTTACCCCGTTACACTATGTTAGACTAAATCAAATATAGTTGGCATGCCATAGAGTCTTTATATCAGACGATTTAGAACTCCCTAATTCCCAGAGGGTCAAGGGGGGAAAGGCCAAATTGGTCAGTTATTATTATTAGCCCCAATTCCTAGAGGGTCGTGGGCAATCCCAATTCCTAGAGGGTCGTGGATTACTCTGATAGCCATCGTTGCCGAACAACTCGGGGTGGCGGATTCCTGTATCTGGTTATGAGTCGAAACTTTAGTACAGGGTCTGAATTTAAATTATAGCAAAAGAAAATTTTGAATTTATTTGAATTTCCATATTATGCAAATTAAATTACTTACGAAATTTTGAATTTAATTAAAAAGCTTATTTTATTTATTCGATTTGTCAATATCAAAATATTCAAGTTTATTAATATTAGAACTTTATTTTATAGTGATGTTATTAATGATATTTATAATTATGTTTTAATTTATTTTTATTTTTATTATTTAATTTATGTTCAATACTTATGTAATGATTTATATGATATTAGCACCACTGAGCATGAAAATTGTTTAGTGTACGGTTTGTCTATTTTTCCGTGCGCATGTAGTTAGATTTGGTAGGTCGTTCCAACAGTATCTGAAGAACCGAAGATCAACTTAAATAATGTCGGTAAAAAATTTACTTTATAGTTGATATAAATGGCATGTACCTAGGCATGTATATATAATATTATATCGTAAACTGAATTTAAATATTTTCGTTATGTTTTCTTTGCTAGTACTTTAAAACTAATGTTTTGGATGAAATAGTAAAGTATAGAAATCTAGTTTGTTGGTATGTTTTAAGAAATCGAAGTGTGGGGAATTGATTTGAGAGATGATTTGAATGTGAATATATTATGAAATCTAAATTTTTGTAGGGGCTTTTTACGTAAAATAGGTAGAAATGATGTCGAATTATTTATAAAATAATTTTACCAATACGTTTCCTTTTTTAAAAAAGTAAGATAAAAAAGTAAGTTTCTTCGGCAACGGAATGTGGCATTTTATTATCGGATCCAACAACTAGGTCGAGTATAAGGTGTCACAGATTTGATCAAACGATCAAGACTTTTGGGTTTGAAGAAAACGCTGATGAACCTTGTGTTTATAAGTATATAAAGGACAAAAAGGTAGTCTTCCTCATTTTTTATGTCGATGATATTCTAGTTATCGAAAACGATGTAGGATAATTTTCATCGGTTAAACTGTGGTTAGCTTAATAGTTTATCATGAAGGACTTGGGTGAAGCTACTTATATTCTTGGAATTCGAATCCTTGATGATCGAAAGAATAAAACGATAACTCTATCACAAGCTTCATATATCGATAAAGTACTAGAACATTTTGCAATGATCGATACGAAATCAGGCACTCAGCCTACCGCATCATGTTTTCATCTTTCTCTAGATGATTGTCCTAAGATAGTAGAATAAAGAGAGCATATGAGTAAGGTTCCATATGCTTCGGCAGTTGGAAGCCTTATGTATGCGATGCTTTATACACATCCAGATATCTATTTCGTAGTAGGAATGGTTAGTCGGTCTTAGGAGAATCCTAGTCTCAGGCATTGGCAAGCTGTAAAGCATATATTAAGGTATCTTAAAAGAACCAGGGATTATATGCTTGTGTATTCTAGGGAGAAACTTACTCCTATTGGATACATAGACTCAGACTACCAAACATGTAAAGATTCGAGGAAATCGACACCAGGAAATGTCTTCATCCTAGGCCGTGGAGCCATAGTATGGAGAAGTGTAAAACAAACTTGCACTGGTGACTATATTATGGAGGCCGGGTATGTAGCTAATTCTGAGGCAACGAAAGAAACAATATCGCTTCGAAAGTTCTTAACCAATCTTGAAGTCATTCCTAGTATGGAAAAATCTATAGCATTGTATTGTGATAACAGTGCTGCAATAGCTAATACCAAGGAAATGAGAAGTCACTAAGAGGACGAAACACAATAATTAGAAGTATCGCTTGATACAAGAGGCAGCAGCCGAAGGAATTATAGATGTGGTGAAAGTAGCTTTTGAAGATAACCTTGCGGATCCATTTACTAAGACTCTTGTAACTAGGAGTTTTAACAAACACGTCAAAGATATGGGAATGCAAAACATGACACATTTACTTCACTAGGGCAAGTGAGAGATTCTTGGGAAATGTGTCCATATTTTAGTAAACATGTAATTGTTTTCTATGTATTTGAACGATGAATAAATAAGTTTCACATTTCATTTTTATGTCTATTGTATTTCTATATTTCATATTTTACATGCATAGCGAAATTGTGACAAGCAAATATTAGCTCATTGATTGTCTAAATTCAAACTGATGATAAGTGGCATCGTAAGAACGTTTACATTGTGAGAAAGACAACTTACTTCAGTAGATAATCTAAATAAGTTCGTAATCCCGTAAAAAATCAAAGTGAGCATTTGATTCAAATGCTGAGAAGGATTATTATGCCATCCACAATTCCCATTGAAAAGATGGCTAGTCTTGGCTATCGAAACAGTTGACTCCATGGGTAGAGACATAGATGTATTCATCAGCAGAATGATACATTGGACTGCACCCAATATGAATTAATTCTAAATCCATTTGTGAATTAATTCACTTGTGACATTCATGGTGTGATTTACCTAAATCCTGAGTTAGTCACTGACCATGCGTATGTAACTCATGTGCTTTGATATAAGTAGAGGCTTACACTCTAAGGATGATCGAGTCGAAAGCTAGTATGTTAGGTAGATGCCTTGTGTATGGCATGAATTTACTAGAAAAATTGGAATTCATAGCTCAACTAAACAGTTAACAATATCCTTTCATTGGCATTGTGTGGATTGATAAATATGGAACATGGCCACGGGTTGCTAGTTCTTGAACGAGCAATTTATCACAATCATTTGATGACAATTATCATATTAATCATTAAGAAGACACAATGGTGACAATGAGATAAAATAGGATTGTTGAGTGAACAGATTTAACTCAAAGGAATTAAGGATATTATATGAGGGTAACACACATGACAAGGTCATTGGACAAAACAGTTGGATGAATTGTTTCCGTAAAGAGTATACAATAATGAGTTTTCAATCATGGTACTTCTTGTGGACTAACTCCATGATTAAGTAATTGTGAATTATCAAAATGATACTTCTGGACATAATTTCTATTACTAGAGCCTAATTGTATATGTCCAATTGGTCCCTCCGCTAGCTAAACAAAAGCTCGATCAATCTATATTTGAATTAGAAGTAAATTCTATGACTGGAAATAATTTAATTGAGTCGATTTATTCGATGCGGAATTAAATTGGGTGGTCGTAAGAATTGTTCAACTATATAATTTGATTAAAGAATTTTCTTGAAAAATTAATTTGGAAAATCTAAGTGATTTTTGGAAAATTAATCTTAATCAAGTAAAATTAAATTAATCAAATTAATTAAAATTAATATGATATTTTTAAAAATTAATTTCCAAGTCAGACAATTGTCCCAATGGGTAATTGAACTTGAAAATTGGACCTAAGATCATAAATTGGTCTCGGGAGCTCAAAATCAAGACTAGGACCCAAAAACTGGTCGAATCGGGCTTGGTACGTGAAACTAAGCCGACGGTCCAACCGGTGGCTGGATCGGACCAGTCGAGCCGTCACTGGCCTGGATCAGACTGGAAAAAACTAAATAAGCTCAGGATGTTGGAGATTGCAACGGTGACATTCTAGTGGTCGAAAAAAGGTCAGTGACGGTGGATCTTCGGTGGTTGAGTAGTGGAAGAATTACACTCCTATTGGGACTCTACTAAAGAATATGATTTTAGATTAGCTATTCCAAAAATAATATTATTTTAATAGATGTAATATTAAATTTAATTTAATATTTATCTTAATAGTATTCTATTAATTTAATAATAAAGTGATTATCTTAATATTAAATTTAATTTAATGTTTATCTTGTAGATAAATATTCTATTAATTTAACATTAAAGTCTTTAAGTTTAATCATAGTTGAACTCTCTAACCTCTCCTTATATAAAGAGAGCCTTGGGTTATTATTTACACACACTTGAATTCAAGAGAAAATTGTAGAGAGAGAATTCTCTAAAAAAATTGATTTAGAAAATTTCTAAAGATATTTTTCTTATTTACAACTTTGCCCAAAATTTTAGAAAAATTATGAAATTACCCCAATAGTAATTTTTTTAAAAAAAATTCTAATTTGAAGCAAGCCCACACTCTGCAGACATGAGCTTGAGGATAGTGGAGAAGACTACTTGGTCGAAGCGTTCATCCTAGACGAATCTAAAATGTACAATTTTGATTAATTGTTTATTATTTTAGATATCACAACCAAGTTCTTATTTTGGAAAAAAAATTTAAAACTCTGTTTTTTCCCAAAATTTATTTTTCGTTGCATTTTTCAAACCCGATTTATCAATAGTTATAACCTACTATCCATGCCTATAAACTACCAAAACCTAAAAACCTGCACAGCCCATCACTCTCACTACCATTGACGCCTCCCATTAGCCACAAATACCTACCCACTCAAGCATCAACCAAAAAAACCATTCAAAATAAACCCAACCACGACCACAATAGTAAAAGAAAACCTGTTTCGAAGCCCCAAAGAGAATTTGCAAATATTAAAATAAAAAAGGAAATTAGAAGAAAAAGGGAAATAAGAAGAAGAGAAGAAATCTGTAACGACCCGAAATTGGGCCTAGTAGAATTGGGCCCATTGGGCCTTGGGGAGTAGGAGTGTTTAAAATTTTTGAGAACAAGAGAACGGCATTATTTCAAGTTGGACTTATTAGGAAGGTGATTTTGGAAAGTTACGGGGTTCTAGGAAGTTCCGGGTTCAAATTGGGCCTTAGCAAAATTTTTATGGTTAAGCACTTTAAGGAGAGAAGGTAAGTGGCATCAATGCTTAAGGAAATAAGTGTGCATTTTGCTAGCACAAGGAGTCTATGGTAAAGAGGATGTGGCGTCACATGAAGGGCTTTAGGAGGAAGAAGGGGAGCCGAATTTCTCTAGCTCTCCCTTGCATTTTCACATTTTTGGGATCACTTTTCCTTTTTGAGGAATTTTGGGGGTCTTCTTCAATTTTTCCTAACAAAAACCTCAACTTCACCATGTCTTTCTAACTCTTTTCTTCCTTAGTCGAATCTCTCCTATAGCTACCATTTCGGTTTGTGTTCTTTAATAGCTTGTTCTTTGATTGGTTTTCTTTTCGGTATAGTCTCCATAGTCGAACCTAGAGTTGTTGTCTTGTTGCTAGTGCCAAACCTTGTTATCCCTTTCGACTCATCCCTGTTATTAAGGGCCGAAACAAGCCATCCTTTGCTACTACTTATCATTCTCTTAGCCTTGGTTTCAGAAGTTGATTGGAACTCGTTGCAATAGCCAAGGTGCAAGGCCGAATTTTTGAATCTAGTAGGGAAGGATCACGATTGTGGGGGCAACGAAGAGTGGTTCTTTAGGAAATCCAAATCAGGTGTGTAATCCCATACCCTTCCGAATACATGTTTGAAATGGTGGGTAATCTCACACCTCTTTGAATGTTGCATGGAATGTTCTATGATTCGGTCAAAATACCCAAAAAAACCGGAAACCGACATCTGTGACCACTCGGGCGTGCATATGTTCGTTGATAAACCGTAAAAGTAACATATTCTAAGCCCACATTTAGTATGCTTTTGGATGATTTAAGCCCCAATTTATGTAAAAAGGTGCTCTTAATCCTTTCTTTTCATGTCTTATACTCAGGAAAGCACCCGATGATGAAAAGAACGAGAAACAGGCTTAAAACGGACCAAATTGGGCCAAGCCACGAAATCAAAGACGGCACGGACTTCAAGCCACACGGCCGTGCCACCATTCCTACTAGAACACGGCCTTACCACGACTTACACGGCCGTGCCTCATTCAACAGTGTCGAACACGGCCTGGCCGCGATTTATACGGGCGTGTTCCATGGCCGTGCCTCTACCGTGGAGAAGAGCAACTCCATTCGGGAAAGGATACTTAGGGAGAAAGAAACGTGTTTCAAAAGCCTATAAATACACCCTAGGTACCGGTGAAGAAAGGGGGAGAGCTAGGCCAAGAAGCCAAGCCGAGAAGGTCGATTTGTGGGAATCACTCGAAGATAGCCGCTTGATCCATCTCAAGAAGCCGAATTCTACTCAAGACGGAGGATCTCCTCTTCAATTCCTTGAGGGGTTTTAGGGATTTCTTATGTTTTGTTTTATCTTTTCTCTTGAGATGTTTTCCTTTATTGTTATGAACTAAACCTTCTGATACCCAAGAGATGAAACCTATGATGAATCTTGTTATTTGATTATTTGAATTATATGATAATAACTTAGTTTGTTCTTAATTGTGTGAACTTAATCCAAATCTAATGTGCTTAGGTGGAGGAGAAATAGACCCTGCCTAAGAGTAGATCCAACATAATTAAGCGGAGTTGATCGCACGCCTAGAGATAGGGTGACGAGATTTTGTCGGATTAGGGTGAGACCTAATATGGGAGTCCACAGATCGATTTACTGCTATTCTAGGAGGTTATTATAAGCGAATGAGAGTTCCACTAATTAACCTAGGGTTAGACGTTATTCGCCTCGAGAGATGGTTTAATATACGTTAGGGAGTCTCACGGATCAAACTAAGTAAATAAATCATATGGTTCAAGGTTAAATAACAAGTGAAGGCTAGGTGGATTTTTCCTAAGGGTATCGTTTGAGTCAACTGAGTTTTTCCAAAAGTTATTTCCCGAATTCATTCTTTTTGTCTTTGCGTCTTAGCTTAGTTAGTAGATTATTTTTAGTTTACACAATCATCACTTTATATTAAGGCTAAATAATAAAAAGACGGTGAGTATTAGTACTTTTAGTTCCTTTGGGTTCGACAATCCTGGTCTTGCCTAAACTATACTACTTTTCGATAGGTGCACTTGCCTTTAATCATTGTCGAGTTAGTTTCGTGTTCGATCATTCTTTTATAAATTTTAAAACTCTGATTTACAGTGATCAAGTTTTTGGCGCCGTTGCCGGGGAACTAAAATATTAAGAAAACTCTATTTTTATTACTTTAGCCATTATTTTTATTTTTCGCAATTTATTTTTATTTTTAAATTTGCTAAACTTTTTTTCTTTCTTTTCCTAGCAGGTACCTCTAGTTTATGACTAGAAGGAACCCGAGAGGACCTTTAGAATACGATAGTGATATTGAAGCTACCGCTCGAAGAATTCGCAGAGAAATTAGGCGAGCCCTAAATTACCAAGGAGAGCGAGAAGACAGATCCAATCCTACTGAAGGGATGGACGAAAACAATCTTCCACCACAAGATGTGGGAGAAAATAATGCTCCTCGTACTATGTTTGATTATGCTAAACCGCATTTAACAGGAGCCGAATCTAGTATTGTTAGGCTCTGCTATAGTCTGCTAATAATTTTGAATTAAAGCCTAACACTATACAAATGATTCAACGCTTTGTTCAATTTGATGGTTTACAGGGATTTAAGATCCAAACGCTCATATAGCTAATTTTTTAGAGTTCTGTGATACCTTCAAAATAAATGGCGTTTCTGATGATGCCATACGTCTTCGGTTATTTCCCTTTTCATTAAAGAATAAAGCTAAATAGTGGTTAAACTCGTTACCATGAGGGTCAATCACTACATGGGAACAAATGACCGAAAAATTTTTATTAAAATATTTCCCACCGGCCAAAACGGCCAAATTACGTAATGATATCTCTTCTTTTGTGTGCGATGGATTTAGAGACATTATACGATGCATGGGAGAGATATAAGGATCTCTTGAGAAGGTGTCCGCACCATGGTTTACCTTTGTGGCTCCAAGTCCAAACTTTTTATAACGGTGTGAATCCTTCAACGAGGCAATTAATTGATTCAAATTGCGGTGGAACCCCTGAATAATAGAACTCCCGAGGCACCCTACGAGTTTATTGAAGAGATGTCATCAATAACTATCGCGGGCAAGTTACAAGAACAAGGCCAACAAAAATAGCCGGAGTTTACAACCTCGACGCAAGAACCATGCTATCAAATCGTAGAATTGATGAATAAGAAGATTGATAGTTTGTGTTCTTCGCAGTACCTCCAAATCATGCAAATGCGATGTAAGTGGAACTGTGGCGGACTCGAGTACCCACCCTACCAACCAGTGCACGTAGAGCGAATGCAGATGAACTATATAGGTAACAATTTCAGATCTAATAATAACCCATATAGTAATAATTATAATCCAGGTTGGAGGAACCACCCAAATTTTTCGTGGGGAGGACAAGGAAATAAAGGAAATCAAAGACAACAACCTCCTCAAAATTTCAAAAATCAGCCCTATCCACAAGAAAAGAAGCCGAGTCTTGAAGAGACGTTGAACAAATTCATAGCATCCACAGAAGCCCGTCTCCAAAAAAATGAGGCAACACTCGACACCCAACAAACATCGATCAAAAAGATCGAGAACCAAGTTGGAGGACTTACAAAGGCAATCGGGGAAATTACCCAGTCAGTCGGAGAAATTGCAAAGCTATTATCCGAACGACCGCAAGGGTGTCTACCGAGCAATACTGAAATTAATCCAAAGGAGCAAATCCAAGCCATAACAGCTCAAGAAAGCAAAGAAGTAGACGAACCCAGTCCAACACAAGGAAACGAGGTAGAAAAATGTAACACCCCAAACCCGGCCTAGAAGTTAGGCCCGAATCTGGTGTGTCACATGGAAGTAAAAACCATCGTTGCGATTATTAAAAACTTGTTTGAGAAATATAGCCTCTTTGTTAAAACCAAAAACACTTAAGCAATTGTTAACTACTTGAAAACATAATAATCTTTAAAAACCTTTTCGTTTGCGGAAGCATATTTGAAATAAACAATTTACGAAAATGTGATGTTTATAAATAGAGTTGCAAAAGCATTTTGAAAACGTTGCGGAAACGTAGATAAAATACAAATATTTTTGAGAGATTGATTGATGAGTCAACAATCAAGGTAGTGAACTTAAACCGTGACTTTTGAAAATATTGTTTGATAGTTCGAGAAAATAACTTCCGTGTTAAAATATTTATAAAGTTTATTATGAAATCCATTTGTTAATCGATTTTGGAAAACCTTTATTTAAGTTTTAGAAAAATTCTCATTTTAAACAATTTAAGCAAAATAATAAGTATATCAACCATAAAGCGATAATAAAATACTCCAGAGGCCTTATTACAACTTAAACCAAAATAGCAAAATAATAAAATAAACGGAAATAGAAATTTAAATTCAATAACACCATTTCTGAAGTATGGCCTCCACCGAGTCATCCATGGGCCCAAGTCCTCATCACGGAGCATTACCTACAAGGGTTAAGAAAAAGGGGGGTGAGTTACAAGAACTCAGTGTGAAATCCCCTTACCGTCATCCACTGGGCCTGAACCCATATATCAATCATCTTGGGCTTAAGCCCATTTAACATGCACTTGGACCGAAACCCATTTACAAAACAGAATATATCTATATATATGCAATGTATGAATGTATGCAAACCCAAACCAACCTAATAATCCATCCGCTACACACCACCCGTACCAACCAACACACCTGTGGGGATCTTTTGTCAACCCACCCCGCCAACACACCAATCGCAGGCATTTAGCCATTTATATCAAATTCGAATTGTGGACAAGCCACCAAAATAACAGAATATACGTGGCTTAGCCACCAGAAAAAATGTGACAGAGTCACCAGAATATGTGGCAGAGCCACCAAAGTTCACTTCCCCGATCATCAATATCCCAATCCCATGCAACTTATGTAAATGCAACATACATCGTAAATCATGATATTTACAATATAACCACGATAATTAATAACTCAGAGATTTATTACAAACAATTTGGCCCATTAACACTTTACAAAATCGGCCCATTAGGGCATTTTATCAAATCGGCCCATTAAGCCATGTATCAAATTGGCCCATTTAGCAATATATCAAATCGCCCATTAAGCAAGATATCAATTCGGCCCATTAAGGCAATCAATCAATTCGGCCCATTAAGGCAATATAACAAATTGGCCCATTAAGCAATATATCAAATCGGCCCATTAAGCAGTATATCAATTTGGCCCATTAAGGCAATCAATCAATTCGGCCCATTAAGGCAATATAACAAATTGGCCCATTAAGCAATATAACAATTAGGCCCGTTAAGGCAATATAATAATTCGGCCCTTTAGGGGCATTTTCGTAATTCGGCCCATAGGGCATTTTCGTAATTCGATAATCTTACCCACTAAGGGTAATTCGGTAATCTTGCAACCCAGGGGTATTTCGATAATTTACCTTCCAAAGGTAATTTGGTAAATTCGCAACCCAGACTTAATTACTAATTTTGGGCAAAAAGATTGAAACTGTCCATTTGCGTCATACTGACTAAACTGACTATAACTCGAGTTAGAAACCTCAAAATTTAGATCCGTAAATTTTCCTTGAAACTAGACTCATATATCTTCTTACGATAATTTTTCCAGAATTTTTGAATTAACCATTTAGTACAGTTTATTCCTTAAAGTTTCCCTTGTTTCACTGTCCAATGATTCTGCCCTCTCTTATCTTAATTTCAAATATCTTACTGTACGATTTTCATATGCTGCTCCCACTAGTTTCTATTAAAAATAGGTTCAACAAGGAATCCATACATATTAATTATAACTCTTAATTCACTTTGTAAAATTTTATACGATTTTTCCAAGACAGAACAGGGAACCACTAAGTCCATCAGAACCAGTCTCACTAAAATTAAGATATCTCAGAATATAAAATTTTTTTTCCTTCTCCGTTTCTTCCATATCAAAATAGACACGGTAAGCTTTAATTCGATATCTTATTAACTTTCTAATTTCCTTTCTCCTATTTTTCACGATTTTTCGAAATCATGTCACTGTTGCTGACCAAAACTGTTTCATTGCAAAAATATGGTTACCACTATGAACCTACGCACGCCCGAGTGATCACGGAAGCCGATTTCCAGTTTTATTTGGTATTACGACCAAATCACAGAACATTTCATGCAAAAATCAGAGAGATGTGAGAACACACACCATTTCAAACATGTATTCGGAAGGGTACGGGATTACACACCTTATTTTGATTTCCTAAAGAACCACTCTCCGTTGATCCTAGAACAATACCAACCAAAAGTTAGCCTCGGTTTCCAAAAGATTTCATACCCAACGACATTTACACACTTGCATCACTTACCACTATATCCGAAGGATTAGCAAATAGAATATATCGAGTGATTTCGTCCCTAAAACATCATCGATTAGTCGAACTTCAATCCGATTTGCAACATAACCAAATAAAGATATAACGAAAAATCCGAAAATGTACCCCTTACCTTAATGATGATAGATCAGACTTCAATCGTTTGACTCAAGACTAGAGAGGGATCAACAAGAATGTGCTTTATGACCACACACTAGAACACGATTCGATTAAAGAAGATGTGTTCAACTCGCAAGATGGAGAAGAGAAGATGATTGAAATTCGGCTATCAAGAGAAATGACCAAGAATGCATTGAAGATTTCGACCAAAACAAAAAGAGAAAAATGGACAAATGGACTAGGAGATTTCGGCCAAAGCAAAAAGGGAAAAGAGTTTGGGAAAGAGACACAAATTGCTCAAGGAGAAAAATACCTCTCATGCACTAAAACTTAGCAAAATGACTAAAGAGAAAATAGAAAATTCTGCTCTCCTTTTTCCCTAACAAACCGTGTGGCATCTTTTGTCCAAAGGATAGATGTTGACCCAATTATCTTTCCAAAACATCACCCACAATATTAGCCAACATGTTCCCTTCTCTTGCCATTTTCTTTTAGTTCTTTCCTTCACTTCTCCTAATTTACCTCTCTACCATATTTCCTTAGCCACCTTCCTATAATTAAAAGTCTTCCCTTGCCATAAATATTACCATGACCGACACTTGGAAAGAAAGCACAAAAAATAAATCCAAAATTGCAATAGATGGGATTCAACCCTTTCCTTCATGCTCCTTCAAGTGACACCACATCCTCTTTACCAAATGCTTATTTATGCTAGCAAAATGCTCACTTATTTCCTTAAGTCATAATGCCACTTGCCTTCTCTCCTTAAAGTGCCTAAATATAAAAATTTACTTATAGCCTATCTTGAACCCGGAACTTCCTAGAAACCTCGTAACCTTCCAAATTCACTTAACTAATAAGTCCAACTTGAAATAATGCCGTTCTCAAATTCCCATGAATTTTAAAACGCTTCTACGCTCAAGGCCCAATGGGCCCAATAGGTCCAATTCTACTAGGCCCAATTTTGGGATGTTACAATTCTACCCCCTTAAAGAAATTTCGTCCTCGAAATTTCCAACCAACTCCTAAACGCATCGCTCAAATCACACCACCATGCTTTCGATGCGCACTCTGATCTTAATAACACCAATGTACTTTTAACATAATCTTGAATCCTCTTTCACACAACCAAACACCTGACTTGATGGTGATGAAACAATCCCGAGCCTTATGCTCCTTAGACCCGCATCTCAAGCATGCTCCTGACCTCCTCCAGCATTCTCCCGGATGACGCCTTCTGCAATAATCGCAAGCCGGAAAGTTTGGACGTGCCTTAACACGCTTTACGGAATGAGACTGCGACCCAAAAGAACCGCGATCTCTTTTTTTCTTACAGTCCACACACTCAACTCGAAGTGATTCACTGATTCCTTTAACCTCCTCCAATACTTCCTTAACTATCTGAGTTAGCTCATCAACCCCAGCTCGATCATGAGATCCCGTCTCAACCATCGGCGATGCAGCGCCTCCCCCTTCGAAACTCAAACATCCCAAAATAGGGGTTATTTGTGATTGAATTATTTTTCTTGTATTTGAATTTCTGTGATATTATTCGTGATGTTATAAGGCTTAATTAGGGGTCTTGAGTAAGCTCGGTTTAGTAGAATAATTCTTAGTAAGGCTTATTTAAAGAAGAGGATTAAATGAGCTTAGCACTTAAGTTAATTTAAGTAGCAATAAGTGACAAGATGAGTGCATGGCAAGTTGGTAATGGCGCATGGAGTTTAGCTTGAGGGGAGAGGTTCGAATCCCTTAAATAGCATTGGGACAATTTTTATTTTTGCTTTGGTATGGTAAGTGTCGGCCAAGGATAATTAAGATAAGGGTTGACCATGTTAATTTTTGGTTAGTAGACTATAGGTTTAAGGCAAGTGTTAACATATGGAAGGGAATCAAGTAATTAAGGAAAATATGGAGACATGGGGCTAGTATCAAGGATTATGTTTTGGAAACAAAATCATGGCCTTTATGCCATGAACTTGGACGGCAATGTGGCTAAGGAGGGGATTTGGCCGAATATGCTAGTGTTGGTAAGGCTTGGGAAGAATTTTTGGTCATTTCTTTCATTTGGTGCAAAAGTACAAAACAATTCTCTCTCAAACTCTTTTCTTGTTAGCCGAATTTCACCTTTTGATAAGCCTAATACTTTTTGACCATTTGGTCATTTTTGGCTCATTTTCTATTTCTCCTTTTCATTCTCTCAAAACCGAAACTTGAGTATTTTCTTCAACCATTGCCGAAACACTTATCTCTTTTGTCCATTTTCTTCTTTCTTTCTTAGCCGAATCTCCTATACCATAATATTCTATCTATTTCTTTCTTTTCTTTTCTCAAAAGCACTTAGCCGAAACTATTAGTTTACTTTCTTACTTCATCTTTTTCCATACAAGTTGAACCTTGGTTGATTGTGTTGAGCAAATCATAGCCGAATCTACTCTCTTGGGTATACCGAATTTTCTTCTCCTATCTTGATCAACTTTGGCCGAATATTGAAGGTAAGATAGTTATCATCGGGACTTCTCTAGAAATCGGTTTTGGTAAAGTGGTAAGGGCTTATTTCAAAGGATTGCTCTTTTAAGTTTTCGTTTAAGCTGAAGGCTAATAAACCTTATTGATGATGGTTGATTGTAGGGAAGTGAGGCCGATTCTTTTAGGAGTGTGTTGGATAAGTGTTCGAAGGCTTTGGGTAAGATTTTAGGTTCACAAGGAACCTTTCTCAACTATTTTGGTTTGGCCGAATAGGCCATGGTTCTAATATTCATTTTTGGCCGAATATAGGGGCAAGAATACTTGTGTGGCCGATTTGTCTATTCGGGATTTAGAACTCTTTTTGGTGCCAGGTGTGTATACATACACATCTTATAACTTTTAATATGCTAAGTGTTATTTTATCCCTAAACGTTTTGTGTAGACATGGATGAAATACCTTCATGGTATTAACAAGGATTTGGGTAAGTTCTTATTACTATGTGATTATTATTTGATGCTTTTGGGAAGCATGACACATTTGGTATGTGTATTATTTGATATATGGCTTATGATAAATCGATTGGATGTTGTTAAATAAATCTATTAACATGATTTGTGGTACATGCATATAAATGATTGTTATGGGTTGATGAGAGGAGGGGGCAGTGATATTCGTGTCGACGGACACCGTTGTTTTGGTAACACATCGTGACTACGGTCACCAGAGGTTTGGTACCTCCAGAGGTTTGGCACCTCATAGCGACTTGTCCTCGTGGTTAATACCACCGTGGGTTGGCCCCACTTTGAGATATGGGATTGTCTCGCGGTGATTTGGTATCACACGATGGGTTGGCCCCATCTTCTATTTGTGACTTCGGTCACCAAAGTGTTTTGGTAACACAATTGTGTCTTCTGACACCGTAGATTTGGTATCTCCAAAGTGATTTGGTATCACATTTGTGACTATACGTCACCAAAGGGTTTGGCACCACCAAAGGTTTGGTACCACAAGGGGTAGAAAAAGCGTATGGATGGTTAGGTTGGGTGCATTTAAACTTATGCATGTTAATTGGTTATAATTTGTGTATGTTATTACATTAAATCGGGAAGGGTTACACATTGAGTCTTGGTGACTCACCTTCTCCTTTAATTTTTCAGTGATTCGTAGAGACCATGGGTGAGGAGCCTGGATGGACTCGAGGTGGCCATGCAAAGGAGATTTTTAATAAATAAATTTTGGATTTTAATTATCTTTCTTTTTGGTTTATGTTACTTATTTGTAATAAGGCCTCCTAGTATGATTTTATTATTGCTGCATGTTTGAATGTTTGGTTTAAACTATTTGATGATGTTAAAACGGATGCACATGTTTTCTCAAATTAAACGCAAAATGTTTTTTTAAAGTACCATCGGGTACATTTGAAACTGTAACAACCTAACTTAGTATATTTTTTTTAAATGACATTAAGTAATGCTTTCTTCATAACACCTCAATTGTTTTTAAATCAAAACAATATCTTTTATCAAAATTTAAAACGACTTGACAAGGGATTTTCAAAGGTTTTTCCTCCGTAGCATACCAAATTCGGTCGTAATGTTTGGGCTGGGTTTGGGGTGTTACAGAAACATGCCCCGATGCTGAAGATCTAGCCCTAGCACCTCGGCCTCTACCACGTCCACATCTATCGCGTCTACGTCCTTTAACGCTCATATTCACTAAGTCGATTTAATCTTGATTAAAAATCTTATGAATCAGTCTATAGTTCCAATGTTTATTAAACAATGTCTTATGAAAAACGGGTATAAGAGTTGTTTTCGCAGGTCAAATTTCATAATGTCTCAGTCTCTACAGTCTTAGCTCCTATAGCTAATAGTTCTAAAGTATTTCTATAGTCATACCATACTAATCATATAATAAAAACATAAACTTACTTGACTTGGTGTCGGATAACCGTGGTGCCATACTTCCTTTAGAACATGCATATATAAATTAAATTTTTAAACGGCTTTGAAAACACTTTTGAACCCAAACCACAAATACCAGTTTTGCAACCGGCTCGACACCATAAAATGTAACACCCCAAACCCGGCCTAGAAGTTAGGCCCGAATCTGGTATGTCACATGGAAGTAAAAACCATCTTTGCGATTATTAAAAACTTGATTGAGAAATATAGCCTCTTTGTTAAAACCAAAAACACTTAAGCAATTGTTAACTACTTGAAAACGTAATAATTTTAAAAACCTTTTCGTTTGCGGAAGCATATTTGAAATAAACAATTTACGAAAATGTGACGTTTATAAATAGAGTTGCAGAAGCATTTTAAAAACGTTGCGGAAACTTAGATAAAATACAAATATTTTTGAGAGATTGATTGATGAGTCAACAATCAAGGTAGTGAACTTAAACCGTGACTTTCGAAAATATTGTTTGATAGTTCGAGAAAATAACTTCCGTGTTAAAATATTTATAAAGTTTATTATGAAATCCATTTGTTAATCGATTTTGGAAAACCTTTATTTAAGTTTTAGAAAAATTCTCATTTTAAACAATTTGAGCAAAATAATAAGTATATCAACCATAAAGCGATAATAAAATACTCCAGAGGCCTTATTACAACTTAAACCAAAATAGCAAAATAATAAAATAAACGGAAATAGAAATTTAAAATTCAATAACACCATTTCTGAAGTATGGCCTCCACCGAGTCATCCATGGGCCCAAGTCCTCGTCACGGAGCATTACCTACAAGGGTTAAGAAAAAGGGGGGGTGAGTTATAAGAACTCAGTGTGAAATCCCCTTACCATCATCCACTGGGCCTGAACCCATATAGCAATCATCTTGGGCTTAAGCCCATTTAAATGCACTTGGACCGAAACCCATTTACAAAACAGAATATATCTATATAAATGCAATGTATGAATGTATGCAAACCCAAACCAACCTAATAATCCATCCGCTACACACCACCCGTACCAACCAACACACCTGTGGGGATCTTTTGTCAACCCACCCCGCCAACACACCAATCGCAGGCATTTAGCCATTTATATCAAATTCGAATTGTGGACAAGCCACCAATAATAACAATATACGTGGCTTAGCCACTGCACAAAATGTGACAGAGTCACTGAATATGTGGTAGAGCCACCAAATTTCACTTCCCGATCATCAATATCCCAATCCCATGCAACTTATATAAATGCAACATACATCATAAATCATGATATTTACAATATAACCACGATAATTAATAACTCAGAGATTTATTACAAACAATTTGGCCCATTAACACTTTACAAAATCGGCCCATTAGGGCAATATATCAAATCGGCCCATTAAGCAGTATATCAATTCGGCCCATTAAGGCAATCAATCAATTCGGCCCATTAAGGCAATATAACAAATTGGCCCATTAAGCAATATATCAAATCGGCCCATTAAGTAGTATATCAATTCGGCCCATTAAGGCAATCAATCAATTCGGCCCATTAAGGCAATATAACAAATTGGCCCATTAAGCAATATAACAATTAGGGCCGTTAAGGCAATATAATAATTCGGCCCTTTAGGGGCATTTTCGTAATTCGGCCCTTAGGGCATTTTCGTAATTCGATAATCTTACCCACTAAGGGTAATTCGGTAATCTTGCAACCTAGGGGTATTTCGATAATCTACCTTCCAAAGGTAATTTGGTAAATTCGCAACCCAGACTTAATTACTAATTTGGGGCAAAAAGATTGAAACTGTCCATCTACGTCATACTGACTAAACTGACTATAACTCGAGTTAGAAACCTCAAAATTTAGATCCATAAATTTTCCTTGAAACTAGACTCATATATCTTCTTACGATAATTTTTCCAGAATTTTTGAATTAACCATTTAGTACATTTTATTCCTTAAAGTTTCCCTTGTTTCACTGTCCAACGATTCTGACCTCTCTTACCTTAATTTCAAATATCTTACAGTACGGTTTTCATATGCTGCTCCCACTTGTTTCTATTAAAAATAGGTTCAATAAGGAATCCATACATATTAATTATAACTCTTAATTCACTTTTTAAAGTTTTATACGATTTTTCCAAGACAGAACAGGGAACCACAAAGTCCATCAGAACCAGTCTCACTAAAATTAAGATATCTCAGAATATAAAATTTCTTTTCCTTCTCCGTTTCTTCCATATCACAATAGACACAGTAAGCTTTAATTTGATATCTTATTCACTTTCTAATTCCCTTTCTCCTATTTTTCATGATTTTTCGAAATCACGTCACTGCTGCTGACCAAAACTGTTTCATTTCAAAAAATGGTTACCACTATGAACCTCACGCACGCCCGAGTGATCACGGGTTTGCTTTCCGGTTTTCTTTGGTATTACGACCAAATCACAGAACATTTCATGGAAAAAATCAGAGAGATGTGAGAACACACACCATTTCAAAAATGTATTCGGAAGGGTACGGGATTACACATCTTATTTTGATTTCCTAAAGAACCACTCTCCGTTGATCCTAGAACAATACCAACCAAAAGTTAGCCTCGGATTTCCAAAAGATTTCATACCCAACGTATTACTTACACTTGCATCACTTACCACTATATCCGAAGGATTAGCAAATAGAATATATCGAGTGATTTCGTCCCTAAAACATCATCGATTAGTCGAACTTCAATCCGATTTGCAACATAGCCAAATAAAGATATAATGAAAAATCCGAAAATATACCCCTTACCTAAATGATGATAGATCCGACTTCAATCGTTTGACTCAAGACTAGAGAGGGATCAACAAGAATGTGCTTTACAACCACACACTAGAACACGATTCGATTAAAGAAGATGTGTTCAACTCGCAAGATGGATAAGAGAAGATGATTGAAATTCGACTATCAAGAGAAATGACCAAGAATGCATTGAAGATTTCGACCAAAACAAAAAGAGAAAAATGGACAAATGGACTAGGAGATTTCGGCCAAAGCAAAAAGGGAAAAGAGTTTGGAAAAGAGACACAAATTGCTCAAAGAGAAAAATACCTCTCATACACTAAAACTTAGCAAAATGACTAAAGAGAAAATAGAAAATTCTGCTCTCCTTTTTCCCTAACAAACCGTGTGGCATCTTTTGTCCAAAGGATAGATGTTGACCCAATTATCTTTCCAAAACATCACCCACAATATTAGCCAACATGTTCCCTTCTCTTGCCATTTTCTTTTAGTTCTTTCCTTCACTTCTCCTAATTTACCTCCCTACCATATTTTCTTAGCCACCTTCCTATAATTAAAAAGTCTTCCCTTGCCTTAAATATTACCATAACCGACACTTGGAAAGAAAGCACAAAAAAATAAATCCAAAATTGCAATAGATGGGATTCGAACCCTTTCCCTTCATGCTCCTTCAAGTGACACCACATCCTCTTTACCAAATGCTGATTTATGCTAGCAAAATGCTCACTTATTTCCTTAAGTCATAATGCCACTTGCCTTCTCTCCTTAAAGTGCCTAAATATAAAATTTTACTTATAGCCTATCTTGAACCTGGAACTTCCTAGAAACCTCGTAACCTTCCAAATTCACTTAACTAATAAGTCCAACTTGAAATAATGCCGTTCTCAAATTCCCATGAATTTTAAAACGCTTCTACGCTCAAGGCCCAATGGGCCCAATAGGTCCAATTCTACTAGGCCCAATTTTGGGATGTTACAATTCTACCCCCTTAAAAAAATTTCGTCCTCGAAATTTCCAACCAACTACTAAACACATCGCTCAAATCACACCACCATGCTTTCGCTGCGCACTCTGATCTTAATAACACCAATGTACTTTTAACATAATCTTGAATCCTCTTTCACACAACCAAACACCTGACTTGATAGTGATGAAACAATCCCGAGCCTTATGCTCCTTAGACCCGCATCTCAAGCATGCTCCTGACCTCCTCCAGCATTCTCCCGGATGACGCCTTCTGCAATAATCGCAAGCCGAAAAGTTTGGACGTGCCTTAACACGCTTTACGGAACGAGACTGCGACCCAAAAGAACCGCGATCTCTTTTCTTCTTACACCACACACTCAACTCGAAGTGCTTCACCGATTCCTTTAACCTCCTCCAATACTTCCTTAACTATCCGAGTTAGCTCATCAACCCCTCCAATCATGAGATCCCGTCTCAACTCTCGGCGATGCCGCCTCCTTTCGGAAACATGCCCCGATGCTGAAGATCTAGCCCTAGCACCTCGGCCTCTACCACGTCCACATCTATCGCGTCTACGTCCTTTAACGCTCATATTCACTAAGTCGATCTAATCTTGATTAAAAGTCTTATGAATCAGTCTATAGTTCCAATGTTTATTAAACAATGTCTTATGAAAAACGGGTATAAGAGTTATTTTCGCAGGTCAAATTTCATAATGTCTCAGTCTCTACAGTCTTAGCTCCTATAGCTAATAGTTCTAAAGTATTTCTATAGTCATACCATACTAATCATAAAATAAAAACATAAACTTACTTGACTTGGTGCCGGATAACCGTGGTGCCATACTTCCTTTAGAACATGCATATAAAAGTTAAAATTTTAAACGGATTTGAAAACACTTTTGAACCCAAACCACAGCCGAGTTTTGCAACCGGGCTCTGATACCATAAAATGTAACACCCCAAACCCGGCCTAGAAGTTAGGCCCGAATCTGGTATGTCACATGGAAGTAAAAACCATCTTTGCGATTATTAAAAACTTGCTTGAGAAATACAGCCTCTTTGTTAAAACAAAAAACACTTAAGCAATTGTTAACTACTTGAAAACGTAATAATCTTTAAAAACCTTTTCATTTGCGGAAGCATATTTGAAATAAACAATTTACGAAAATGTGACGTTTATAAATAGAGTTGCAGAAGCATTTTAAAAACGTTGCGGAAACTTAGATAAAATACAAATATTTTTGAGAGATTGATTGATGAGTCAACAATCAAGGTAGTGAACTTAAACCGTGACTTTTGAAAATATTGTTTGATAGTTCGAGAAAATAACTTCCCTGTTAAAATATTTATAAAGTTTATTATGAAATCCATTTGTTAATCAATTTTGGAAAACCTTTATTTAAGTTTTAGAAAAATTCTCATTTTAAACAATTTAAGCAAAATAATAAGTATATCAACCATAAAGCGATAATAAAATACTCCAGAGGCCTTATTACAACTTAAACCAAAATAGCAAAATAATAAAATAAACGGAAATAGAAATTTAAAATTCAATAACACCATTTCTGAAGTATGGCCTCCACCGAGTCATCCATGGGCCCAAGTCCTCGTCACGGAGCATTACCTACAAGGGTTAAGAAAAGGGGGGTGAGTTACAAGAACTCAGTGTGAAATCCCCTTACCGTCATCCACTGGGCCTGAACCCATATAACAATCATCTTGGGCTTAAGCCCATTTAACATGCACTTGGATCGAAACCCATTTACAAAACATAATATATCTATATATATGCAATATATGAATGTATGCAAACCCAAACCAACCTAATAATCCATCCGCTACACACCACCCGTACCAACCAACACACCTGTGGGGATCTTTTGTCAACCCACCCCGCCAACACACCAATCGCAGGCATTTAGCCATTTATATCAAATTCGAATCTTTGGACAAGCCACCGAATAACAAAATATACGTGGCTTAGCCACTGAGAAAAAATGTGTGAGTCACGAGAATATGTGGCGAGCCACCAAATTTCACTTCCCGATCATCAATATCCCAATCCCATGCAACTTATGTAAATGCAATATACATCGTAAATCATGATATTTACAATATAACCACGATAATTAATAACTCAGAGATTTATTACAAACAATTAGGCCCATTAACACTTTACAAAATCGGCCCATTAGGGCATTTTATCAAATCGGCCCATTAAGCCATGTATCAAATTGGCCCATTTAGCAATATATCAAATCGGCCCATTAAGCAGTATATCAATTCGGCCCATTAAGGTAATCAATCAATTCGGCCCATTAAGGCAATGTAACAAATTGGCCCATTAAGCAATATATCAAATCGGCCCATTAAGAAGTATATCAATTCGACCCATTAAGGCAATCAATCAATTCGGCCCATTAAGGCAATATAACAAATTGGCCCATTAAGCAATATAACAATTAGGCCCGTTAAGGTAATATAATAATTTGGCCCTTTAGGGGCATTTCCGTAATTCGGCCCTTAGGGCATTTTCGTAATTCGATAATCTTACCCACTAAGGGTAATTCGGTAATCTTGCAACTCAGGGGTATTTCGATAATTTACCTTCCAAAGGTAATTTGGTAAATTCGCAACCCAGACTTAATTACTAATTTTGGGCAAAAAGATTGAAACTGTCCATCTGCGTCATACTGACTAAACTGACTATAACTCGAGTTAGACACCTTGAAATTTAGATCCGTAAATTTTCTTTGAAACTAGACTCATATATCTTCTTATGATAATTTTTCCAGAATTTATGAATTAACCATTTAGTAAATTTTATTCCTTAAAGTTTCCCTTGTTTTATTGTCCAACGATTCTGACCTCTCTTATCTTAATTTCAAATATCTTACAGTACGGTTTTCATATGCTGCTCCCACTTGTTTCTATTAAAAATAGGTTCAATAAATAATCCATACATATTAATTATCACTCTTTTTCACTTTGTACAATTTTATACGATTTTTCCAAGACAGAACAGGGAACCACTAAGTCCATCAGAACCAGTCTCACTAAAATTAAGATATCTCAGAATATAAAATTCCTTTTCCTTCTCCGTTTCTTCTATATCAAAATAGACACAGTATTCTTTAATTCGATATCTTATTCACTTTCTAATTCCCTTTCTCCTATTTTTCATGATTTTTCGAAATCACATAACTACTGCTGACCAAAATTGTTTCATTGCAAAAATATGGTTACCACTATGAACCTACGCACGCCCGAGTGATCACGGAAGCCGGTTTCCGGTTTTCTTTGGTATTACGACTAAATCACAAAAAAATTCATGCAAACAATCAGAGAGATGTGAGAACACACACCATTTCAAATATGTATTCGAAAGGGTACGCGATTACACACCTTATTTTGATTTCCTAAAGAACCACTCTCCGTTGATCCTGGAACAATACCAACCAAAAGTTAGCCTCGGATTTCCAAAAGATTTCATACCCAACGTATTACTTACACTTGCATCACTTGCCACTATATCCGAAGGATTAGCAAATAGAATATATTGAGTGATTTCGTCCCTAAAACTTCATCGATTAGTCGAACTTCAATCCGATTTGCAACATAGCCAAATAAAGATATAACGAAAAATCAGAAAATGAACCCCTTACCTTAATGATGATAGATCCGACTTCAATCATTTGACTCAAGACTAGAGAGGGATCAACAAGAATGTGCTTTACGACCACACACTAGAACACGATTCGATTAAAGAAGATGTGTTCAACTCGCAAGATGGAGAAGAGAAGATGATTGAAATTCGGCTATCAAGAGAAATGACCAAGAATGCATTGAAGATTTCGACCAAAACAAAAAGAGAAAACTGGACAAATGGACTAGGAGATTTCTGCCAAAGCAAAAAGGGAAAAGAGTTTGGAAAAGAGACACAAATTGCTCAAAGAGAAAAATACCTCTCATGCACTAAAACTTAGCAAAATGACTAAAGAGAAAATAGAAAATTCTGCTCTCCTTTTTCCCTAACAAACCGTGTGGCATCTTTTTTCCAAAGGATAGATGTTGACCCAATTATCTTTCCAAAACATCACCCACAATATTAGCCAACATGTTCCCTTCTCTTGCCATTTTCTTTTAGTTCTTTCCTTCACTTCTCCTAATTTACCTCTCTACCATATTTCCTTAGCCACCTTCCTATAATTAAAAAGTCTTCCCTTGCCTTAAATATTACCATGACCGACACTTGGAAAGAAAGCACAAAAAAATAAATCCAAAATTGCAATAGATGGGATTCAACCCTTTCCTTCATGCTCCTTCAAGTGACACCACATCCTCTTTACCAAATGCTTATTTATGCTAGCAAAATGCTCACTTATTTCCTTAAGTCATAATGCCACTTGCCTTCTCTCCTTAAAGTGCCTAAATATAAAAATTTACTTATAGCCTATCTTGAACCCGGAACTTCCTAGAAACCTCGTAACCTTCCAAATTCACTTAACTAATAAGTCCAACTTGAAATAATGCCGTTCTCAAATTCCCATGAATTTTAAAACGCTTCACGCTCAAGGCCCAATGGGCCCAATAGGTCCAATTCTACTAGGCCCAATTTTGGGATGTTACAAAAAGGTAAAGTTGAGGTAACACAAGACAAGCCAAAACCGGTAATCAAGGAGTACCAACCTTGCGCACCTTACCCTGAGGCATTAAGAAGAGACGACACAGAAGAATAGTTCTGTAAGTTTCTTAAACTCTTAAAGAAATTACATATTAACTTACCATTACTTGAAGCTCTGTCGCAGATGCCAGATTCTAGGAAATTTTTAAAAGAGCTTCTGACAAACAAACAAAAGTTAGACGAGTCGTCACATGTGGAACTTAACGCAAAGTGCTCAGCAATTCTCCAAAATAGGCTACCACAAAAGCTAAAAGATCCAGGGAGTTTTACAATTCCATGTTTAATTGGTAGACTAACTGTTGATAATGCGTTAGCTGATTTAGGGGCAAGCATAAATTTCATGCCTTATAAATTGTTTAAATAATTAGGTCTAGGGAAACCCAAACAAACTAGCATGAGCATTCAATTAGCTGATAAAACTGTTAGAATTCCTAGGGTATTATCGAAGATGTTCTTGTGAAAATCGATGATCGCTTTTCCCAATGAGACTTTGTTGTCTTAGACATGGATGAGGATAATTTGATCCCCTAATCTTAGGAAGACCCTTTTTAGCGACCGCCGGACTAAAATTGATGTTGATGCAGAGAACTCATACTTTGTGTAGGTAACGAGACAAATCACCATCTAGGCTCTCGACTCGGCTAGAACATCGAGTAATCAAGGTGAGAACGTAAATTCTACTAATAACCATTTGGTTAACCCTTATTTTCGTGAAGCACCGCCAAAGAATACAATCAACCCGATCCTAAACCCCATGCCAACAAAGAAATAACTCATGAAGATCGAGGGATTCAGTTCGATGATCTAGACAGTGGAAGACACACTTCAAGGAGAAATTAGGGATACACGACGAAGAACCTAACCACACGAGATAAAACCAAAAGGGCCCCAAAAGAGCTAATAGGAACAACAAATCACTTCAAAATAGGGGACCAAGTCTCATTAGATCAGGTAAACCCTCGAATATCTCATCTCGACCCCGGCACAAACAAAGAAATATCTTTTAGGGTAACCAGATGTTTTCCCACCTTAACAGTCGAGGTAAGTAATCCTACTTTTGGTACTTTTACTATAAACGCATCTCGACTTAAATTTTTTCACAAGGATACAGATAATAACATGAGGAAGGACTTCCAACTCCTCAAACCACCACAAGATGCAAACGAGAAGAGAGTCTAGCTTAAGACTATAAGCGAGCGCTTCTCGGGAGGCAACCTGAGCACTAATACTAGTATTTTTATATATTTAGTTTATCTTAATTTTCCTTGTTATCTTCCTTTTTAGCAACTAATGACCAACTAACCAAGTGCGAGAATTCCAGGCCACACGGCCTTACACACACGCCGTGGCCGTGGCCGTGTAGGTACTCGACGCTTTGAACTAACAGAGCGGAGAAGGTACATGTCGGGGCAAAATAGATTTTCGAATCACGGACCCAACTACTACCCCACGGGCACCGATAAAGTGGCACGGCCGTGCTTTTACTGGCCGTGTGTGAGGCTACCGACTTGCCAACCACGGGCTGAACACGCTGCGCGGATAACCGTGCCAATATACTGACTTATCAAACACAGGCTAGACACGAGCGTGGGGAACCAACACGCCCTAGAGCACGGCCGTGCGAGGCGGCCGTGTGATTCGACACACCCTCAACCCACGGGCGTGGGAAACTGCCAGATCTGAAAGTTTATTTAAACACCATATCCTTCTCCTTTCTCTTCTTAACCCACTTTCTTTCTTTCTTCTCCTTTCTTTTTCTTTCTTTCTTTCTTTCTTTTCTCCCTCTTTATTTTTCCTTTTTCCTAATAAATCCTTAGACTCTTGAGCCACAACAATATCATATCCATGGCAAGGAAGCGTAAAAGGCCAATCACAGTCTCCTCAAAGGAGATCGATTCACATGAGTTCATGCCGGCAGCTTCATCCAAACAACAAGCCAAGGGTTCTTGTTCTTAGGTTCTTAAGGCTGCTTGGGAATCACGCCACTTCCACCATCACCAACAACTCTGTCACCTTCAAAGTCACACCAACCTCTCAAACCATCTACCATAAGGATTCTCAGGCCCTTCTATCTTTTAAACTTAGTTTATTTTCCTTCTTAGTCTCATTCTCTTTATCTTTTTTGTCTTTAATTATATTATTAGTATATTATTAAGGTTTCTTTAGATTTCTTGGCTAATCTTGCATGAGACTCCCAATTTCTTCATCTAGCGCAGGTTCGTCATCCAGACGGCCCATCACCACCACCAAAGGCACAATCTCCTCTCAAGGAATCATCCGAAAATTCAGGAAGTTTTCACTTATCCCCATATCTGATGATTTTATTACAAGGTTATTATATATTTTTTTACATTGAGGGCAATGTACATCTCAAGTGTGGGGGTGAACAACCTAAAAGATACCTAACTTAAATCCTGAATTTAGTCTTGTTTGAAAGTAAATTACTCATATTACTAATTAGGATGAAATTTCTGATGATTTATGATTTTTATTGATATGTTTTAGATTAAGTCATTGATAATTGTGCATTGATAATTAAATTCTAAGAATACTAGAGAATCAAGCATGATAGGTCTATTTTTCAGAAATTAAAAATTTGCTAGGTTGACAAACTGAGTTTAAATATTACCTTGAAGTTTGAAATTTACGAGGTTGACATCAAAATACCCATAATTTTTGTGAGTTTTTGAACCTTATAGAGCATAAATTCTTTTTCTTGCTCATTTTATTGATTATGAGTATGTCGACACTGATTTGTTATTCTAGAACTTGCATCGATTATACATGTCGAGACCACATTTTTTTTTGATTTGATACACAGAGATGATAAAGGCACCTAGGATTTAACCCACTTACTCCATCAAAAAACCTACCTTCATAATTAACCCTTAGTGAACCCCGTTTAATCCTAACAACCCTATTTATTGACATAACCGCTAATATTAACCCAGAACCCCTTTGTTTTTGTTATCACCATTCCTTTTGACTACCCTTATATCGAGATTTGATTTGATTAGTTGCCTAATTATGAATTTTAGTAGTTTATCCTTTATTATGTATTTAGTTTGTTCTTAAAAAAATGAAGTATATTCATTATTAGTTATGTGATTAAACGAGCTTATACATATCGAAAAAAGAAGCTCGTATTATTAGTATTATTAGTTTTCAATTGATGTAATTATTATTATTAGTTCATTAGTTCTTAGTTAGGTAATTTGTCAATTCAATCTCGATTCTAACCCTCTAATTTAGCCTTATTCCACACCTTAACCCTAGCCCCGTTACAACCCTAACAAAGACCTTTTGATTTGTGTTTCATCTCATATTTCAGTGGTGGAGATTTGATTTTCATGCAAGCCTATGGGATTAACTCTTCATGTTTGACTTTTGAGTGCCTAATCATGAACCTTAAACACTTTGAGTGATTTGAGTGAATCTTTTGTAAGGATATCAATCCTTGTCGATTTCAAATTAAAGGTAATTATCTAGATAAGGAGAGACGCCTATGTTTTCGAGCTACAAAATCTATGACTTATACTGTTTGAATTTTTAGGACACTTTGAATTGAATTATCCATGTATAAATTATCTATGAATTATGATGAGACACTATCAATAACAATTATGAATTACAGGAAGTTCATTTTAATTGTAAGTTGAGAATTTTGCTTGAGGACAAGCAAAAGCTTAAGTGTGGGGGTATTTGATAAACCGTAAAAGTAACATATTCTAAGCCCACATTTAGCATGCTTTTGGATTATTTAAGCCCCAATTTATGTAAAAAGGTGCTCTTAATCCTTTCTTTTCATGTCTTATACTCAGGAAAGCACCCGATGACGAAAAGAACGAGAAACAGGCTTAAAACAGACCAAATTGGGCCAAGCCACGAAATCAGCACGGCCTAGACTTCAAGCCACACGGTCGTGCCACCATTCCTACTAGAACACGGCCTTACCACGACTTACACGATTGTGCCTCATTCAACAGTGTCGAACACGGCCTGGCCGCAATTTACACGGGCGTGTGCCATGGCCGTGCCTCTACCGTGGAGAAGAGCAATTCCATTCGAGAAAGGATACTTAGGGAGAAAGAAACGTGTTTCAAAAGCCTATAAATACACCCTAGGTGCCAGCTGAAAGGGGGGCGGAGAGCTAGGCCAAGAAGCCAAGCCGAGAAGGTCAGATTTGTGGGAATCACTCGAAGATAGCTAGTTGATCCATCTCAAGAAGCCGGAATTCTACTCAAGACGGAGGATCTCCTCTTCAATTCCTTCAGGGGGTTTTAGGGATTTCTTATGTTTTGTTTTATCTTTTCTCTTGAGATGTTTTCCTTTATTGTTATGAACTAAACCTTCGGATACCCGAAGGGGATGAAACCTATGATGAATCTTGTTATTTGATTATTTGAATTATATGATAATAACTTAGTTTGTTCTTAATTGTGTGAACTTAATCCAAATCTAATGTGCTTAGGTGGAGGAGGAATAGACCCTGCCTAAGAGTAGATCCAACATAATTAAGCGGAGTTGATCGCACGCCTAGAGATAGGGTGACGAGATTTTGTCGGATTAGGGTGAAACCTAATATGGGAGTCCACAGATTGATTTACTGCTACTCTAGGGGGTTATTATAAGCGAACGAGAGTTCCACTAATTAACCTAGGGTTAGACGTTATTTGCCTCGAGAGATGGTTTAATATACGTTAGGGAGTCTCACGGATCAAACTAAGTAAATAAATCATACGGTTCAAGGTTAAATAACAAGTGAAGTCTAGGTGGATTTTTCCTAAGGGTATCGTTTGAGTCAACTGAGTTTTTCCAAAAGTTATTTCTCGAATTCATTCTTTTTGTCTTTGCGTCTTAGCTTAGTTAGTAGATTATTTTTAGTTTACACAATCATCACTTTATATTAAGGCTAAATAATAAAAAGACGGTGAGTATTAGTGTAACATCCCAAATATGGGGTTATTTGGAATTTGACTATTTTCTTATTATGAACTGCTGTGATATTATTAATGGAATAATAGAGCTTAATTTAAGGCTTTGAGTGTGCCGGTTTGATAGGGAAATTTCAGTTTTTAATTTTAAAAGAAGGGAGCCTTAGTAAGTGGGTGTTATAAGAATAAATGTGGGTAATTTAACACTAAGAAGCCCTTGGTAAAGTGGCAAAGCAAGCCCACTTAAGAGCTAGCATGTGACGCCACCAAGGAACAAGGGAGAGCCTTGGTTCGAGTCACAAAATCCTCCTTTTTGTTTTTATTTGGACGGCACAAGGGGGGAGAGTTTTTCCCTTCAAACTCTTTTATTAAGTGTTGTTATTAAAGGATAATAGGAGAGTTTTATTTGCTTAATTATAGTATTAATAAAAGGGATAATGGATGGATTATTAGGAGATTATTGTTTGATTAATTCAAGCTATTTTGAATTAAATCAAATAGGTGGCCAAGAGGATTTTTAGGAGTTGTGCCGAATTTGAACTCCTTGAGCAAGGAGAGTGGACGGCAAGGGGTACTAGAGAGTGCCCAAGTTTCTTTTACTTCTTTTCCTATTAGCCGAATTCTCCCAAAAGTCCCCATTTTCTACTTTCTCTTCCCATCCTCTCTAAACCGAAAGCACATCCCCTAAAACCTTTCTTTTCTTTTCCCAACCTCTTTAGCCGAAACTCCACATTCAAATCCCCTTTTCTTTATTTCTTTGTCAACCGAACCTCTACTCCTTGTTGCCGAAACTCCAACACCCTTTTCTCTCCATTATTTACCTTTTACCGAATGTTCAAGCAAGGGTAATCTTCTCTAAACTCATCTCCAATCGGTTCATAAGGTAGGTAGGTATGGCCGAATGCCATCTTTCTTCTCCTCTGTGTTTTTGTCGATTTCTAATAGGGGGGAATAAGTGCCGATTTCGGCAATGATTAAGTCTTCTAAACAAGAAGTAACCGATTCCTGTTGGGTACTCAGGGAAGTGAAGCGATCGATTGTGCCCCGATCTCTAGCATTCGAATTGTGGTACGTAACGGTAAGATCTCATCGTAGTTGGTCGGTTGATATTCGTTTTAGCCAAAGGCTACTAACTTGTTGAGTGCCGATTCTTGGAATCGAAGCGGTCGGGAGTTGGGTGTTGCGGTTGGTGTCCAAAAGTGTGAAGGTGAGATTTCGGGTTCACAAGGAACCCCTTCCAATAATCGATTTGGCGAATAGGCCCTAAGACTAATTCCATAGTTGGCCGAATATAGGTACAGTGAGATCTAGGGTGGCCAACGTTCCTTTTCGGATTTAGACTTCTCATCAACATCAGTGTGTACATACACACTTATAGCGATTAATGTTGTGTTATATATGTTTTGTATGTAAATCGCTTGATGTAGATGCGGATTGGTACCTTAACTTGTACAAGTGAGGATCCCGGTAAGTCTCTCATTGATATGAGATTACTTTAATGCTTTTGGGAAGCATGGTTTATTGATACATGTGATGAATGCATGAGATCCATTGATAATCTGTTTACCTACTATGGGCTATATGAGAGGAGGCGGTGATGTTTCGTCTTGACGAGCACCGGTGTTTTGGTAACACACTGCGTGACTATATGTCACCGAGGTTTGGTACCTCCAGGAGGTTTGGCACCTCATAGCGACTTGTCCCCATGGTTAATACCACCGTGGGTTGGCCCCACTTGAGATATGGGATCGTGCGCGGTGATTTGGTATCACACGATGGGTTGGCCCCATCACCCGATTCGTGTCTCACGGACACCGCTGCTTTGGTAGCACATTGTGACTATATGTCACGGTGGTTTAGCACCACCAGTGTTTTGGTAACACATTGTGACTACGGTCACCAGTGGTTTGGTACCACATGGGGTAGACAAAGGCGTTGGGTTGGCTAGGTTGGGTACACGATACTCTGCATAATTAATCATTATATGTTGTGTATGAAATGTTGTATTAACCGGGGAAGGGTTACATATCGAGTCTTGGTGACTCACCTTCTC
This sequence comes from Gossypium sturtianum, assembly GCA_025698515.1. Classification (NCBI taxonomy): domain Eukaryota; kingdom Viridiplantae; phylum Streptophyta; class Magnoliopsida; order Malvales; family Malvaceae; genus Gossypium; species Gossypium sturtianum. The sequence goes on along the minus strand of CM046953.1, from coordinate 45,121,170 downwards.
CTTTAACATTTTTCAGTGACTCGTAGATGGCGGTTGAGGAGCCAGTTGGACTCGAGGTGGCCATGCGAGTGGATTTAAATTTATAGGACTTTAAATTTGGTTAATTTTATTTTGGGTTGTAATAAGGCCTCCATAAACTTTATTTGTGTTTTTTTATATGTTGGATATCTACTTTAAACTATATTATTAAATTGAATTAAAATCACATGTTTTCTTAAGTTAACACGAAAAAGTTTAATCGTGCCATCAGCACACTTGAAATCTAGTATAACAATTGGACTTAATTAAATTTCCAAATTAAATCTAAGGGTAGCTTTGGCAAGATAACCAAAAGCGAAGCTTTAAATAAAAATTAAATAGGTATCGAAATGGTGTTCACAAGGTTTTCTCCGTAACAAATCAAATTCGGTCGTAATGTTTGGGCCGGGTTTGGGTTGTTCTGAGTGGTATCGAGCCAGTTCAAAGCTCTCACTGTGGGGGGCCAAGGCCCAAAAATGTTTTAATAGGCCTTTTGAATTGTTTTTGGGTTTTAAGCGGATGGCCCTAGCCTCTCAAACACCGATCCGCCTGTAAGTACATCTAAACCTCTTTGTGAATTATATTCAGTAGAAGGGTAGGAAGCATGGAACGTAGATAGACTTATAGGACTTGGACCCTAAGGTTAGATTACTCAAACACAAACGAAGCATAAGACTTAAAGAACTAAACCAACCTATGACTTAGTCAATGAGCTAGGGTGTGGTAACCCCATGCGCATGTCTAGGATTGGATCCCGGAAGAGCACAGTATTTAAGCGATCCTCGTGACTCACCTCCTCTTCGCAGTATCCTGCAGTGTGCGTAGCTTCTGGTTCACCCTAACTCGTAAGGCTCGGTGGTGTGGTAACCTCTGTGGCGCATGTCTAGAAAGGTTCGGTGAGAGCTTGGTATTTAAGCGGTCCGCGTGACCCACCTCCTCTTCACTCGACTGCACAGGTGCGTAGCTTTGGTTCACCCCGACCGGGAGGGCTCGGTCATAGGCTAAACACAATGATTAAAACCCGAAAAAGGGAATTAGCCTTGTTTTTCAAAATAGAACGAAACAACAAGCCCTAATGTTTTCAAAACTTGTCCAATAACTCTCTTAAACCCTAGAACATTACGTATACAATGTTTTTCTCGGAAAACTGGACTTGTGGAAAATTACAGAAATACCCTTAGGAGTAAAATTACCAAAATGCCCCTGACCCATAAAATATTAATTCGACGGTTTTGCCCAAAAATTTCAATTATATTACAAATATTAAATAACTTAGCTTTGGAAATCATCAGCAAAATATTTTGGTTCTGGAAAATTACGAAAATACCCCTGTAGGAAAAAGACGAAAATACCCCCAGGTTAGAAATGGGCGAATGTCCGATGAGTGAATAGGTATGGAAAGTATTAAGGAATGGATGCATGAACTTCTTTGTGTGAACTAGGATAGGAAATCAAACATTGTTTGCTCGAAAGAATCTCTCGATTAAATCTTATCCATAAAATTTCTTCGCGAGTAATAAAGTGAAACAAATGCTAACGCATAAAATTTTTCTTAATCAGATTAAAAGCGCGGTAGATAGAATGAGTTCTAGAGGACGTGGACGTCGTGGACGTGGTAGGGGTAGGATGACGGTGTCTGAACCCGTCAGGTCAGGACAAGGCTCGGAAAATGAGGTACCACTGCCACTACCACCTCCTACCTTTAGAGTTGAGGAGCCGGAGCAGACCGGTGGCGAGTCGGTATCGCAAGCTGTGTTGCGAGTCTTGGAGATGGTGGCTGGGGCTAGTGGAAATGTAGGAGCTCGGAAATCTGTCCCCGAGCGACTCCGATCTAACGGAGCGGAGGTATTCCGAGGTGTGTCCGGAGTGGCACCCAGTCTGTGGAATCTTGCTAGAGTCAATCGAAAGAATCATGGATGACCTTGACTGACCGAGGAAGAAAAGTCGAAAGGGGCGCGGTCGCTTCTAAAGGATGAAGCGTGTCGGTGGTGGCTTACTGGTTCGAGATGGGGCTACAAACAGATGATTTGACTTGGGAGTATTTCGAACCACCTATCAAAAAAGTATGTGGGCATTAGCTACACCGACACGCAGAGAAAGGCTTTTCGGGATTAGTGCAAGGAACTAAGTCCGTGTCGGAATATGAGGCGGAATTTCTAAGGCCGAGTAGATATGCGAGAGGCATCGTGGCTACTGAACATGAGCGCCGTGTCCCGCTTTGAGGACGGACTCAGAGATGATTTGAGGTTACTTGATTGCCCCACAAAGGTTCGTGAGTTCTCATCGCTAGTGGAGAAGGCTAAGGTAGCCGAAGGAATCAAGGAGGCCGTGAGGCGTAACTATAGTAAGAACAATCGGAGAGAAGTTTTGGGTCACCGGATCAAGCGGAAGTGCTCGAGAAAAGGCTAGGCCAAGTGGGCCCAATCAGGCAACAAGGCCCACGATCGCTAATCGAGGCCGACTCGGTCTCGTGTGTGGAAAGACCCATTGGGGAGGTTGTTGGACCGGTGACAAAGGATGTTTTGAGTGTGGGTCTTTGGAGCATCGCGTCGAGATTGTCCCGAAACTAGCTAAGAAGCGGCCAGAGGGGCGTAACTGTGCTCGGGATAGAAATATAGGACCACGGAGGGTCGTGGTAATGGCGAGGAAACAACGGTCCTAATCGGTCGAGGAACTCAAGGCGCAGGTGCGAGCAACACGAGGCTAGGCGGCTGGCTTAGTTTACTGCAGATAAGGTGTCGCGAAGAAGGTGACGCACCGGATGTCATAACCTGCACGTTTCTAATTTTCAATTTCCTTATGTTGCATTGATTGATGTGGGCTCGGCGCTTTTCGTACATTGCTTGTAGTGTGGTAGGAACTATGGACCTAAACTCAAAGCGCTTCTAGGGAGATGACCGTAGTTAGCCCCTTAGGTCACTCCGTGATCGTAGATAAACTCTATAGAGGCGTACCCTAGAACTTCAAGGGGTAGTATTTGTAGGTGATCTAATGGAACTACCGTTTGGGGAGTTCGATTTGATCCTCGGTATGGATTGGTTGGTTAAGTACCAAGCAAGGTTGGACTGCGCGGCCAAGCGCATGGTTCTTAAGACGCAGCGGAAGGTAATGAAGTGGTTATGATAGGAGATAGGAGGAATTACCTATCCAACGTAGTGTCCGCCTTGAAGGCCGAAAGGATGGTCAAGAAGGGTTGTGAGGCGTATTTGGTTCAAATCAGTGCTTTGGAAGTTAAGGGGTTAGTAGTTGGAAAGGTCCGAACGGTTGGGGAATTTGCTGATGTATTCCCAGAAGAACTTCCGGGTTTGCCTCCGGATCGAGAAGTCGAATCGGTATAGACTTGCTACCGAACGCACTTTGTGTCCATAGCACCATACCGAATGGCACCAAAGGAATTGGTGGAGCTAAAGGCTCAAATTCGTGGAGCTCTTAGATAGAGGGTTTATACGACCAAGTATATCTCCGTGGGGAGCACTGTGTTGTTTGTCAAGAAGAAGGACGGTTCTATGCGGATGTGCATCGACTACCGTCGCTAAATAAGTTAACAATCAAGAACAAGTATCCGTTGCCTCGGATTGACGACTTGTTTGATCAACGAAGGGTGCCTCGGTGTTTTGAAGATAGACCTTAGGTCGGGTTATCACCAATTAAGGGTGAAGGAGGTGATGTTCACAAAACGGCATTCGAACTCGGTATGGGCATTTTGAGTTCTTGGTAATGCCATTCGGGTTGACCAATGCACCGGCGGCATTCATGGACTTGATGAATAGGGTATTCCAAAGAAGATTTGGACCAACCATACGTCGTGGTGTTCATAGACGACATATTGGTTTATTCAAAGACGTAAGAGGAGCATGACAAGCATTTACGGATAGTTACTGCAAGTATTGAGGGGAAGCGATTATATGCCAAATTCGGTAAGTGTGAATTTTGGCTTAGGAAGTGGCTTTCTTAGGTCATGTAGTGTCACCAAGAAGAATTAGAGTGGACCCTCGCAAGGTTGAAGCGGATTGGAGTGGAAACCACCTAGGGCGGTGGTGAAAATACGAAGTTTTCTGGGTTTAGCGAGGTACTATCGGAGATTCGTGGAAGGATTCTCTCTAATAGCAGCAGCCGTTAACTAAGTTGCTAAGGAAAGGTGTCCCATTTGTATGGACGGAGAAGCGACAAGAAAGCTTTGATAAGTTAAGGAAGATTTTGACTAAGCTCGGTTTTGGTACGACTGAAGCGGGAAAGTTATTCACGGATTTATTGTGATGCATCTCACACCGGTTTGGGATGTGTGTTGATGCGAGATGGGAAGGTAGTAGCCTATGCATCCCGTCAATTAAGACCGCATGAGGTTAACTACCCAACTCACGACTTAGAGTTAGCAAATGTGCGTCTTCGCTCAAGATATGGAGACATTACTGTATGGAGAGAGAAGTCGATGGTCTACACGGATCACAAAAGCTTGAGGTATCTTCGACTCGAAGGATCTGAATCGAGACAGCGTCGATGGATTGAACTACTAAAGGACTATGATTGTTCAATCGAGTACCATCCGGTAAGGCTAATGTGGTAGCCGACGCATTGAGCCGGAAGGTGGTGATGGACTTAAGAGCAATGTTCGCTCGGTTAAGTCTATATGATGATGGAAGTCTTTTGGCGGAACTCCAAGTAAAGCCGACTTGGGTTGAGGAGGTTAAGGAAAAGCGGTAGTGGATGAGGGCTTGAGCTCTAAGAGGGTACAAGTTCAAGACGGTGGTTTGGAAGGGTGCAGATCTGTCTAGTGAAGGAGTGCTTTGTTTTCAGAGGACGAGTATGTATGCCAATGGATACAGAATTAAGGCGAGAAAAATTCTCCAAGATGCACATAGCAGCCCATACGCTATGCATCCCGGGGAAGCAAGATGTATGGAGATTTGCGAAACAGATTACGTGGCACAGGTTGAAGCGTGAGATAACGGAGTTCGTAGGGAAGTGTCCGCGTGTCGTGAGTTAAGGCTGAACATCGGTCACCATCGGGACTACTTCAACCGATAAAGATCCTCAATGGAAATGGGAGAGGATCACCATGGATTTTGTTAGTGGGCTACCCTTACGCCCACCAAGAAGGATGCGATTTGGGTAATTGTGGATCGCTTTGACTAAATCAGCTCACTTCATGCCTGTGAGAATGGATTACTCACTCCGAAGCTAAGCGAAGCTGTATGTGGGTGAAATAGTGAGGTTGCATGGCGTGCGATGTCGATTATCTCGGATAGGGATCCCGATTCACGTCAAGGTTTTGGAAAGCGTTGCATCAAGCTTTGGGTACACGGTTAGATTTCGATCACGGCTTTCCATCCACGATCGGACGGACGATCGGAAAGGGTGATACATTTTAGAAGACATGTTAAGAGGTCGTGTCTTGGATTTTAGTGGTAGTTGGGAGGAGTACCTACCATTAGCGGAATTAAACTTATAACAATAGTTATCAGCGAGTATTCAAATGGCTCCATCACGAGGCCCTATATGGACGAAAGTGTCGTACTCCTACATGTTGGGCGGAGTTGGGAGAAAGACAAGTTCGGGTCCAGAATTGGTAACCGAGACGGAAGACAAAGTCAAGGTGATTCGATCTCGTCTCAAGGAAGCATCGGATAGGCGTAAGTCTTATGCCGATCTCAAACGCAAGGAAGTGGAGTATCTTTGTGGGAGACAAAGTTTTCCCGAAAGTGTCGCCTTGGAAAAAGGTGTTGAGATTTGGACGGAAGGGAAGTTAAGCCCAAGGTTCATCGGGCCATATCTTTGTTGTGAAGCGAGTAGGACCGGTGGCTTATCGGCTAGAGTCGCTTGTGAATCGAAGTCGATCCATGGCGTATTTCATGCATCAATCTTTGAGGCGGTATCGGTCGATCCTTCGCATCGTTGTGCGATGCGAGATTGAGGTGAACTTCGGATTTATCTTTTGAGGAAGAACCGGTTCAGATTGTAGACCGAGATGTGAAAGTTCTACGAAGGAAGGCGGTGCCTTTAGTAAAAGTGTTATGGCGGAACCACGAGTGGAAGAAGCTACGTGGGAGCCCGAGGAGGTGATGCGGCAGCAATACCCCATCTCTTTTGATCAAGGAATTTCGAGGACGAAATTTATTTTAAGGGGGTAGAATCGTAACATCCCAAATATGGGGTTATTTGGAATTTGACTATTTTCTTATTATGAATCTTTGTGATATTATTAATGGAATAATAGAGCTTAATTTAAGGCTTTGAGTGTGCTTAGGTTTGATAGGGAAATTTCAGTTTTTAATTTTAAAAGAAGGGAGCCTTAGTAAGTGGGTGTTATAAGAATAAATGTGGGTAATTTAACACTAAGAAGCCCTTGGTAAAGTGGCAAAGCAAGCCCACTTAAGAGCTAGCATGTGACGCCACCAAGGAACAAGGGAGAGCCTTGGTTCGAGTCACAAAATCCTCCTTTTGTTTTTATTTGGACTGGCACAAGGGGAGAGTTTTTCTCCTTCAAACTCTTTTATTAAGTGTTGTTATTAAAGGATAATAGGAGAGTTTTATTTGCTTAATTATAGTATTAATAAAAGGGATAATGGATGGATTATTAGGAGATTATTGTTTGATTAATTCAAGCTATTTTGAATTAAATCAAATAGGTGGCCAAGAGGATTTTTAGAGTTGTGCGAATTTGAACTCCTTGAGCAAGGAGAGTGGACGACAAGGGGTACTAGGGAGTGCCCAAGTTTCTTTTACTTCTTTTCCTATTAGCCGAATTCTCCCAAAAGTCCCCCCATTTTCTACTTTCTCTTCTCCATCCTCTCTAAACCGAAAGCACATCCCCTAAAACCTTTCTTTTCTTTTCCCAACCTCTTTAGCCGAAACTCCACATTCAAATCCCTTTTCTTTATTTCTTTGTCAACCGAACCTCTACTCCTTGTTGCCGAAACTCCAACACCCTTTTCTCTCCATTATTTACCTTTTACCGAATGTTCAAGCAAGGGTAATCTTCTCTAAACTCATCTCCAATCGGTTCATAAGGTAGGTAGGTATGGCCGAATGCCATCTTTCTTCTCCTCTGTGTTTTTGTCGATTTCTAATAGGGGAATAAGTGCCGATTTCGGCAATGATTAAGTCTTCTAAACAAGAAGTAACCGATTCTGTTGGGTACTCGGGAAGTGAAGCGATCGATTCGAGCCCCGATCTCTAGCATTCGAATTGTGGTGCGTAACGGTAAGATCTAACGTAGTTGGTCGGTTGATATTCGTTTTAGCCAAGGCTACTAACTTGTTGAGTGCCGATTCTTGGAATCGAAGCGGTCGGGAGTTGGGTGTTGCGGTTGGTGTCCAAAAGTGTGAAGGTGAGATTTCGGGTTCACAAGGAACCCCTTCCAATAACTGATTTGGCGAATAGGCCCTAAGACTAATTCCATAGTTGGCCGAATATAGGTACAGTGAGATCTAGGGTGGCCAACGTTCCTTTTCGGGATTTAGACTTCTCATCAACATCGTGTGTACATACACACTTATAGCGATTAATGTTGTGTTATATATGTTTTGTATGTAAATCGCTTGATGTAGATGCGGATTGGTACCTTAACTGGTACAAGTGAGGATCCCGTAAGTCTCTGTTGATATATGAGATTACTTTAATGCTTTTGGGAAGCATGGTTTATTGATACATGTGATGAATGCATGAGATCTGTTGATAACTTTGTTTACCTACTATGGGCTATATGAGAGGAGGGGCGGTGATGTTTCGTCTTGACGAGCACCGGTGTTTTGGTAACACATCTTTGTGACTATATGTCACCGAGGTTTGGTACCTCGGAGGTTTGGCACCTCATAGCGACTTGTCCTCGTGGTTAATACCACCGTGGGTTGGCCCCACTTGAGATATGGGATCGTCGCGGTGATTTGGTATCACACGATGGGTTGGCCCCATCACCCGATTCGTGTCTCTGGACACCGTGCTTTGGTAGCACATTGTGACTATATGTCACCGGTGGTTTGGCACCACCAAGTGTTTTGGTAACACATTGTGACTACGGTCACCAAAGTGGTTTGGTACCACATGGGGTAGACAAAGGCGTTGGGTTGGCTAGGTTGGGTACACGATACTCTGCATAATTAACTGTTATATGTTGTGTATGAAATGTTGTATTAACCGGGGGAAGGGTTACATACTGAGTCTTGGTGACTCACCTTCTCCTTTAACATTTTTCAGGTGACTCGTAGATGGCGGTTGAGGAGCCGGTTGGACTCGAGGTGGCCATGCAGTGGATTTAAATTTATAGGACTTTAAATTTGGTTAATTTTATTTTGGGTTGTAATAAGGCCTCCATAAACTTTATTTGTGTTCTTTTTATATGTTGGATATCTACTTTAAACTATATTATTAAATTGAATTAAAATCACATGTTTTCTTAAGTTAACACGAAAAAGTTTAATCGTGCCATCGGGCACACTTGAAACTGGTATAACAATTGGACTTAATTAAATTTCCAAATTAAATCTAAGGGTAGCTTTGGCAAGATAACCGAAAACGAGAAGCTTTAAATAAAAATTAAATAGGTATCGAAATGGTGTTCACAAGGTTTTTCTCCGTAACAAATCAAATTCGGTCGTAATGTTTGGGCCGGGTTTGGGTTGTTACAATTAGTACTTTTAGTTCCTTTGGGTTCGACAATCCGGTCTTGCCTAAACTATACTACTGTTCGATAGGTGCACTTGCCTTTAATCGTTGTCAGAGTTAGTATCCAGGTTCGATCATTCTTTTATAAATTTTAAAACTCTGATCTATAGCGATCATTCGTAGTAGTAACCATATTTTGCAATGAAACAGTTTGGTCAGCAGCAGTGATGTGATTTTGAAAAATCACGAAAAATAGGATAAAGAGAATTAGAAAGTGAAAAAGATATAGAATTAAAGCTTACGGTGTCTATTTTTATATGAAAGAAACAGAGGAGGAAGAGGAATTTTATATTCTGTGATATTTTAATTTTAGTGAGACTGGTTCTGATTGACTTCGTGGTTCCCTGTTCTGTCTTGGAAAAATCGTTTAGAATTGTAAAAAGTGAATTATGAGTTATAATTTATATGTATAGATTCCTTAGTGAGCCTATTTTCAATAGAAACAAGTGGGAGCAACATATGAAAACTGTACAGTGAGATATTTAAATTTAGAGTAAGAGAGGTCAGAATCATTGGTCAGTGAAACAAGGGGAACTTTAATGAATAAACTGTACTAAATGGTTAAGCCAAAAATTCTGGAAAAATTGTAGTAAGAAGATATATGAGTCTAGTTTTAAGGAAAATTTACGGATCTAAATTTCAAGTTTCGTAACTCGAGTTATAGTCAGTTTAGTCAGTATGACGCAGATGGATAGTTTCAATTTTTACGCCCCACATTAGTAGTTAAGTCTGGGTTGCGAAATTACCAAAATACCCTTGGAGAGTAAATTACCAAAATACCTCTGGGTTGCGAGATTATCGAATTACAAAAATGCCCCTACGGGCCGATTTACTAAAATGCCCCTATGGGCCGAATTGCTAGAATGCTTTAGTGAACCGATTTACAAAGTTCTATAATTGGCCGATTTACCGTAATTAATCTCTAAATCAATGATTGTTGTTTATATTTTTGGATATTATGCTTTATTATGTATGCTTTATTATGTATGTTGCATTTACATAATTTGCATGGGATGGGAAAAATGTTGAAGAGAAGTGTAGCCCGGTGGCATTGCCACAAAAATGTTTGTTATTATGTTTCATTCTGATTCTGGTGGCTCTGCCACAAATTCTGATAATGGCTATGTGCCAACCTAAATATGGCTTTATGCCATCGTGATTAGGGCTTTGTGCTAAACGTATTTACCCGGGGCTATGTGCCTAACATATGAATTAACGACTCTGTGTCGATCATTTTTTACCAAGGCTGTGTGCCGATTATATTACCGTATATGATATTCTAGTGGCTTTGCCACAATTTGTATAGTGGCTATGCCACGCATAATTATGACTCTGGTGGCTCAGCCACAAATATTATTAAATGGCATATTGCCTGCGAATTAAATGGCATCTTGCCTGTGAATTAAATGGCATCTTGCCTGCGAATTAAATGGCATCTTGCCTGCGATTGGTGTGTTTGGCGGGGTGGGTTGACTTGATCCCCACAGGTGTGATGGGATGGTACGGGTGGTGTGTAGCGGATGGATATCTAGGATGGATTGGGTTGCATACATTCATAAATTTGCTTCATTTTAAGATTGTTATGTAAAAGGGCTTAGGCCCATGATATTGCTATATGGGTTCAGGCCCAGTGGATGACGATAAGGGGATTTCACACTGAGTTCTTGTAACTCACTCCCCCTTTTTCTTAACCCTTGTAGGTAATGCTCAGTGATGTGGATTTGGGCCATGGATGACTCGGTGGAGGCCATACTTCAGTAATGGTGTTATAGAACTTTAGATTTCTATTTCTGTTTATTTTACTACTCTTACTATTTTGGGTTTTTATGTTGTAATAAGCCCTCTGAAATATTTTATTTTTGCTTTATGTTTGTCGTACTTACTATTTTGCTTGAATGATTTTAAATGGGAATTTTTCTAAAACTTAAATAAAGGTTTTCCCAAAATAGATTAACAAATGGATTTCATAACAAACTTTTACAAATATTTTAACTCGGAAAGTTTTTCTCGAACTATCAACGATATTTTCAAAAGTCACGATTTATAAAGATTTCTAGTTCAAATTATTGACTTATCAAACAACCTTCGAGGTTAGTAGTACTTTATCAAATATTTCAAATCAACTCGTTTTCTCAAAAGGATTTAACATGTTTTTCTCATGTGACATGTCAGATCCGGTCTTAACGCATGGGCCGGGTTTGGGGTGTTACAAAATCACAAATGGATTAAATGGGGGAGTTGAGAACAACACTGGTTTTTCAGGTTTGGAGCTTCGAGGCTATAATCGATTATCGGTCTGGTCAAAAGGGAGAGCTTGACGAGCAGAATAACATACTAGAAAATTAAGTCAGATCAGCGACTAGATTTGAGATCGGAGGAATAAGATGTTCGGTTTGAAAATGGGGGTTTGAAAAAGTTCAAATCATCTTTAGGCAAGAAAGATTAAAAGAATGAGAAGAAGAGACCAAAGAAAGTTTTGATGGTGGTCATCGCTTGAGTAAGGAGGCAATGATGCCGGTTGTAAGGCTAGACTTTTTTTTTTTTTTGAAGAAAAGAAAAGGACTAAAAACAAAAAGTGAAAAAGTGAGGGAAATTTTGGCGTGATTAGTTCTGGTGAATTGCCTACTCTTTCTCCTACCTCTTTTTTTCCTCCTTTTTCTCTTTCAATTTTTTAATATTTTTTTAATTTTTATTTAAAAATAACCATTATTTTTTAAAAGAATTATTAATTAAATGATTGTTTTATATATTGTTTTTTTCATTCGCATAATAGATGTGAAATGAACTAATATTGATTTAATTAGGCAAATATGTTGATTTTAAAAGGATATTAGGGTTTTAAGTCGTTTCTCCAAAAATATAGGGAAATAGGCTATTTTTGAAGAGAGAATACGAAAATGCCTCCTATAAGAGGTGTTTTTGTCCCAACTAAGCGCATCCCCCACGACACGTTTCTTAAAATTGTGACCTAAAAAACCTTAAACCCTAATTCTACACCTAGGAATCCCGTGATAAAATTTCTGATGCCCGAGAATCCTGGGATAAAATTAACACATCCCATCCAATATTTTCCATAGCAGATAATATGTTATCTTTAAAAACTTTTCAAAAAAATGCTTCTAATAAAAAGCGTTTTTTTACTTGTCATTTCCAATCTTTTTTAACATTTTGAAATTATGTTCCATATTCAATGTTAAAATTTCTTATAAGTTGAAGACATTCTGTGTAGAGGTTCTATATTTCGAGCAGATTGTTTTCATAATAAGGTTTCCAGAAGGATGCAATTGTTGATCCTAAAATCTGAAGTTTAAAAATCGACCTAACAAAGTAAATTACTTCAAATAAGTGTCGTTGTTTTAATTTAGATAATGTGTACTTATTTTTATGTATAATTTTTTCATTTTAAACATGTGAAATAAGTTATTTGCGCAAAGATGAGTAGACAAATTAGAGTTGTTATTTATTACGATAGTCAAATTTGTAATACCAATATTGGAGTTGTTTTATATTAGCCCAATCTATAGAATCGGCTTTCAATCAGAGAATAAAATTGAATAAGCTTAGGTCAAGAATTAGAAGGAAAGTGTTAACTTCAAGTCGAAGGAAATTACAAGCTTGAAATATAGATATCTAATGTTACTAAACACTGTTAGATATGATATATTTGAGGTTAAAGGTGACATTGAAGTTAAGGCAATGATTGATAGGCATTGCTCTAATGGAAATGCTATACTAGAGTTATATACCCACTTTTTCGATGTCGAGGAAAGTGGTCCAAGTTCGACAATAGGTCCAATAAATTTATGTCAGGAACAAGAAGTAGAAAGTCCAACCACACAGTTTGACGGTGGTTTCACAGTGTTGTTACAAAGCTCCTATCAAGAAATGATGGAATCAAAAATGGGAAGGCATTCCTTGATTTCAACTTTGCCATACAATCGAGGTTAATTGGTAACCCAAACTTGGAGACCCTGGCACGACATTCTGTGAGTGTTTTCAATTTCAAATTCCCAACATTGATGTTTTATGTTGGAAACACTTATGCAGGTATGCCATCAAGTTACACTGGTGGACAACCCACAAGTAGTTTTGGTTTTTATCATAGGGTTTACAAGAAAGGATGATGTACTCCCTACAACCTACATCGGCGAAAGGACATCCAACCCTAGACATGCCACTAGGGTTGATAATGAAGAGGAAACTAGGAATGAAGAGGGAGAGAGAGCTAAGAATGAAAAGGGAGCTGAGAACGAAGAGGAATCTAAAATCGATGATGATCCAATCTAGGAGTCTGAGTCGGATGGTTTGGAAATTGCATTATTTTTTGAACCAAAGGTTGTTACTTCTGAACTAGAAGGGAGTGGTTCTAACGGTGAAGGTTCAGACAATGCTGAAGGTGTAACACCCCAAACCCAGCCCATGCGTTATGACCGGATCTGACATGTCACATGAGAAAAACGTGTTAAATCCCTTTTGATTTGTACTAAAATAGATATTATTTTGTTATAATCAAGAAAACATGTTTAATTAGAAATATTTGATAAAATACTACTAATCCTCGAAAGTTAATTGAGAAATCGAAAATTTGAACTAATGATCTTATAAAACCGTGTCTTTTAAAAATATCGTTTGAAAGTTCGAGTGAAAACTTTCGTGTTAAAATATTTATAAAAGTTTATTATGAAATCCATTTGTTAATCGATTTTGGAAAACCTTTATTTAAGTTTTTAGAAAATTCTCATTTTAAACAATTTAAGCAAAATAATAAGTATAACAACCATAAAGCAAATAATAAAATACTCCAAATGCCTTATTACAACATAAAAAAAACCCAAAATAGTAAAGTGAACGGAAATAGAAATTTAAAGTTTAAAATAAAACACCATTTCTAAAGTATGGCTTCCACCGAGTCATCCATGGCCCAAGTCCACATCACTGAGCATTACCTACAAGGGTTAAGAAAAGGGGGAGTGAGTTAAAAGAACTCAGTGTGAAACCCCTTACCGTCATCCACTGGGCCTGAACCCATATAGCAAAAATTTGGGCCTAAGCCCCTTTTCACATAATAATGTATCAAATATATCATATGAATGTAATGCAATCCCAAACCAACCTAATAATCCATCCGCTACACACCACCCGTACCATCCCATCACACCTATGGGGATCAAGTCAACCCACCCCGCCAAACACACCAATCGCAGGCATTATGCCATTTATAACAAATTTTGATTGTGGCCGAGCCACCAGAATCATAGTATCATATTAACAAACATTTTTGTGGCAGTGCCACCGGAATCACTTCTCTTCAACATTTTCCCATCCCATGCAAAATCATGTAAATGCATCATACATAGAAAATCATGATATTTACAAATATAAACAACAATAATTAATTCAGAGATTCATTACAAAAATTTGGTCCATTGTAGCACTTGCAAATCAGCCCATTAAGACAATATATCAAATCGGCCCATTATGGCAATATATCAAATCAGCCCATTTAAGGTAATATATCAAATCGGCCCATTTAAGGCAATATAAAAAATCGGCCCATTTAAGGCATTCTACCAAATCGGCCCATAGGGGCATTTTCGTAATTTCGACCCATAGGGGCATTTTCGTAATTCGGCCCATAAGGGCATTTTTGTAATTCGGCCCATAAGGGAATTTTCGTAATTCGGTAATCTTACCCACTAAGGGTAGTTTGGTAATCTCGCAACCAGGGTATTTCGGTAATTTACCCTCTAAGGGTATTATGGTAATTTCAAACCCAGGACTTAACTACTAATTTGGGGCATAAAAATTGAAACTGTCCATCTGCGTCATACTGACTAAATTGACTATAACTCGAGTTAGGAAACTCAAAATTTAAATCCGTAAATTTTCCTTGAAACTAGACTCATACATATTCTTACTAAAATATTTCCTGAATTTTTGGCTTAACCATTTAGTACATTTTATTCCTTAAAATTTCCCTTGTTTCACTGACCAATGGTTCTGACCTCTCTTATCCGAAATTCAAATATCTAACTGTACAGTTTTCATATGTTGCTCCCACTTGTTTCTATTGAAACTAGACTCACTAAGGAATCTATACATATAAATTATAACTCATAATTCACTTTGTACAATTTTAAATGATTTTTCTAAGATAGATCAGGGAACCACAAAGTTAATCAGAGCCAGTCCCACTAAATTTAAAATATCACAGAATATAAAATTTCTCTTTCTACTCCGTTTCTTTCATATGAAAATAGATACAGTAAGCTTTAATTAGATATCTTATTCGCTTTCTAATTCCCTTTCTCCTATTTTTCGTGATTTTTCAAAATCACATCACTGCTGCTGACCAAACTGTTTCATTGCAAAATATGGTTACTACTACGAACATACGCACGCCTGAGTGGTCACGGATGCCGGTTTCCGGTTTTCCTTCGGTATTTCAATCGAATCATAGAACATTTCATGCAAACTTTCAGAGAGGTATGAGATTACACACCATTTCAAACAGGTATTCGGAAGGGTACGGGATTACACACCTTATTCGGAATCCGTAACACGATACTCTCTGCGGCACCTAAAGGTACAATCGGTTAACAATTAGTCCAAAGCCCAATTTTCAACTTCAACCAAGTATTGCGATTGATTAACAATCTATATCACTTACCAACAATCCGAGTCTCTTATTACGAGGGATAGGTGATCGAGCGATTTGGTCCCTAAAAATAAACGATTAGTCATCACCTCTATACCGTTTAGCAAACTAACCGATCAAC
This sequence comes from Gossypium sturtianum, assembly GCA_025698515.1. NCBI lineage: Eukaryota > Viridiplantae > Streptophyta > Magnoliopsida > Malvales > Malvaceae > Gossypium > Gossypium sturtianum. The sequence goes on along the minus strand of CM046953.1, from coordinate 45,105,712 downwards.
GAAAAAGATCAAAAAGAACCATGACGAATCCCTTACCTTGACAATAATAGATCCCCTTCTATCGATTTCCTTAAGGCTAGAAAGATGACAAGAGTGTAAGCTAACACTCTACCGATTCGGCCCACACCAAGAGAACCAAGATGATAGGAGTAGCAAGGAATAGATTCGGCCTTGCAACCACCGAAAACTCGAGAAGACAAAGAAGCTTCGGCAACCACAAGAACCAAGTTTCGGCTATGAGATGAAGTTGATGTTTCGGTTATGGTGTATAAAAGAGAATGTTTGAAAAGAAAAGAGTATAAGTCAATAGGCAAATTGAAGTTTCGGTCAAGAGGAAGTGCAATCAAAAGAACCAAAATATTTAGAAAGGAAAAAGAAATGACCCCCAAAGATGTGAAAATGCAAGGGAGAGCAAGAGAAATTCGGCTCCCCCTCTTCCCCCCTAACAAAACCATGTATCATCTTTACCAAAAGATGAGTGTTGACCAAAATGCTTTCCAAAACATCCTCCACATAATAGGCCAATGTAACATCCTGAATTTTTGGGCCTATGCATTTAATGGGTGAATATGTGTAATGAGTTAATTTGAGCATTAGGGGTCCAAATTGGGCTCAGGATTGGGCTGAAGCCTTAGTTAAATTTTTGTTTGGGCACTATAGGGTTTAAAAGGTGGTATCTGAGTTTAAAATATCAAAATGGGCTTGTGGCCCAGTGGTCAGTGGCGCCACTTAGGGAGCAAGGAGGTGACGCCACACAAAGGAGTAAGGGGCCCAAATTTAAGTTACATGGAGCCCAACTCTTTTAATTTAAGTTAGCTAAATTTCGGCATTAGGGTTAGGTAGAGTGGACGGCAACAGGGCTCAAAAATAGGAGGATTTATGTGAATGGGATAATGTAGATAATATAGTTGATAATATGGAAGAAAAAAAAAAGAGAAAAGATAGGAGCTATCTACAAGGCTAGGAGTTGGCCGAAATTCCATCACCTAGAGAAGTGAAGAAATCGGTTTCTTTATGGCAAAGGGGGTGCCAAATTTTCCCTTTTTATTTGATTAGTTTTTAGTTATCAGGAAGGCACTTTCGGTTTTTCATAGGTAAGTGCCGAAATTTCTATAAATAGGGAGGGTTCTCTTCTTTATTTTTTGGCATTTAGGGTTTCCACCTTTTCTTTCTCTTCTTTCTTCTAAAAAGCCGAAAGTCGAAAACTCCATTATTCTTTTCTCTTCTTTCTTCTAAAAGTCGAATCTCTATAGATTTCTTCGAATCATCTTCTCTTCTGATCTTCTCAAAAAGCCGGAATCTCTAAGGGGTAGTCGAATTCTCTGCGTTAAGGTGAATGCCAATTTTCCTATCTCTTCAATCTCTCTTTCGGTTTTTAAGAGACAAGGCCGAATGGCCACTTGGTTGTTAAGGCTGTCGAATAAAGCTAATATTTCCTCTCTTTTGCGTTTGGACGGCATTCCGTGATTTGAAGGAAACCTGATCATCTAGATTTAAAAGCCGGAAATCGCTAGTCTCCAATTTCAGGATTTTAAGGTAAGGTGATTTTCCCTCGATTTTCACTAGATTCGTTCATCGCATGCGAGATCTTAACTTTATGATGTGGATTAACGATCATATGTTGTGATAGTAGTTTTGACAAGGACTTTTTGATTGAATCAAATGTCGATCAGGCGAAGGAGGGGATTGGATCTGTCAAACCAATCCCTAAGTTTAAGAAACGAGTTGTGTCAGCAGTACGGGATTGGCCACCAGGTTGTGGATCGGCTTCTGAACAACACCTTAGGCAAGTAGCAGCGCTTGTCGACTTACGATAGTGTCGACATAGAGAGTGTCGTTCTAACGATAATTAGGTGTGTAGATCTCTAACACACAAATAATCTGTATGAATGTATATATATGTTTATGTTATGGGCTAAAAGCTAGGATAATAGGTCATGTAGACATCGAATAAAACCCTAAAAGGGTTAGGCAAGGATGCAGTGCGTAATCATAGAAATCTCTATGTGTATCGAAATATATGAAAGCTTTGTATGATGTTTTCTTTATGTGAGTATGCATGGGGTGGGATTATGATAATGAAGGGAAGTGCATGATAGGTCACAATAGTGATCGGTGGTAGAAATCCCACGTTATATAAATGTTAGGTCACATAGTGATCGGTGGCTATGCCACGTTTAATGATTCTGACTAATAGGAATAGGCGATGCAGTACATCGTTATGGTGTGTAGCGGATGGAGGGTTGATTGTAGAAATCCCGAGGTGTGATGGTTGAGTACGGGCTGGTGTGTAGAGGATGGAATTCTAGGATGGGTTGGGCTATTCATCATTTACTTTTTATCATGTAATTACGATTGTTGCCTCTATGTATGGGCCAAGGCCCATAATGTGTTTGTGGGCCTCAGGTCAGTGTTTTAGGGATTTATACACTGATTCTTGGTGACTCACCCTATTATTTTTTCCTAACCTTTCAGATGAGCAGTAGATCGTGGACAAGGGAGCCGAGGCGGACTCGAGGGGCCAACAAGTCTTTTATTTATTAAATTTCCATTTTATTTTAAGTTTAAATTTTGGAATTATTTGATGTAATAAGGCCTCCATCGCTTAGGTTATCAGTTGATACTTGTCAATGTTTATGTTTTTTTTCATTCATGATCAAGGACTTATGATTAAAAGAAATAAAAATGGGATTTTCACACATTACTTAAAATAACACTTATTTTGGAAAAGAAATAAAATTTCAAAGATTTTCTACCAGTGCCACCTATTTAAAGATTATCTACAAAAACGACTAAGTTTTTCAGAATCATTCCAAGTAAAGTTTTAAACCTTAAAACCGTAGCATACCAGATCTGGTCGTAACGTTTGGGCCGGGTTTGGGGTGTTACAGCCAACATGTTCCCTTCTCTTTCCTTTTTCCTTCATTTCTTTCCATCTTTTTCCCTAGTCTTCCTCCTTACCGTATTCCTTAGCCATCTTTCCCAAATTAAAAAGTCTTTCTTACCTTATTAAAGCCTTGACCGACACTTTGGATGAATAGCACAAAAATAAATCCAAAATTTGCAAAAGATGGGATTTGAACCCCTTCCCTCCATGCTCTCCACTTGATGCCTTAACCTCCTTGCCATATGCTCTCTTATGCTAGAAAAATACACACTTATTACCTTAAGCCTTGACGCCACTTGCCTTTTCCCCTTAAGTGCTCAAATACAAAAATTTACCTATAGCCTAACTTGAACCTGTAACTTCCTAGAAACCTCGTAACTTTCCAAAATCACCTTCCTAAAAAGTCCAACTTGAAATAATGTCGTTCTCTTGTTCTCAAAAATTTTAAACACTCCTACTCCCCAAGGCCCATTGGGCCCAATCCTACTAGGCCCAATTTTGGGTCGTTACAGAAGGACCCCATCCAGATTTTATGACATATGTACCTCCACTCCACATGATTAATGTCGACCATAATGTTGGAGGTGGGTAAGAATTTCAAGAACTTCCTCATATAAGACTAGGCCATGCGAGTTTTGATATGTCGTGATTCTATACGTCAAATTAGGCTCTCCATTACACTTAAGGAGTTTATTCTCAAGAACTTTAGGTGTCTTTTCTTTACTTTTTATTTATTTTCAAATTTCATTTTAATAAATGGTTTTTGTGCGTTTTACGCTATTTTTCAAACCCAAGATGGCCAAATGTGCCATTGAGAACTTAACGGTTGATTGAGTCTTGTAGGGAGTCATCAGAGGCCCGAACATGAAAAAAATGTCACCTAGAAAGGGGTATCACGACATCAAAGCCTGGAAGTTGTGATACCTCTGATAGTGCTAAATTGAAGAGGATTGAAGCACTCAAAAATGATACCACAATATCCAAGCACGGGTATTAATCTGGCATAATTTGATATGACAAATTACGCTTTCTCGGCATACTTCAGGACCTTATTCTTAAGGAAAGTAACATTTTTTTCATAGTTTTTTATAATTTTTAGATTTTAAGTTAATAAGTGTAAGTGTCTCATTTTTACTAATTTTGTGACCCAATTTGGCCAATAGTGCCATTAGGGGGCCTAATGTGTGGTTGAACAGTGTAGAGACGTGTTGGAGGTTGAAAATGAGTAAAAATAACACCAAAAGAAAGGATATCACAATATTCATACCTAGGAATCGTGATATCTCCAATAGGCTTGAAGGTTGGAGATCACCCTTCATTGGTATCGCAATATCCACTTTGGGTATCGCAATATCCAGCCTTAAAGAAGACCCGCAAGTTTGAAACTGACTGAAGTATCGCGATAATCTCTTCTAGGTATCGCGACATCAACATCGTGATGGGGACAAAATTAGATAAAAGAGTAGTATTTGTCCACCCAGTCCACCAATCACCCAAGGCCCGTGTAGGGGCAATTTTGGCAACAAATTTTCATCAGCATTCACCTAAAATAACCAATTTTGGCTAAAGAGGAGAGATGCACACATTAGTTTAGTTTTTTTCTTTAATTTATCTAGGTTTTTCCTTAGTTTTTATGTAACTTTTCTAGGGTTTTTATTTTCTCTTCTTCTTTCTTAGTTTTAGAGTTTATTTTTCTATACTTACTTATTATTCTTAGTGTTATTTAAGTTAGATCACTGTAGCTTAGGTTTATTTGCACTTCCAATCCTTGTACCTTGGTTATAAGATATTTCTAGTTTTATTTTAATGTATATTATTTTTTTACTTTAAATCAGCTAAATTTTGTTCCTTTTATGTTTATTGCTTTAGATTTTCTGGTTAAATGTCTTTAGTTTCATGTTCTTTAAGTTTTCTTGTATAAAAATCCAAACTTTTATATTTTTCTTAAGCTTTACTTTGATGGTTTCTTTACTTTTCATTTCCATGTCTATTATCTTTATTTTCAGCATGAGTAGCTAAACCTCAAAAGGGGTTGGTTGATGGAGATGTGGGCAAGTTGATTTTTTAGACAAGGGACTAAATCGTAATAAATTGAGCTAAATTGAATAGACCTAAAATGTAACACCCCAAACCCGGTCTATGCGTTTAGACGAGATTTGGTTTGTCACACCAAACATACTTTCGTTTCTTTTCAAGATTTACGATAAAATAATGAGTTAAAGATGTAGTACAAGGTTTTGAAAAAAATTTTAAGAATATACTTGTTTAAAACTTATCTTAAATAAAATGTTTATCGAAACTTTAAAACTTCTTAAAAGAATTTGGAGGAAAATTTTAAAGAAAATCGTCTAATTGTCAAAATATTAAATAAACGATATTTTTAGGAAAAACCAAATGATTTAACTTAAACTCATAATTAAAGTCTCAAAATAAAAATTATAAAACCATCCACACGATAAAATCCATAAAACATACTTAGAGGCCTTATTACATCAACCCAATAATAGCAATTAAAATAAAAACTTAAATAAAGTCATAGTTTATAAAAAAAACCCAAATTCGTAGTATGGGCTCCACCAAGTCATCTCCGCCCAAGTCCACGTCAATTTCCATTACCCGAAATGGTTAATAAAAATTGGGTGAGTTACAAAGAACTCGATGTGCAACTCACTTACCACCATTTTTAGGCCGGATCGTCAAGATATCATCTTTGGGCTTGAGCCCATTAACAATTTCAACCATACATTGTAAAGTAACATAATTTAAAGAAAAGAATGCATGAAATATGAATTTCCCAAACCAACCTAGTATCCATCCGCTAACACCCCGTACCAACCAACACACTGTGGGGATCAAGTCAACCCACCCCGCCAAACACACCAATCATTGGCTTAAAGCCCTTAAATAATTTTGTAGTGCACTCTACGAACTAGATTGTGACATTGTCACCGAACTAGAGGCATTTAGCGAATTTGTGGCAGAGCCACCGAACTAGAGGCAATGAGCCAAATTTGTGGCAAGCGGCCATTCTTCTCTTCATATAACCCACCCCATGCAATCATGCGTATATAACAAATATAATCATATATATGATTTTCATTAATCCATATCATCGGTGGACTTATCAATTAACCCTTCATTAGGCTCATATAAACAATTTATCAACTAGCCCATTTAGTAGTTTAGTGACTTTGGCCCATTTTATCGAACTAGAGTATTATCGGCCCATTTTATCGAACTAGAGTATTATCGACCCATTTTATCGAACTAGAGTATTATCGGCCCATTTTATCGAACTAGAGTATTATCGGCCCATTTTATCGAACTAGAGTATTATCGGCCCATTTTATCGAACTAGAGTATTATCGGCCCATTTTATCGAACTAGAGTATTATCGGCCCATTTTATCGAACTAGAGTATTATCGGCCCATTTTATCGAACTAGAGTATTATCGGCCCATTTTATCGAACTAGAGTATTATCGTATTTTATTTTCTCGGTTTTAACCGTTTTCATGCATTTACTCAAAAATATGAGTTACTACGTATTTTTCCCGTTTTTACTATTTTACGAATTTATCACAGAACTTACAACATGATGTCCAACCCAAAAATGAGTGTGAAGTTACACACACGGTTATGGAGAGAACTAAACTTTCCCGCTCTTCAACACCTATACGTATTGTGTTAATTAAAACACTATAATCTATAATAAAACCGATCTAAATATAGCGATCTAGAAATTTACCCTCGGATTTTACGTAAGACTTCTACTTGCGATTTCTCTCCGATTGATGGTTACGCTAACCGAATCAAATCCACGAACAAATAATGGTTCGAGTACGAACGACTTGAGCAGTTGATTTTCCTCGGTTGAGCGTCCGCAACTGGTGGAAAATCTCGGATTCCCGAAATAGTCCTTTGCTTGTACTTAGGGAATAACGAACCTCCCTTCTTCCGAAGGCTAAACACCGCCCGTTTCTTCCCTATGTTGAATGTCTTCAAAGGCAAAGAACATTAATCTAATGATATCGAAAAATTTCTAAAGTTTAAAAGATGTGATTTCCTTACCACGAGAATCGATTCCTATGCTTTGTCACCCACCACTTCTTGATTCCAACTTTCCGTTATCGCACTAAAGTTTAACAAAATAAACGTTAATAAAATAAACGTTTATTTTGATCCAAATAATGCCTTCAAGCCAACATTAATATTAGGCACTAACCACTAATAACTAATCGAAACAAAAGAACTCTTACCTATATTCCACGTCGAAAAGAAAGGATTTGAGAATAGTATGGTTTTAAGGAGGATTCGGCTATGAAAGATTAAAGAGAAAGGGAAATAATTTGGCTTATGAACACCTTAGCATTCGGCCATGAGAGAAATATTGGAGAGAAATATTGATTGATAAGGAATAAAAATAAGAAAATGGAGATGATGATGAATTCGGTTTTCAAAGAAAATAAAAGAGAAAGAAAGAGAGGAGATTAGAATCAAGACACATTCGGCAATGAAGAAAAGAGAAAAAGAAAGGAATGGTCATTTGATGTAGGTGATTTCGGCACTCAAATGAAATAAGGCACAAAAGAATACCAATTGATGTGCAAAAATGACCAAATGGTCAAAAACTTTAGGACTTACCAATGCTCAAATTCGGCAAAAGGGAGAAAAGGTTGAGAGAGTTTTCAAAACTTGCACAAACTAACAAAAATGACCAAAACAAGACTAAAATTCCTAGCCAAAACTATCACCAAAATTCGGCTCCCCTATAGCCATATTGCAGTCCAAGTACATGGTCTTTAGGCCAAGATATTGTTTCAAAAAATTCTTCCTTGATTCATGCCTCATATCTTCACATTTTCCTTATTCTTTTGATACCCTTCCTTAAGTTCAAAATTTCCTTATTCCCTTGATATTTTAACCAAAAATAACAAGTCAACACCTTCCATAAAAGCTCTTGGCCGACACTTGCTATATTGGTGCATAAAAATTCAAAATAAAATTCACCTAGATGCTAAACATGGGATTCGAACCTTCAACCTCATGCACAAGCTCATGCGCCATCACCACTTGTCCAATAATTCATCTTATGCCTCACTTTGACACTTAAATTAATTTATGTGTCAAAGTCACTAATCCACTTCCATAAATAATTTCTTAAAATTAATAATATTCCTTCTAAAAATTTTAAACCCTTCTTCAGGACTATACTAACCACGAAAATAAATCGAAAAATTTTACTTTCTAGAATAATTACTCAAAGCACACATAGAAAATAAATTACTCAAATTTTCGAGGTGTTACAACTCTACCCCTAAAAGAAAATTTCGTCCTCGAAATTTACACAGGTGAAAAAGGTGAGGGTATTGTTGCCGAATTGCATCCTCGGGCTCCCACGTAGCTTCCTCCACTCCGTGGTTACGCCACAACACTTTGACCAACGGCACAGATCTTCTTTCTTAGCACCTTCACGTCTCGGTCTAAGATTTCCACTGGTTCCTCCTCAAAAGACAAATCCAAATTCAACTCCACTTCTTCTACCCAGGTACTATATGCGAAGGATCCGATCTATAGCGCCTCAACATGGACACGTGGAAAACATTATGAATTTGGCTCAATTCGGAGGTAACTCAATCGATAGGCCCCTTTGGACCAACTCGTTTCACCACACGATATGGTCCAATGTATCTAGGACTCAACTTGCCCTTCTTCCCGAATCGAATATCTTCTTCCAAGGTGAGACCTTCAGGAAGACTTGATCTCCTACGGCATACTCGATCTCTTTACGCTTGAGATCCGCATCGACTTACGTCTATCCGAAGCTTCCTTTAACCGTGCGAATAACTTTCACTTTTTCTTCCGTTTGAAAATCATCTCGAGTCCTAACAATCGCCGATCACCCAACTCGGTCCAACAAATAGGAGAAGCGACACCTCGACCATACAATGCCTCGTAGGGTGCCATCTGAATGCTAGGCGGTAGTAGTTTGTTGTTGTGCGCATAAATTCCGCTAACGGTGAAAATCCTCCCAACTACCTTTGAAGTCGATTACACATCCCCTTAACATGTCTTCCGAGAATCTGAATCACTCTCTCCGATCGACCATCGATGAGGATGAAAAGCCGTACTAAAATTAAGCTTTGTACCCAAGGCTTCATGCAAAGCTTTCCAAAATCGAGATGTAAACCTAGGATCCCTATCCGATATAATCGATCTGGTACCCCATGCAACCTCACGATTTCGGATACATACGGCTTCGCCAACTTCGCAACGAGTAGTCCGTGCGCCTTTGGTAGAAAATGGCGATCTTCGTCGGACGATCAACAATTACCCAAACGAAATTTTTCTTAGTAGGTGTTAAAGGTAACCCACTAACAAAATCCATTGTTATCCGCTCCCATTTCCAAAGAGGAATCTTAATCGGTTGCAAAAGACTCGACGGCAATTGATGCTCCGCTTTCACTTGCGACAAGTTAAGCATTTTCCCACAAATTACAAATCTCCCGTTTCAATCCGTGCCACCAAAACCGCTCACGAAGATCCCGATACATCTTATTTCCTCCGGTGCATAGCATAAGGGCTACTATGCGCCTCCTCAAAATCATTTGCCTCGGATCTGAATCCTTAGGCATACTGGACCCTTTCACGAAAACACAATACACCTTCTCGAATTTATTCCAAAATCCTCAATTTCACCATTTTCCACTTGCTTGAAATAAAAGTCTCAACTTCTCATCTAAAATCTGTTTTTCCTTAATTTGTTCCAACCACATAGGCTTCACTTGAAATTCCGCTATCAAACTACCATCCTCATACAAACTCAAATGGGCAAACATAGCTCTCAAATCGAGATACCACCTTACGACTTAATGCGTCCGCCACTACATTAGCCTTTCCAGGATGATACTCAATAGAGAAATCATAGTCCTTTAACAGCTCCACCCATCTTCGTTGTCTCAAGTTTAACTCCTTACGAGTAAGAAGATACTTAAGACTCTTGTGATCCGTATAGATGATAGACTTTTCACCATAGAGGTAATGCCTCCAAATCTTTAAGGCAAACACCACTCTTTGCTAACTCCAAATCATGAGTAGGGTAGTTCACTTCGTGCGGTCTCAATTGACGAGAAGCGTAAGCTACAACTTTCCCACTTTGCATCAATACGCAGACTTAAACCCGTATGTGACGCATCACAAAAAGCGTAAACTCCTTCCCACCTCGGGTTGAATCAATACCGTAACTTCCTGTTAAAACCTTCTTGATCGCTCGAAACTTTCTTGCTGCTTATCACCCATATAAACAACACTTCCTTCCGCAAAAGCTTAGTTAGAGGTGCGACAATCAATGAGAATCCTCAACAAAGCGTCTATAATATCCACCAAACCCAAGAAACTCCGAATCTCAACTACCGACTTGGTGGTTTCCAATCCAATACCGCCTCAATCTTCCGAGGATCCACCCTTATTCCTTGGTGATACCACATGACCCAAGAAAGTCACTTCTCTTAACCAAAATTCACATTTCTTGAATTTGGCATACAACTGATTATCTCGAAGCACTTGCAATACAATCCGCAAATGCGAGTCATGTTCTTCTTCGCTCCTCGAATAAACCGAATGTCATCTATGAATACCACCACAAACCGATCTAAGAATGGTTGAAAGACCGGTTCATCATATCCATAAATGCAAATGGTGCATTGGTCAACCCAAGCGGCATCACTAAAAACTCATAGTGTCCGTAGCGGGTTCGAACGCTTGTCTTGTGAATATCCGCTTCTTTCACCTTAAGCCGGTGGTAACCCGACCTTAAATCAATCTTGGAGAAAACGAAGCTCCTTCAATTGATCAAGCAGTGCGTCAATCCTCGGCGAGAGGGTACCGATTCTTGATCGTCGACTTATTCAATTGCCTATAGTCAATACACATACGCATTGACCCATCCTTCTTCTTAACAAACAAAACCGGTGCTCCCCACGGAGACACACTCGGTCGAATAAAACCCCGATCTAGCGGTTCTTGAATTTGGGCTTTAAGCTCAGACAACTCCTTCGGTGCCATTCTATAAGGAGCAATGGACACCGGAGCGATTCGCAAAAGCTCAATACCAAATTCCACTTCCGATCCGAGGTACACCAGGAAGTTCTTCAGAAAAACATCGGGGAACTCCTTCACCGTTCTCACATCTTCCACCAATGACTTTTGGCATCTAAAGCACAAATAAATGCTAAAAATGCTCCGTATCCTTTTACGCACTAACTTCTCCCGCCTTCAACGCAGTAAATCATGTTTGCCAAGTAATTTCTCCGCTCGCCTATCATAACTATCTCCTTATCCTCCACATTTCTTATCGACATACGCTTTTCAAGAGCCTACAGTCCAATTTCGCGGTGCTTAACCAACCAATCCATGCCCGAATAATATCGAATTCGCCAAAAGGCGGTTCCATCAAATTTGCCAGAATGTTTCTCCTTGAATTACTAAGGGCACGTCTCTAAACAATTTATTAACCAACACCGATCGTCCCTAAGGGACTAATCACCTCATCTCTTTATCGGAAATTTCGTAGTCTAATTTCAAGTTTCCGATTATGGTGCTAGCAATGTACGAATGAGTAGAACCAATATCCATCAAGGCAATAACGGGTACATCGAAATGAAGAACGTGCGATTATCACATCGTGCATTGCCATCCTCACGACGTCGACCGCATACACCAATCCTGGGTTGTCTTGCATCCGCGTTGCCCCTAGGACCATTGCCTCGACCATTGCACCTTGACCACGTCCGCCCCATTACCACCACGACTGGTCCCCGACCTCTCGGTGGTTCTTTGAACTCCTCTTGCCGGGTGGTACATCGATAGTACGAACTTCTTGAGTTGTATCCATACGTCGAGGGCAACTCCTATATTGATGCTCCGTCGATCCACATTTATAGCAAGCACCCGTTTTCCTCCAACATTCTCGGAATGTCTTTTCCCACATTCAAAGCACAATCCCGACTACGATTAACGACTCATCGGTGCTCTTCCTTGAGCTGGTTCCTCATTCCGGCCTCTTGAGAATCTTCTCGAAGAACCCGAATGCTTGAGATCTTTCTTGCCTCGAATTTGCTCCCGATTTTGGCGTTCCGAGTTCTTAGCCTCTTCGGCTATCTTGGCCTTCTCCACAAGAGCGGCAAAAGTTCTAACTTGTTGTGGGGCTATCGTAACCCGCAACTCGTCTTTCAAACCGTCCTCGAAGCGCACACAACGCTCATGGTCCGTTGCCACTATCGTTCGAGCATAGCGACTCAAGCGTAAGAACTTCGGCCTCATATCTTTGCCACCGTCTTATTTCCTTGCACGAGTTCAAGAATTCCTTCCTTCGGGCATCCACATAGCTTGTTCCCACATATTTCCCTTGAAAGAAAGCCTTAAAGAACTCCCAATTAACCAAAGCGACATCGCCATCTCGGATAGTAAGCCACCATTGGTAAGCTTCGTCTCTCAACAACGATACCGCTCCTCTTAACTTTTGTTCCACAGTGCACTCAAGATCGTCCATAATTCGCTCTCTTGCCTCAAGCCAATATTCAAATGACATTGGGAGCTACACGAGACACCTCTCGAAAACCTCGGCTCCACTGGATTTCGGGCCGCTCCGATATCGAACCACGAGCGGTTGGTCGATTCTGGATCCAGCGACCCTTTCAAGTACTCGCAGCAGCATTGCTCGTGTCACAAAGATTATCCTCTTCCATATGATCGTGCGATCCGTCTCACTCTCGAGTGACGCAGTGCATCCATTTCCGACATATGACCCGGCACATCGATTGCGCCCCTAACACCTCGTCCTCTACCACGGCCACGCCTACGCGTCCACGACCACGTCCTCTAGTGCTCATGGCGACTAATTTGATTTAATCTGATTTAAGAGTTTTATGAATCGAATAATATTTCAATTGTTTATTAACGATATCTTATGATATGAAAGAGATAGAGTGTTTTCGCATCAATATCCTATTGTCTCAATCTCTACGGTTTTAACACCTAAAACTAGAAGTTCTAGAGTGTTTCTTATAATCATATCACAATGATAATAAACATACAAATATCTGAGATACTTACTTGACTTGGCGCGGGATGTTCATGGTGCCATACTACCTTTAATCAAAACTCTAGAAATTATTTTCAAACAAATTTCTTTATTGAACCCAAACCACACCGAGTTTTGAAACCGGGCTCGATACCACTAAATGTAACACCCCAAACCCGGTCTATGCGTTTAGGCGAGATTTGGTTTGTCACACCAAACATACTTTCGTTTCTTTTCAAGATTTACGATAAAATAATGAGTTAAAGATGTAGTACGAGGTTTTGAAAAAATTTTAAGAATATACTTGTTTAAAACTTATCTTAAATAAAATGTTTATCGAAACTTTAAAACTTCTTAAAAGAATTTGGAGGAAAATTTTAAAGAAAATCGTCTAATTGTCAAAATATTAAATAAACGATATTTTTAGGAAAAACCAAATGATTTAACTTAAACTCATAATTAAAGTCTCAAAATAAAAATTATAAAACCATCCACACGATAAAATCCATAAAACATACTTAGAGGCCTTATTACATCAACCCAATAATAGCAATTAAAATAAAAACTTAAATAAAGTCATAGTTTATAAAAAAAACCCAAATTCGTAGTATGGGCTCCACCAAGTCATCTCCCAAGTCCACGTCAATTTCCATTACCCAAATGGTTAATAAAAATTGGGTGAGTTACAAAGAACTCGATGTGCAACTCACTTACCACCATTTTTAGGCCGGATCGTCAAGATATCATCTTTGGGCTTGAGCCCATTAATGATTTCAACCATACATTGTAAAGTAACATAATTTAAAGAAAAGAATGCATGAAATATGAATTTCCCAAACCAACCTAGTATCCATCCGCTAACACCCCGTACCAACCAACACACACTGTGGGGATCAAGTCAACCCACCCCGCCAAACACACCAATCATTGGCTTAAAGCCCTTAAATAATTTTGTAGTGCACTACCGAACTAGATTGTGACATTGTCACCGAACTAGAGGCATTTAGCCGAATTTGTGGCAGAGCCACCGAACTAGAGGCAATGAGCCAAATTTGTGGCAACTGGCCATTCTTCTCTTCATATAACCCACCCCATGCAATCATGCGTATATAACAAATATAATCATATAACAGATTTTCATTAATCCATATCATCGGTGGACTTATCAATTAACCCTTCATTAGGCTCATATAAACAATTTATCAACTAGCCCATTTAGTAGTTTAGTGACTTTGGCCCATTTTATCGAACTAGAGTATTATCGGCCCATTTTATCGAACTAGAGTATTATCGACCCATTTTATCGAACTAGAGTATTATCGGCCCATTTTATCGAACTAGAGTATTATCGGCCCATTTTATCGAACTAGAGTATTATCGGCCCATTTTATCGAACTAGAGTATTATCGGCCCATTTTATCGAACTAGAGTATTATCGGCCCATTTTATCGAACTAGAGTATTATCGGCCCATTTTATCGAACTAGAGTATTATCGGCCCATTTTATCGAACTAGAGTATTATCGTATTTTATTTTCTCGGTTTAACCGTTTTCATGCATTTACTCAAAAATATGAGTTACTACGTATTTTTCCGTTTTTACTATTTTACGAATTTATCACGAAACTTACAACATGATGTCCAACCCGAAAATGAGTGTGAAGTTACACACACAGTTATGGAGAGAACTAAACTTTCCCGCTCTTCAACACCTATACGTATTGTGTTAATTAAAACACTATAATCTATAATAAAACCGATCTAAATATAGCGATCTAGAAATTTACCCTCGGATTTTCGTAAGACTTCTACTTGCGATTTCTCTCCGATTGATGGTTCGCTAACCGAATCAAATCCACGAACAAATAATGGTTCGGAGTACGAACGACTTGAACAGTTGATTTTCCTCGGTTGAGCGTCCGCAACTTTGGTGGAAAATCTCGGATTCCCGAAATAGTCCTTTGCTTGTACTTAGGGAATAACGAACCTCCTTCTTCCGAAGGCTAAACACCGCCCGTTTCTTCCCTATGTTGAATGTCTTCAAAGGCAAAGAACATTAATCTAATGATATCGAAAAATTTCTAAAGTTTAAAAGATGTGATTTCCTTACCACGAGAATCGATTCCTATGCTTTGTCACCCACCACTTCTTGATTCCAACTTTCCGTTATCGCACTAAAGTTTAACAAAATAAACGTTAATAAAATAAACGTTTATTTTGATCCAAATAATGCCTTCAAGCCAACATTAATATTCGGCACTAACCACTAATAACTAATCGAAACAAAAGAACTCTTACCTATATTCCACGTCAAAAGAAAGGATTTGAGAATAGTATGGTTTTAAGGAGGATTCGGCTATGAAAGATTAAAGAGGAAGGGAAATAATTTGGCTTATGAACACCTTAGCATTCGGCCATGAGAGAAATATTGGAGAGAAATATTGATTGATAAGGAATAAAAATAAGAAAATGGAGATGATGATTTAATTCGGTTTTCAAAGAAAATAAAAGAGAAAGAAAGAGAGGAGATTAGAATCAAGACACATTCGGCAATGAAGAAAAGAGAGAAAAGAAAGGAATGGTCATTTGATGTAGGTGATTTCGGCACTCAAATGAAATAAGGCACAAAAGAATACCAATTGATGTGCAAAAATGACCAAATGGTCAAAAACTTTAGGACTTACCAATGCTCAAATTCGGCAAAAGGGAGAAAAGGTTGAGAGAGTTTTCAAAACTTGCACAAACTAACAAAAATGACCAAAACAAGACTAAAATTCCTAGCCAAAACTATCACCAAAATTCGCTCCCCTATAGCCATATTGCCGTCCAAGTACATGGTCTTTAGGCCAAGATATTGTTTCAAAAAATTCTTCCTTGATTCATGCCTCATATCTTCACATTTTCCTTATTCTTTTGATACCCTTCCTTAAGTTCAAAATTTCCTTATTCCCTTGATATTTTAACCAAAAATAACAAGTCAACACCTTCCATAAAAGCTCTTGGCCGACACTTGCTATATTGGTGCATAAAAATTCAAAATAAAATTCACCTAGATGCTAAACATGGGATTCGAACCTTCAACCTCATGCACAAGCTCATGCGCCATCACCACTTGTCCAATAATTCATCTTATGCCTCACTTTGACACTTAAATTAATTTATGTGTCAAAGTCACTTAATCCACTTCCATAAATAATTTCTTAAAATTAATAATATTCCTTCTAAAAAATTTTAAACCCTTCTTCAGGACTATACTAACCACGAAAATAAATCAGAAAATTTTACTTTCTAGAATAATTACTCAAAGCACACATAGAAAATAAATTACTCAAATTTTCAGGGTGTTACATAAAAACTTGGGAATTGACACCCCTAAGGGAATATCTAGACAAGTGAGACTAAAAGGTAATATTGTTGTGAACCAATTCATTAGTCTTGGATTAAACGATGAGATCAGGAGATAAATCAGATTGATTCGTCTAAGTTGGTAAAATTGAGATCAAGAGATAAAATGGAGCCACTTAGTAATTTAAGTGATTTAAGTCCCTTATTCGAGGACTGGCAAACCACATCAAAATCAACCAACCACCGTTAGTCATTTATTGGTTAACCTCTTAGTTTGTACTCCTTACAATTTGGTCCCTAGATTAGCATATTTAATTTTCTTGCAAGTCTTTCTTATTACGATTTGTCGTACTATAAAATCATATCAGTAGTCGCTTAGACTCTATAGTGTGCGATATTTATCACTCAATCGCCACCTCTTTTGGGTTCAATCCTTGGAATACTCCAGTGTTCCATTGTAACCCTACAAATATTACAATTGACCTATACGCTTGTAGGAAAACTGCGATTTAGATTTGTTTTATACAAACATTTGTTTTATGTGCATGCGCGAACGCGGTCATGTATCACGATATCCAACTCCCAAAAGACCCTCAATTTCAAGACTGTCGTGGGTATCGCGATACTGCTGCCTGACATGGAGAAAAATGACTACAGAGGTAGTTTTTGTCCAACACCAAGAGAAATCAAAATACAATGTCCAGGGGCATTTTGGTCACTAAAAGTTAGGTTGTAAGCAGCTATTAAAAGTCACTTTTGGCTGAGAACAAGGAGGTTGTAGTTTTAGGTTAGAAAGATTTTTTCTTTTAGGGTTTTTCTTTCATCTTTTAGTTTAGGTTAGGTGTAGGATTTAGTTTTTCTGCAACTTCTTTATTTTCTTTGCATTTTCTTAGCTAGTTAAGTTAGTTGTTACTGTAACTTAGTTTTATTTACATGTTAAGGACCTCAAACTTAGTTGTAATCACTCTTTAATTTCTAGTTTAATGTTACATCATATTGCTTTCATTTCATTTGCAAAATATATATATATTAAATTTATTACTTTTTTGTTGTTTACATTGCTATTAGTTTACTTGTTTTTTTACATTTTTCAAGTAAAAATCCAATCTTTCATATTTTTATCAAGTTTTATGTTAATGGCTTTCATGGGTGTTTCTTTCATGTTTGTTAGCTTTAATATGGTAATGGGTAGCTAAACTCTAGGTGGTTGGTTGATGAAAATGTTGGGTAGTTGATTTTAGGTTTTAGGGACTAAATCGTAAAATTGGACTAAATCGAACAAACATCAAAACTTAAGATTGATGCCCCTAAGGGAATATCAAGATAAGTGAAATCAAGAGGTAATCTTAATGGACACCAATTCAATTGTCCCAGATTAGTCAGTGAGATCAAGAGATAAGACAGACTAATTTGTCTAATTTGTTAATGTTGAGACTAAGAGGTAAAATGGAACAAATTTAGGAATATTAGTGATTTAGATTCCTAATTCAAAGGTTAATTAACAACATGGAAATCAACCAACTGCTTCATGTTATCGTATTTGGTAGTTTTATATTATGTTTTATTTATAATTTAGTCATTTTCTGTTTTAGGTATTTAATTAGTTTAATTAACCTTTAAATTATGTTTTTCTGTAATATAGACATTGGTGAGTTGCTAACTAGACTCCTTTTTTGCAAGTTTGATTGAATAGAAATCAGTAAATCACTGACTCCTTTTGGTTTTATCCTTGGAATACTCTAGTATTCTATTGTAACACTATAAATATTACAACTGACCAGTCACACTTGCAGACACTGCACTTAGTATTTTTTTTTTATTGTTGTTTTTAGTGTTAATTTTCTCTCGTTGTTCGCGAGGGCGGTGAGAGGGAAATCAAGTTGTTGGACTCAAGTATTCACAAAGCAAACAAAATTAGTTAACTGTTTCTAGTGCTTGAAACCGTTTTTGAGCTACCTTTCGTTTGAACTCCAAACCGTCCTAAGCCTCAAAACATTACAAGCCTAGAAGACCTTTGCAACCCAAACTTTTCACTTGCACAACTATCTTGACTTGCTTGTGTTTGCTCTTATGAACACCTTTGATTTACTTTAAGTATTATATTGTATCTACATAGTTCAGTTTGATGGATAACACACTTGTACATATACTAATTTGAGTTGCCTCTAGATTTGTTAGCCTCCTGATCATTTAAACTAATTTTGTTTGCTTTGCGAATACTTGAGTTAACTAAATATCACTCTTAGGTTGCATGTGAGATAGTCTGAGTTCAAGTTCGATATTTTACTACCATGTTGCCTTTTTTGTGAATACTTGAGTCTAACAACTTAACCGCCCTCTCGCTGCCCTCGCGAACGATGGGAGGAAATCAACATTAAAAACAAAAATTGAATAAAATACTAAATGTAGTGCCTGTAAGTGTGATTGGTCAGTTGTAATATTTATAGTGTTATAACAGAACACCAGAGTGTTCGAAGGATCGAACCCAAATGAGTCAATGATTTAATGATTTCTATTCAATCAAACCTGCAAGAAAAGAGTCTAGTTAGCAACTCACTAATGTCTATATTACTAAAAAACATAATTTAAAGGTTAATTAAGTTAATTAATTACCTAAAACAGAAAATGACTAAATTATAAATAAAGCAAAATATAAAACTACCAAATATGATAACATGAAGCAGTTGGTTGATTTCCATGTTGTTAAATAACCTTTGAATTAGGAATCTAAATCGCTAATATTCCTAAATTGGTTCCATTTTACCTCTTAGCCTCAACATTAACAAATTAGACAAATTAGTTCGGTTTATCTCTCGATCTCACCGACTAACCTGGGACTAATGAATTGGTGCCCAATAACATTACCTCTCAGTCTCACTTATCTTGATATTCCCTTAACATTACCTCTCAGTCTCACTTATTTTGATATTCTTGTAACAGCCCGGTTTAGACCCTAGTCGGAACAGTGATTTTGGGACCACAAATCCGAGGTTAGAAAAATATTTTAATATTATTTTTGGTGTTTATAATATGTGATTGAGCATGTGTGAAAGTTCTGTGCGAAAATTTTATCGATTGTGTGCTTAATTAGCAAAAAGGACTTAATCGCATAAAATGTAAAAGTTGTGTGTTGATTGTTGAAGTGTTTATTTGGCATGGATTTCTAAATGAGAAGTCCTTAAGTTGTTAATAAACCCTTAAAAGAATGGATGGACAAAAATGGGCTTTAGTTGGTGGAAATTTAAATGAATTAAAAAAGGGCAAAAATGGTAAAATGATTATTAATGTTTGTATAATAAAACAAAAAGGAATTAAATGACCATTTATCATCCTATTTGACCAAAATTCACAAGAAAAGAAAATAAAATAAGCTTGTTAGGGTTCGGCACACATCTTGGGTAATTAAGGTATGTTTTGAGCTCGGTTTTTAGTGATTTTTACGTTTTTGTGATCGTTGCTTAGTGTTCTAAATAGCCCATGCTTTAATTTTGGAATTCGTTGGTGATTTTGAGATATGCCATTGATTAATGTTTGAGCTTTGTGAGAGTTGATGATGAAATATGAAAGATAGGTGAAAGATTAACATGTTTTGTCTTTGAATTTTTGGTAAAATTGAGTAATTTGGACTAAATTGTGAAAATAATATTTTGAAGGACTAAAATGTGAAATAAATGAAATATATGGGCTTGTATGAGCATAGGGAAAATCCAGCTAAGCATATGTGAATGGAGATTTTGTGTATTTTGTGATTTGACGAATTAGGGACTAAAGTGTTGAAATGTGAAAATGTGAGGGCTATTTTGTAAAATGCCCTAAATATGTGTGTGTGGACTAAATTGAATGAATTGGTGATTGAATGAGCTAAATTTTAATATGTATAGACCGAGAAAGGAGAGATTTGGATCGAGATCGAGGCAAAGACAAAGTACTCGATTGATCGGCTAGTCTCGGTATTTCGACGTCCGAGGTAAGTTCGGATATAATATGTGTTATTAAGTTTATGTTTAAGTGCTATGAAATGAATAATTATGTAATTATTGGATTAGAAATGTTATATGTAAAATTGAGAAAAGGTGGCACTAAGTGTGCGTAATTGAAATTAAGACAGAGGTGATTAGCACTGTGTGTGCAAAATAATAGAAGCTTCGGCTTTACTGATTGGCACTGTGTGTGCGATATCGAGTTAGAATCGGTTTAAAGAAAAGGCACTAAGTGTGCGATGATATTTAAGCTTCGGCTATGAATTTGGCACTAAGTGTGCGAATAAATCGAATGAATAACAAAGGTTGACCGAAATGATGTATTGAGCATTGAGTAGCATGAATGGTGATAAACTAAGTGTTGGCAAGGTACGTATTGAACCTATGTGGTTGATGAAATTGTAAATGGATTTATAAATGGTTGAATGAGTATATTAGCTATAGATGATATGGTACATATTTGTGAGTTGATCTATGTGATGGGTTAACTTTGTATATCGTAATTGTATTATTGGATTAAATGTATTATATTACGAACTTACTAAGCTCTAAAGCTTACTGTGTGAAGTGTTTCTCTATTTTACAGTGTCTTTAAAGCTAGCTCGGATTCGGGGATCGTCAGCGACTCAGTCACACTATCGGCTGTCTATTTTGGTACTTTTGGAAAGATGTGTATATATATATGTGGTATATGGCATGTATAGGCTATTGAATGTGGCATGTTTTGAGATGTATAAATCTTGCCATGAGATATGGTTTAAGCTTAAAAGTTGAATGATGTTAGTGTGTTTATGTATGGGTTATGTGAATGATGAATATGGTATGTTCCATGCTTAGATGATTGATGAAAATTGTGGTTTAAATGTGAAATGTGGTAAGGTTTATATGATGCTTGACCTATATGATTTGGGATGTAAAATTTGGTATTGTGGATGAACTTATTTGAGATGGAATTGAGTATGATTATAGATGGTATAGTAGATGATAAATTGGTGCTTGTATTGGTATGTTTTGGCTGCATTTGAGGTTTGATTTGGTATTGGTTTGATGCTTATAGGTGATCTCAAAGTGTGGATGGTAATTTGGCCTTGAAAATGGCCTATAATTACCCACACGGTTGAGCACACGGGCGTGTGGCTCGACCGTGTCATTCTAGTTGGTGAATTGATTCAAGTTAGACTCGACCACGGGCTGGACACACAGGCGTGTGACTGGCCGTGTGGTGCAAGTCAGGTCGTGTAAACAAGTCAGTATGTATGCCCTATTTTGCCACGGCTTGGACACACGGGCGTGTCCGAGGCCGTGTGAGGCACACAGCCTACCCACACAGGCGTGTGACCTCTGTAACTTAGAAAAATGTTTAAATTTCATAAATTTTCGTATGTGTTCGGTTTAGTCCCGACCCCATTCCAACTTGTAAATAGTCGAAAATATGCATAACAGGTAGGATAAATCATATAATGATTTGTAGTAATGGTGCAAGGTACTGAATCAGTACGTACCAAGTACATGGAACCTACATATCATGGCAATCGATTTGCAAATGGAACTTACATATCATGACAATCAAATGGTCCAAGGGAAGAAAAAAATTCCATCATTTTTGGACATTCAAGTCATGATTGAAGCATTTTGTTGTTGTAAGTCACTAGTCCAAATTAACAGCACATTCATGTACGAGAGATATAAGCATCACTTGTTGTTGGTTATTGCATAGGATGGTAATAAAAAAATCCTGCCAATAGCTTTGGCCATTGTTGAAAGAGAAACCATTGATGCTTGGGATTTTTTTTAACTAATTTGAGAATGCATGTTGTGCCGCAACCTAATATATGCATCATTTCTGATAGGGCACCCAGAATATAGATTGTAATTGACCGACGTGGAAGCCTATGGGATCGTGCACACCATAGGTATTGTATACGTCATATCATGTTAAATTAAATAGGCTAATTTCATAAGTATGTTGAATGGAGACATGTGATTAACATTGGTACATAGTAAATATTATTTTCTATATCATTCTTTAACATATACATTGTTTGGATTTATGGATATACTCTTTATTTTTTTGACAGGGTACAAGCTTGTCCAACATCGATTCCATGAAATGTTGGAGAACTTACGGGCTACAAATGAAAACGGTGCAAATTATCTCAATGAGATACCCAAAGAATAATGGACTCAATCATATTATGGACGTCTACGATACAAGCACATGACAATGAACCTAGCATAATGCATAAATTTCATATTGAGGAGGACGCGTCATTTTTCGATAACCTCAGTGGTCAAAGAAACATATTTCTGCTTATTAGCCTTGTTTCCAAAGCGAGTAGAAAAATATGTTGGGTAGATAGAGAGCAGCCACATTTGGTGTGAGGAAGTGATGAAAAATATTACAGAAAATGCAAAAAAAATGAACTCTATGTCTGTAGTGTGTCACTCGTGTTCAAATCAAATATTCTAGGTTACAAAGTTCCATAGACTCAACGAAGGTATTACGAGGGATCGTACCATGTATACTTGAGACAGAGGACTTAAGACTGTGGAAGATTTCAAGCACTTTAAATTCCACACGTATATGCAATTGTTGTATGTGCCTCGACACATCTGGATTGCATGAGTTATGTTGTTGAAGTGTACAAACTAAAACGCATATGTAAAGTATGGAAATCTAAATCCCCCACGGTCCCAAATGAAAGTATGTGGTTGCCTGTTGTGAGTGCTCCATTTGAGTTGCTATCGAATATTACGTTGCATCGCAAGCCAAAAATTCGATCGAATTCTAGTTAGATACACAACAATATGGATATTCGGGAGAAGATAGATCAATTGAGGTTATGCAGTTATTCTAGGAACCCTAGGCATGGTAGGACAACATGTCCACACTTGGAGGGAACATTGAGGAGACGACCAAATTTTTTAAAAAAAAAATCATTTTTGGTTAAATTGTAAATAAATATATTGTTGATGTAGAAATGCAATACAATGCAGACAATTTTTAAATTCTTTTCATAAATTGTAAATAAGTATATTATTGATGTAAAAAATAAACAAACACGTTTTTGATAAAATGTGAATAAGTATATTATGGATGGAAAATTTTAATACAAACTAAATGATGATTTACATGAGAAAATTTTAAAATTCAAAAATCTTATTCGTCGTTGGTCCGAATGGATGCCACAACCCGGTGGGTGTTGGTTACGAGAGGATTTCGTCGTAGTTGGGTTCTGGCTAACCATCTTCATCTTCATCTTGTTCTTTTGTGCTAGAATACATTTGCATTCTAGGTCCCATTGTATATCTTCGGTGGTATTAATAGGTTGTTGCAAAGATGACCTATCTCCGAAGAACAGTGATGTCGGGGGTGTTTACGACACTATCGGTGGACAAGTATATGGTGTCAGATAACCCGACTATGGATAGAATACTAGAATTGTAGGCGGTGGTGAATACAATGGTGTTGTTAACGACTGTGGCGTGTAATATGCTCTTGTGGATGGAGGTGGTGCAAAAAATATTCCTAGAGAAAGTGTTGATGCATGGTATGGTGGTGCATAATTTGGTGCTTGTGTAAAAAATATGGGGTTAGCAAAAGCACCAAAAAAATATGAACCATACTGACCGGGAGATGGTGCACTCATCAGTATAGTATTTAGGGTTAGAATTGATGATGATAAACCTGGTGCATGTACTCTCGATCACAGCCTCATATGGGGTCGTGTTGGCATTCTACGATGAATTTGTCCACTCCTTTCCTCCTCTAACAATAGATATAACTTACTGTGAAGTCTAAACCATGTCATATGATCCAAAGAGGTTGTCAAATCTATTCAGACAATTGGTTCACGCATAGTTATGAAATCGTACCTATGTTTCCATATGTAGATATATTTGGCATAGAATTTAGGCCAATCTTCATTGGTTTTCCCCCTCAAGTCAATCTTCTGAAGTTCATCGAGCTCTTGAGGTGACTGCGAAACATTTTGCATAAACTTGAACTGGCGCATCACTTAATCAGATTCATGCATCTTAACCATTGCAAAAACTATCAACAGCACTTTGACGTGCCAGACATTGCAATTCAACAAAAATTTGATCGAGATGCATTCTTGAATTTTCGGATCAAAGTATGGCATTCATTCAAACTACAATATAAAATTATCAATTTTATTATGTACCTAATATTAAATTTCAAATCCTAATGTAAATATTATATAATTGAAAATTTCAAAAACTAACCTCAATTTCTAATCGTTTATCTAACAATAGTTGGATATCCTCAAGCTTGTTCGGTATACCCGTATGACACACGTCATTGTTCCACCTATTCATATGATAACTATATTATTAAATAAATCTTACCTTATTATGAGTGGGAATTAATAAGGGAAGTTTACTTGAAGATGTAAAAATGGTAGGCGATACCATGCCCGTGACTGAAGAATAAGTATGCAACTATCGATTTAATTTTTTTATGCTTTCATTGCCCGACACATCTTTGGGAACAATGTCACCAACATAGTTGATCCTCAACTAAGTCACCCGGCTTATTTTAAGTCGACCAGTTGTAGGAGCCACATTAAATGTACCAGATTTCGAGATTTATTTGGCATTAGAAGACCCTCAATTAACCTCAAATGAATACTCACGCGAATTATTGTCTTTCAATCGCACTAGAGAAGTTGTCGAGATGTGAGAAATTGTCTTCTAACCATTTCATTTCTATCCGGCTACCACTCAACTTGTTTGGCACCTTGTCTAAAATTGTGCTCCAATCGCCAACGTGTACTACCCCCGTAATGATTGACCCATCTGTAACACCCCTAACCCGTACCAGTCACCGGAATAGGGTTACGGAGCGTTACCAAAAATTTTCAGAACATTTACAGACATTTCATGATAATCACTATTCTTTTACCGAGATTATACATAACGCCCCTTAAATGGGCCCTCGAGGCCCAATACAAGCATCAGGAATGAGTCGGGACTTAATCGGGACCTCTAAGAATTTTTCGTAAAATTACAAAATTTTTCTAAGGTGCAGGGCTCACACGCCCGTGTGGTCCAAGGGACACGCCTGTGTGACCCTGGGACACACCCGTACTACAGGCCGTGTTCGACCCCGTGTAACTCTCTGACTTGTGCACACGGTCATGCCACACGCCCGTGTGCTAGGCCGTGTGGTTAATTAATTCAATTCGAAATTAGATGCAGGTTTCACACGGTCAAGACACAAGCCCGTGTTCTAGGCCATGTAGAACACACGGCTGATACACACGCCCGTGTCTCTTCCCGTGTGCTCAATTCTGAGCATTCTGTTTCTCAAAATTAAGGTGCATGAGACACACGGCCTGACTACACGCCCATATACACACGCCCGTGTGGACAAAATAAAGCCATTTCTAACTTCATTTTTCACCCAAAATCACACCCAATACCTGCACTTGAAACACACATCCAATACCAACCAATTCGAGCATTCAAATTGAACAAGTTCCATCATTCATCAAGGCATACCATTACAAGCACAAGTGTTTACAAACTTACCTTGGTTTAACTTAGGCAATAACAACATTTGATCCCATATACTTAACATAACACATGTGTATATATATCATAATAACCTACTTAGTTATGCCAAAATGAACCATTACTAGCCATTCCAATGGCTAGGTTACAAAACATCATTTTCAAGCCACCTATTGCCAAGTTTTCCTATACATGCCATTGTAACCATAATTGCTTTACCATATTGTACCGGCATGGGCCGATGGATAGTGTGAGTGATACCCGCCAAGCTTCCATTCCAACGAGCTTCCAATTTACTCTAAAACTGGGTAATAAAACTAAGTAAGCATTACATGCTTAGTAAGTTCGTATAACATGGTACTTAACTTACCATTCATTCTATTTTGAGGTAACTATGTAAGGCATATTCAATCAATTTGACCTCAAGCCCTACACACATCCTCATTGCCCTTGTTAGTCATATATTCCATAATAACATCAAAACATATATGGGCTCAACAACAATCAAGTTTCCAAGCACATATGCTTTCTACAACATGTATTCATTCAACATGCATGATTCATCTCATTATTACAAGTATAATATCATAATAGCTCATTTTGAGTTCAGATAATTTTATATCAGAACTTCAATCATATTACTCGGAATATCAAGGTCACGATTAGTACACTCAGGGTGTACAAGTCTATAATCAAGAATGAACATATATTCATCAAATAAAGTCCATGTACAAATATCATCATCTCATGTTTTCATATATCATTTGTCATGTATCATCATTTTCTTATACTTCAGGCCGATATGTGTAATAACTCATTTCTTATTTGTATCTTCACATGTCAAGAACTTTTACCTGTTGAATTTATTCGAAATATTGATGGATACACAGGTAGTACACTCGAGGTGTACAAATTAGAATCTGTCAATTCATGTCCAATGGTACCCATAAGGTACTATTTCAGAGAGTACACTCTCGAGCCACATATATAAAAACAACAGGATTACTAGTCCAGGCTAAATCCTTTTTATGACATATGCTCTAAAGAGCTTGATCTGGATTACCCGTCTAGGCTAAATCCAATCCATAACATATGCTTGAGAGGACTTATATCAGGATTACCCGTCCGAGCTAAATCCTTTTAGATATGATGTCAATAGGATTACTCGACCAAGCTAAATCCCTCCAGCAACAAATGTAGGGCCTCATTCATTTCGAGAAATCACATATCCATCGATTTTTCCATTTTATTCAACCGGGATTTAAACATTTTTCTCAAGCATTATCGGGCATGTGATTATTTCATACATCCACAATATTCATATAATTCAAATAAACACATTCCACATTCATTTCAAGCATATAAGTAACATTCTCATCGTTTATCCTTTATCATCTATCGGGCATTATCATTTAATTTAAACATTTTCATTTATCGGGTTTGATCGGATATGTAATCATTTCACATATTTATGATATTTATGCAATTTACATAAACACAATCAATGCAAGCATGTAAATAAACACAATTTAGTTACACGAACTTACCTCGACAAATGTTCGTGTACATAACATCTACTAATCCGAAATTTCCTCTTTTCCTCGTTCTAGCTCCGAATTCGGTCTATCCGAATCTATACGAGTAAATTTTACATCAATTTATCATATTTCACATTCAAGTGAACTCAATTTTCATTCTAGGCAAAATTACTATTTTGCCCCTAACTTTTCTATAAATTCTAATTTCGTCCCTAGGCTCGGAAAATGAAATTTATGCAATTTACTCCCTATTCCAAGCCTAACTAAAATCCCATCTCAAAATTTACAGCACATGTATTCATGTTTAGTCCTAAATCATGTTTTCATCAAAAATTGCTTTGTAAAAGTTGTCTATGTAACACCCATATCCCGTGTCCGTCGTCGGATTATGGTTAAGAGCATTACCGAACAAATCGGAAACAATTTACAGAAATTCATACACGCATTCATCATTCTCAAGCATAGTGTCCCTTAATACGGTCATCGAGACCTTAAACATGCTTATAAACCGGGTCGGGACTAAATTGAATCACTTACAAAATTTCATGGAAATTTAAAACTTTTCTAAAGTACAGGGGATACACGCCCGTGGGAGGAAACCGTGTGCCCTCCACGACTGCTAGACACCCCCGTGTGTCCTCCTCGTGGTCGAATCTGACTTAAGTTCCACGGCCACCAAGCACGCCCGTGTGCCATGGCCATGGTCGAAACTGACTTACCTTCCACGGCCACCAAGCACGCCTGTGTGCTCAGGCCGTGGTCGATTCTCGCCAAGAATCACACGGCTACTAGACGTAAGGCACGCCCGTGTACCACGGCGTGGTCTATTCTCGTTGAAATCCACACGGCTACTAGACACGTTCGGTGTGCCAAGGCCGTGTGCCCTTAAGCTAGCTCTCGACTTCCTCACACGGTCACTAGGCACGCCCGTGTACCCTGACCATGTGACATTATAGGCCATTTTCAAGGCCAAAATGCCACCCATTTAGGTCTCACCTATAAGCAACATTTACTAACACTTATCTTGCATATTTCACAACCAATAACACACCAAACAACCATTCTATCAATACATACAATACTCATTTCATTCATGCCAACTTTCAAGACAAAACATATATATAACTAAGGCATATTTCATTCATTTACCTACCCAAAAATCTTGACCATTTCATGAGCATTAAACCATACCAAAATAACTACACATACCACATTCATCAAGGCACAATTTGAACCAATAATTAGCCACATCTCATGACCAAGTCTATACATCAACTTATAACAAAAACTAGCCTATACATGCCATATATATATATATATACATTTCCAAAGTGTACCAAAATGATTTTAGAAGTGTGATGACGACCCGTGTGTGATTCAGAGCCTTCATAGCTTTGACGACCTATAAAGCAGAGAAAACACACACAGAGTAAGCTTTCCAAAAGCTTAGTAAGTCATATACAAATGAACATAACATGAAAGACATATATGTACACATAAGTACATTATTCCATTTAAAGTTTTTAACAACAATCACATAATGCTTTGATTTCATGTACTTAGCCATATTTACCACATTCATCAACTTAAAAATTCTTACAAATACAAGGCTCTTTCATGCTTATTTCCACATATCATATCATTATCCCAACATACATTCTCATCATAGTAAGATCATATGGATACTTACCTTATATACACACTTGGTGTATAAGTCAACGTACCTGAAACGGATTCTCTATTTACATAACCATTCGGATCATAGACTTGCCCGTTGAACCGTAAGGAATCTAGTGGGATGCTCAGAAACTCGGAATAGTCATACAATGCCAACGTCCCAGACGAGGTCTTATATGCACTTGGATATCGATACCAC
The DNA here is from genome assembly GCA_025698515.1 of Gossypium sturtianum. Taxonomy (NCBI): domain Eukaryota; kingdom Viridiplantae; phylum Streptophyta; class Magnoliopsida; order Malvales; family Malvaceae; genus Gossypium; species Gossypium sturtianum. The sequence continues at coordinate 45,076,469 of CM046953.1, read as the reverse complement.
TGTCCCAGACAGGGTCTTACACGAATCAATACGATACCGATGTCCCAGACATGGTCTTACACATAAAGCTCATAACGATGCCAACGTCCCAGACGTGGTCTTACACATAAATCTCATATCGATGTCGATGTCCCAGACATGGTCTTACACGAAATCTCAAATCAACGCCAACATCCCAGATGTGGTCTTACACGATAAAACAGAACAGATATCTATGTCATGACATAGCTAATCCTATCTATTCTTAGGCTCGCACGGGACTTTTCGAACATTGTCGTTATATCGACCTTATCTCGAAATTCATATGCATAACCTCTCATAAGTATCCATCGTCAACATTAGTCATATGAACAAATATAATTTCATACAAGTATGTTTATTTGCATAGTGACTTACCTCGGATTCGATTTATCGGGAATGGAAACGGCTACTCGATTACTTTCGCTTTCCCACGATCTAAGTCTGTTTTCCTCGGTTCTTGATCTAAACATATTCAGAATTAACCCTTTTATTCACTATTTCATTCAATTCAATCCATACACACATATTTAGGGCTATTTACAAATTAACCCTCACATTTTCACATTCAGACAATTTAGTCCAATTTTCTCAAAACATCAAATATACACAATTTGTTCACACATATGCATAGCCGAACTTCCCTAGGGACTATATAAGTCCAAATATTTCATCAAATTCACAAATTAGTCCTCCAAAATAATATTTTCACAATTTAGCCCTATTTAGCTAAATTCACCAAAACTTCAAGAATAAAACATGTTCATCTAGCTCAAATCTTTCATTTATCAACTAAACTCATTTTAAAACTCAACATATCAACAATGGCATCTCACACAAACATCATCAATACTCAAAATTAGTACATGGGTTTGATAGCTCTCGAAGCAACGATTACAAAAACATAGAAATTATCAAAAATGGATCGAAATCTAACCTTGAATTTAAGCTTGAATGTGCCGAAAATACAAAGCTTCAAAGCTTTCTTTTTCTTTCCAAAATTCGGTGGAAAATGCATGAATGAATGCTTATTTTCATGCCAATTTTTATTAATAATACATTAATAAACAATTTCCCATTTTAGCCATATAAAACAAAATTTTTATAACATAAATGACAAGGTCATTTTTTACCATAACCACCCACTATCTAAATAGTGGTTCAATTGCCATTTAAGGCCATAACTTTAAAAAGCCACAACACATTAGTACATAAACAAATAGCATACAACTTTCACATTTAATGCAAATCAATCCTTTGCTCAAATTAAACACACAAACGAACAAATTAGCTTATGAAATGTAACACCCCATACCCGAGTCCGAGGCTTAGACCGGATACGAGATATTACTATGCTTTAACTTGCTTAATCATGCACTTACAGACTGTAAAATTTTGTTCCGAATTAAAAACTTTTCTTTCTCAGTCTAATCATACATTTCATGGGCCTACAAGGCCTTATACGCGTATATAAAAACTTTCGGAACTTAATCGGAAACTTTTCTTTAAAGCAAGAGGTCACACGCCCATGTGGTTTGGGACACACCCGGCACCCCCTTTCACGCCCCTGTCTTTTGGACCGTGGTCGACACTGACTAATTACACACGCCCTGACACGCCCGTGGACTTAGACCGTGTACTATACCTTTATATACTTGACTTATTACACACGGTAGGCGCACGCCCATGTTCTAATCGTGTGTCATGCACGCAGCTTCAACACACGGCCGTGGGATTAACCCGTGGCCTATTCTGACTTATGAGACTAAGGTGCAGGTTACGCACGGCCTAGACACACGCCCGTGTGTTAAACCGTGTGGACACTTAGAAGCTATCTACCAAGCCTTTTCTTACTCTCAACTGCATACATTCATATACTTCTTCAAAACATTCTCAAAACATCAATTGAAACACATAAATTAACACGTTTGGTTCATGAAAATAAAGTTTTCCTCTCATACACTTGGGAGAATTGTTCCCACAACATTTACGATAACTTAAACCATCATAAATGGCTATACACAACCATACTATGAATACTCTTTGGCCAACAATATTTGGCTACCACAATTAGACTTCATCAACTTTAAACGAATTCCTATACATGCCCTGACTCCTAAGGACTTGATACCTCATACTGTGTGTCTGCTCGATAGTGTGAAAACATCTCCGGCGATCTTCAACCCGAGCTAAGTAATAAAACCTATAAGAGATGAGAAAAGTAAAGGAGTAAGCAATAATGCTTAGTAAGTTCATCTGTATAATTTGACAAATATTGATATTCACTGAATATACATAACCCCAAGGCAATATGTTGAGTTTTTCTCATCAACTCATGGTTACTTACTCAATTATTCTTGAATCTTACTCATTCTATCTCTTACCACATTTCTACCATGCCACAAGCCAATTCGCTCATTTAATTAGCATACATTCCTGCACTGATCATCACAAGATCATACAAAACAACACATCAAGCATTTTCAATAAGTCGCTCATACTACTAATATCTCGGTGGTTACGCACCTAGCCCACCATTGAATCTCTTATAATGTGGTATCGCACACAGCCCACCAATCATTTATACCTATGGTGATTTCGCACTTAGCTCACCAATTATTTATAAGCGATGGTATCGCACACAGCCCATCGATTACTAATCAATCAGGTGGTAATGCACACAGCCCACAAATAAATAATATAGTTGATGGTATCGCACACAGCCCATCACTAACCATCAATAAGGGGATATCGCACATAGCTCACCGTTATTTACATTCTTGGATAAAAATCCACAAGTATATCTTTATTTCAAATGTTCATTCGAGAACATCCTCACATGCTTCTATTCTTACTTAACTTTCTACGATACTCGTTATCATTCACACAGTACATCAATAAATCTGTCTCATGCAACTAAGGTGCATCAACTACACATACCCCACTAGGGGTTCATTATATATTGAATTCATCTTAATTCAGTTCTACACATACTTGTGCTACTCATGGTACAACCACATACATTCAACATATACATTGAATCATTCGAATTGTTAAATAACTCTCTTGAGTCTCATGCACATAGTTCTCATTATCATCATACCCCAATTGGGTCTTACATACACTAACATATCGATGCCACATCCCTGACATGGTCTTATACGAATTCTTACACCGAGGCCATATTCCAATATGGTCTTACTCGGGACTTTAACCATCATCCTATCATGCTATACACCTTTCTCATTACTCTAAATTCAATTACATTGACATCTCCTCAAGAGATATTTCATACATTCATATAGTAATATACATTCCATACAACTTTGGAATACTAAATTAGCTCATACGTAATGGCAACATTTGCACATGAACTTACCTCGATGTCGAAAGAGCCGAGAAGGACCTTTTGCCCATATTTCTCTTTTCATCCGTTCTAGGTCCGAAACTCGTTTTCTTTGATCTAGAACAATGGAATTTACTGATTTAATCACTTATAAATCATAAAACACCACAATCTACAATTTAGGCAAAAATGACTATTTTGCCCCTACACTTTGGCAAAATTATGATTTTGCCCCTAGGCTCGTAAATAAATTTTCATCACATTTTCTTGTTAATCAAGCCTAGCTGAACATTTAATCCTCTTACAACTATTTTCAATTCCATCAATTTCATGCTTAAATGAACAAATTACAGCTTTTGCATTTTAGTCCCAATTAGGTGTTTTCATGACAACACATTTCACAAAAGTTGTTTCTCATCATCCTATCTTTCATTTTCTTCCATAAAAACTCATCAAACAACATGAACTCTATCATGGCAAGTCCCTAGACTTTCAACCATATTGCAAACTAGTCCCCTCTTTAGAAAGCTTAAGCTTTGGGGACTCCAAAAGTACAATTTTCTTCAAGAAATACCATCAAAATCACTTACTTGTGAGGAGAAATGCTTGCTGAAATTTTAAGCTTCCAAACCCCTCTCATGGCTGATATTTTCGGTTGGAGAAGAAAGAGAAATAAAAAGATGATAACTTTTACTTATATCATCTTATTTTATTTCTTTTTCCAACTAATATCACCAACTAAACATCATAATAAATGCACTTGTCCCCTATGCATTATTATGGCCGGTCAACTCACTTAGACAAGGCCAAATTGCACATTTGGGACTTCCAATTAATAAACCATAGCTATTTGGTACCTCTAGGAAATAAAATAGAACTTTCGCACTTTTTGTGATTTAGTCCTTTTTCTCAATTTAGCTAGAAATCGCTAAAATTAAGGCACCAAAATTTTCATGCATCCTTATAAACATGTTATAACTCATGACATAACATGAAAATAATTTTCTCTAACCTCGAATTAGTGATTCCGAGATCACTGTTCCAACTAGCCCCTAAATCGGGCTGTTACATGAAACTTTAACACATGCTTAATCACTCATCGATGTCACAGAAATTAATAATAAAATATTATACGAACTCGGATTTGTGGTCCCGAAACCACTGTTCCGACTAGGGTATAAACCGGACTGTTACAGTCTATCTATCAACAACCTTTCATTTTCTACCATAAATTTCTAATTTTCAGCATATACATCCATGACCCATTTTCCATACTTTGATAAATTTACAAATTGATCCCCAAAATAGATAGATTAAGCTATCCTGATTCCAAAAATATCAAAATTACTAAAAATGGGACAAGAAAACTTACCCAATTTGGCCAAGAAAGTTTCTTCTCTCTCTCCTAGGGTTTTCATGTTTTATTTTGGGGAAGAAGATGATAAAAATGATTTTTATTTCTATTTAATTAATTTATCATCTTTAATAATTTTGATTTCCAATTTAGTCCTTAGCCTTTTTCTCATTTTCCATGGATGAATCATCCAAAAATATCTACTAACTTTTTATTAATGGTCTAATTACCATATAAGGACCTCAAGTTTTGAATTCCATAGCTATTTAATCCTTATAGCTACTAGAATTCAACTTTTGCATTTTATGCAATTTAGTCCTTTCCCTAATTAAACACCTAATCGATAAAATTTTCGTATCAAAATTTTCACATGAATTTTCTAACATAATACGGACCATATAATAAAATAAAAATAAATTTTATTTTCGGCTCGGATTTGAGGTCCTAAAACCACTGTTCTGATTTCACCGAAATTGGGTTGTTACACCATCAACCGGTAAATCAAATTATAATGCTACATCCTCGAGTGTAATTGTACACTCACTGCACAGAAGATGAAATGTGTGTCTCGGGTCTCATCTTTCCATCAAAGCGCTAATAAGTGTGGGCTCCAATTTAGTCCCCCCGAGCATACGAGAGACGTGCAAAAATCTCGCCTCTTGCAAGTGTTGTTCAATGACACGCAATGCCCTCGCACTTAAATTGTGTATATACGTCTCAATAATTCGATTCTTCGGTCTAATTATATAAACATTAAAAAAAGTAAAAAAAATAATAATATTAACAATTTAATAATTATATTAATTAAAATAAAAAATGTAATAATGTTTTTGTACCGTTTGTAATTGGATGTCGGAAATGTGTTTGTGATCCAAATGAATAAGAGACATGGTCATTTTTAAATTTATGAAAATCAAAGAAGTACAAAATATAATATCGAGACAAGAAGAATTTGAGAGAAATTGAATGAAAGAATTGAGAATAAAATAGTTGAGAGAATTGAGAGAATAGATGAATAGGATTGAGAGGATTGAGAGAATAGGATTTGAATGAAAAAGAAAGAAAATGAGTTGGGTATATATACTAAATAAACTAGCTGTTAGAAAAAAAAATTCTAGTTGTTTGAAAAAAAACGTTGGAAAAAAAATTAAAGTAGTCATTGGGTTCTAGCCGTTAGATTTTTTGACCGTTAGAAAAATTACTGTTGGACAAAAAAGCATTTAGTAAGAAGCATTTTCAGCTGAGATGGAAGCAGAAAGACTAAAAGTAGGTCCTATAGGGCACTAGAATGTGAGTAATTTAAAATTCGATATATTTAATAGACAACTTGACTTAAAAGAAACAAAGAAAAACATGAATATTTTTTTAATGTGATTTTTTCTTTGGTTTGAAGGCCAATTTACCAGAAAATACCAATTTTTAACAAAATTTATGAAAAAGTACCTAAAAAATAATTATTTACCGGAAATGGCCATTTCCCCCGAAAACGCATCCACGTCAACGCGTTTTCAGGGGATGAACCAGGAAAGCGCGTCCACAAGGGAGCGCTTTGTGCCACATCTGCAAAAAACGTGTCCTTGAGGGCGCGCTTTGCGATGTGGCACAAAGCGCTCCCTCGTGGACGCGCTTTTGCCCCGATGGGTTTTTCAGTTGTTTTTATGGTTTTAAGGCTACGGTTTAGGGTTTTTTAAGGTTTTAGGGTTTAGGGTTTTTAGGGGAAAATTAATGAACTAGATTTTAGGGTTAATTAATTAAAATAATTTTAGGTTTAGGGTTTTGGGAAAAATATATCAGTAAAAAAAATTATTTGAATTTTTTTCTGATAGTATCTGGCAAAATAATTTTGAGAAGACGTTTACAACAAATAGTGACCAAAATGCTTCAAGCGAGATGCACTTTGTCGATGAAATCTTGAAAAAAGCTCCCACGTGGGCGCTCTTTTGCTCTGATAGTCTCTGGCAAAATAATTTTGAGAAGACGTTTACGAACAAATAGTGACCAAAACGCTTCAAGCGGGATGCATTGTCGGCAAAGAGTACCAAAAAGCTCCCACGTGGATGCTCTTTTTGCTACTGATAGTCTCTCGCAAAATAATTTTGAGAAGACGTTTACGAACAAATAGTGACCAAAATGCTTCAAGCGGGATGCACTGCCGGCAAGAGTCTGAAAAAGCTCCCACGTGGGCGCTTATTTTGCTACACATGAGTCTCTGGCAATCCTTTTTTTGAGAAGACGTTTACAACAAATAGTGACCAAAACGCTTCAAGCAGATGCATTTGTCAACAAGAGTACTGAAAAAAGCTCCCACGTGGGCGCTCTTTTGCTCTGATGAGTCTCGCAATCCTTAGACTATAAATGAGCCAAATTTCATTCTCGGGTTGCATAATAGAAATTGAGGCAAAAGTAAAATAGAAACTCAAGATGAGTGAATGTATTAGTGCTGTTATTTACTATGATGGTGAGGTTTGTGATACCAAAAATGGTGTTATTTTTTTATCGGAGAACACAGCGCGACTGGTTTTTAATCGGAACATAGATTTGACAGAACTTCACAAAAGAATTAGGCATAAAATCTTTGGAACAACGCCAATGAAAGTTCAGTCTATTAAGTATAGATTTTGTGCTTCGGTTGATCCCGTGAGACATGACTCATTCGACATCAAAGGTCCTCAGAGCTTGGAGGCAATGGTGGAGACTCATCTTGCCAGTGGATCACCCTATCTTGAGGTATATGTACAATTTTCATCACCAAGTGACCTTCCTTCGACTTCAACATCTACTGTTGTTCGAGGGGAATACACGACCCCAAGCCGACACTGCTTAGTGGGAGGCGAGAATCTGAAGCGCTTTGTGTTTGGTGGTAGTATGGAAAATGCAACCCCTGCACGACACTCGGTTGGTGGATGGGACATGCATATCCTTCCTTCAACGTTCAATGCTAGAAATACGTATTGGGAAACGTCATCAACTTCTAGTGGTTGGCAATCCACATATGATTGGGAATGTTACGAAAGTTGTTTAAGAAGGGATAATGTACTCCCCACGACATCCACCGGCGAGGGGCCCTCGTTCATTGCAGATGATGGTGGGTCGGATGATAAGTCCGATGTGGATCCACCTCGAGAGCCCGGCCCCGATGGTGCAGAAGTTGCATTATTTTCTGAACCGGAGCCTGTTCCAACCATACCTGAAGATGTTGAAGGCGGTTCAGATGAAGAAGAAGAAGATTCGCGATTCAGGGCGTACTCGCCTCCAGCCCACATGCATAATGTCGATCTATCTCAAGACAATGCATTGGAGTTTCCTGAACTACCACACAGAAGGCGTGGCCGTACAAGTTTGTCGTTGGATTCGGGCGAATTAGAAGTTGGTAAAGAGTTTTCCAACAAGGATACTTTTCTTGGTGCATTGAAACAATATAGTATCAAGAACGGGGTTAACTACAACGTGGTTAAATCCAAACTCGATAAGTACGATGCCAAGTATGCAGTGCAAGACGGTACATGTTCATGGAAAATCATGGCCTCGTTGAGGAAAAGGACAGGCTTGTGGGAGATTAAAAAGTACAAAGGTCCACATACATGTCTTGCCGGTACAGTATCACTAGGTGTTCAAGGTTTTTGAATAATACTGATATTACGTAATATTGCATTATTTAACGTGATTTCCGTTGATGTGTGTTTCACAAGATCACCCAAGATGGATTCAGAGATATTGGTGACTTAATAATACCGACGGTGAAGGCGGATCCCAAGACTACAAAGCAGGCCTTAATTGGCAATATTCGTAGCCAATTGGGGTACACGCCTCTTCTGGGAAGACTTGGATAGCTAAGCGAAGGCATTGGAAAAGTTGCATGGTCGGTGGGGCGCTTCATATAATAAAGTGTGGCAGTGGTGTCAGGTGCTGGAGAGATATGTCCCAGGCAGCATAACAGACCTTGAAACGGAACCTACGTACTACAACGATCTATTGCTCCGTGGATGCCAAGTGTTCAAGCGTCTGTTCTTGACACTTAAGCAATGCCGAGACGCATTTCTATACTGCAAGCCATTGGTACAAATTGACGGTACCTTTATGTATGGTAGATATACGCATCGGCTATTGCTAGCTATGGCACAGGATGGCAGTGGGAGAATCCTTCCAATTGCATTTGCAATAACACCGGGGGAGTCAGCTGATGACTGGGATTTCTTTCTATCTAGGTTAAGGAGGCATGTCTGCCCCCAACCTGATATATGCGTTATATCGGATCGGGGCCCTGGAATACTAGCCACAATAGAGCGACAGGGAAGCCTTTGGCATCGCACACACCATCGATATTGCCTAAGGCATGTTGCGTCCAACTACCACGGGCAACATCGATCTACAAGTGAACGACGGCAAGTGACCAACATGGGTATGTAATATCTATTAATATAATTTCATTTGTAATATTCAATTTATTCTTAATTGAAGAGTGGTATGTAATATTCGCTATCAACTTATATTGGCAGGGTACAAGATCAATAAGGACCGTTTTCATGAGATGTTGGCGAATTTGCGCTCAGTTAACGAACAAGGCGCAAACTACCTATGCAGCATACCTTTCAAACAGTGGACACAAGCATACGACGGCGGCCTACGATATGGTCATATGACCTCAAACCTGGACGAGTGCATAAATTCTGTTCTAAAAGGAACGCATCATTTACTGATAACATTGGTTGTACGAGAGACATATTTTCGTTTAGCGGCACTATTTTCGAAGCGAGCAGCGAATTATAAAGGCCAAATGCAAGGAGGCCATGTATGGTGCGCGAAGGTATTGCGAGAAATTAACAAGGGGAAGGCACGGGCCAACACCATGCACATAGTGTGTCACGATCGCGACAACCTATGGTTTCGTGTGACGGAGTTTGACAGACCGAACCAAGGTATTGTTGGCGGGCACTATCGTGTACACTTGAGAAATAGGACCTGCGACTGTGGGATATTTGATGCACTTCGTTATCCATGCGCCTCGTGCGATCCCTTATGCGACGGCGACCTATAGATCGGCTGGCCAGTCGGAGTAGTCGGGAACGGACTCGAACTGGGCCATGCATTCCAACCTACCATGGGACTGGGAAAAGGAAACATATAAGGGTTAGGATACGTATAAGGGCTAGCGTACGCACTTAGCATAATCTAAAAAGGCTGTGATTTTGGTGTCGTCGGCTGAAGTGTTGGGCCCAGTGACTGTGTGGGCGCTGTTTATGGGCCCGGTGGTTGTGTCGGCGCTGTTGATGGTCCCGTCTCATCACCCCTTCTCCTTAGATTTAAAGGGCCCCGTCGTTCCCTTTGTTCACGAAGTTGTCGTTGCCTCTCCTCTTCCAACAATAAATACGGCTTGCCATGGATCCTAAACCATGGCATGTATTCCGGCACGCACGCTAACTCAGGAACGATGATCGGTTCTCGAGTAGGTATATAATCATACCGGTTTTCCCACATTTCGATATACGCTGACCAAAATCTTGGCCAATCCGTATGCAACTGTCGTAAGTCGACTTTGTGCTCATCATCGAACACCTCAGGTTCCACAGGAATCGGTTGTCAGAATCCAAATTGACGCAGAACCCGATCTGATTGGTGCATCTCCACGGTGGCATAGTTGACCAATAGCACCTTCACATGCCAAATGTTCGGATTTTGAAAGAACTCTTCTGGAATTACTGCCCGAATTGACGGGTCCTCGTATGGTGTCCATTCAAACTATATTAACATGATAAAAATATTAGTTATATACTAAATACTAAATATTAAATACTAAATACTAAATACTAAATACTAAATACTACATACTAAATACTAAATATTAAATACTAAATACTAAATACGAAATGACTATTTTATTACGAAAATATATTTTATTTAATACTTACTTGTACTTCCGACCGTTGCTCTAATAGAAGCCGTTTATCTTCAAGCGATGTAGGTATTCCAACATAACTCGCCGAATGGTTCCACCTAATTAAATAAATTTTTAGCATACAATTATATTTTAAATCAACGTAATAATTGTAAAAACTAATATTAAATTTACCTCGTTATGAGTGGCAATGTATATGGGTGGTCAACTCGATGACGTAAAAATGGAAATCGAAATCGTGCCCATGATTGCAGTAGTGATAGGCAACCTCCGATTTTCACTTTATTCGGTCGCGTCGCCCCACACATCTCCCGATACAATTTTGCTAGCACGGCAGACCCCCAACTCAATTCACCGACTGCTATAAAATTAACGAGTTTCAGCAGCCATCTCAGATGTACGAGGTTTCGTGACAAGTCCGGCATCAGATAGCCTCCAATCATCTCAAGAATGTATGCCCGAGCATACCGTATTCTTTCTATTTCGGTCGAATCATTATCCGGCTCTGGGAATGTGTCTCGTAACCAGCCCATCTCGATCCGACCTCCATAATTGTTATCCGGAATAGCACCCAAAAGCGCGTAGCATACGGCTCCCCAATCGCCAGAAGTTGCGGACCCGGTGACTACGTATCCATCCACAGACAATCCTAATTGCAAATGCACGTCTTCCAGAGTGATAGTACACTCTCTGCATGGAAGATGGAAAGTGTGCATCTCGGGTCTCCACCTCTCTATCAACGCACTGATTAACTTCGGATCCAACTTGCACCCCCGGCCTATCGTGGCCACGTGCCAAAAACCCGCTTCCCGCAGGTAATTCTCGACCAACGGCGATGGCGGACCAGGCATATTGCGAATATAGCATTGCAACACCCGATCTACAGATCGCTTAAAAAAATTATAAAATAAAAATTAATTAAAATTGCATAAACCTAAAAAATATTAAATAGTATTGAAAAATTAAAATTAAAACTTACCATTGTCATTTGATCGACGGAGATGTGTTTATTGTCGAGACGAATTAATTCTCCGGCCATTGCTAATACGATCGAATATTTTTAAATTTATCAAAAAAATATTTCAAAAAAATTTAAAAAAGGGCTTTTTTGTAAATATTAAAGGACTATTATAAAATTTGAGAGGAACTTTAAAGGAATTTGAGAGAAATTTGAGAGAAAGTTGAGAGAAATTTGAGAGAAAAATGAGTAAGGACTTTTGTGTGAAAAAAATAAAAGGGTGGGGAGGTTTTTATAGTTTTTTTTTTTTTTTTTCCGTTGGAAGCGGGCAAAGCGCGTCCACGAGGGAGCGCTTTTGCCACATCAGCAAAGCGCGCCCTCAAGGACGCGTTTTTTGCTGATGTGGCACAAAGCGCCCCTCGTGGACGCGCTTTGTTGGTTCATCCCAAAACGCTTGACGTGACGCTGCGTTTTGGAAATGGCCCTTTCCGATAAATAATTATTTTTTAGGTACTTTTCCGTAAATTTTGTTAAAAATTGGTATTTTTTGGTAAATTGCCCTGGTTTGAAGGGTAAAAAATAATTAAAATTATGAAATGTAAGGACAAAATCATCACAAGATAAGCATTACCTTGAAATTTTATTAAGATTATCCAAATATTAATGAATAGTTATATAAAATAATCAAATAAATATTATTTTCGAAATTTAAACATAGAAATGTAATTCTAAAATTTAAATATTCAAATCAAGCGTAGGTTTTAACAATCGTCTAGGCTCGATCCTGAGGGTCGTCTGGAGGTGCGGTTGCTTAGGGTTCAAAGCTGAAAGGGGTCTAAAATATATTTTTTTTAGTTTTTAAGGGGCCCAAAAAAGATTTTTTTTTAACTTTTAAGGGTCCAATAAATTTTTTTACCAATTTTTAAGGGACTTAAAAAAAATTTCTCTAACCTTTAATAAACCTAAAACTTAGGATCTAAAAATGTCAAGAATATGCCTTCTAACTACCTTCCACAATTATTACAAGATTAAATGCAAAAGCTTTTAAGTCAATTTTTAAAATAAAAAAAAAGATGGGAGATTGAAGTTTGAATAAATTGTATCCGCTAAAAAGAAGCTTCAAGTCTGAGAGAAACATTTTGAATGTTGTTAGCAATGGAGGGTCAAGAAGTTATGACCTATTCTTATTTTTAAGCAAGAAAGGCAGTTGGAAATGTCCCATTCGCGATCACATCATTAAAGTGGAAAATAAATTATCCCTAAAATCATGACACTTGGATTGTTATTATTTTTGGTCAAGAATCCTTATGCGAAAAGGGCTCCTTTTCTAGGCCAATTGGATGCTACTTAAAACCTTATCTTCGAACTGGTGTGGATTCAATATATTCAAATACATAGAAATGATTTGAGTGTTAAAATGGGGATTTCCTTTAAATATATTTTTTATTTTCAAAATAACGTTAATATAAATTTTGTCACCTGTACTTGATTGATATTCTTAGGAACTTTGACTGTCCGCCTTATTATTTTGGTTTTTTTAGTGTTTGAACAACAAATAAAACATCTAATTTTGACAAGTCAAAATTTTCTTGACATATTTGACTCATGTGGTTTAGTTTTAAAATATTACTAAAAGAGAATTCCATTGCTAGAGTATGGAATGATCATTTATTATACATTGATTTTCTTAGAGAAGAAAGGAGGAGAGTTTCTATAACAACCCGTTTTCAGTGATGTCAAAAACAGTGGTTTCAGAACCATGAATTCGATGAGCGAGTTAGTATTTTAATATTTATTTAAAGTTTACAAGTAATTATTAGGGTCGTATTAAAGTTTCATTAAGAAATTTTTAGATTTAAATAGTTAATTAGATAAAAAGGACCAAACTGTAAAAGATACAAAAGATGAGTTTTAGAAAATAAATGGATTAAGTGGCTTTGAAAATGAAAATTTATGGACTTAGGCTCCGTTTGTTTGCCAGTAAAATGTTTTTCGGAAAATGATTTCTGGAAAATGATTTACTTTTCTGGAAATGATTTACTTTTCTGGTGTTTGGATGAATCTGTGTAAAATATTTTCTGTTGTTTGGCAGATTTCCTAAAAATATTTTCCGAAAAAGTTATTTTTACATATATTAATAAATTTATATATATTAATAAATTTATATTTTAAATTGTTTTTACATATATTGCAATGATTTATGGATAAATAAATAAATCAAATTAAATATATAAAAATACTCAATTATTAAGCTAGAATATTAACCGTCATAAATTGAAAACATCCAAAGGCAAATAAATTATTTGTAATTGTGTTATAACAAAATAAAAAACAATGATTGAATAATTATAAATTAGCTTCCAAACCATAATTAATACTAGAAATTAATAATATTATCCAAATACATAATTAGTAGTACACCACATAATAACAACAACATTGTCCAAGTGCATAACTAATATTACACCACATTTAAAGTATCAATATCTTCAACCTTGAGAAAATTTTTGAAGCCAAATTTTTCTATGCTTCTTACTTTTAACTAAAAAAGCTTTTGCTTCGGATTCATGACTCACTAGATAATCAAACACAGAACACAGGAAGTCATCATCAAATCCTTCTTCCTCCATTGACATCACTTCTTCGTAAAGATGTGGTGTCTTATCCGCAGTAAATTGTTCCAAAGCATTAGCAATTTTGCCAAGTTGTTCACCCACAAATTTAATTTGTTCATCAACGACACTTTCTTGAACATTTTTTCTTTTACGTTTGGATGTGCCAGATGAAGATACTTTTGTTCTTACCTCTTCAGTCTCTTCATTGTCGCAGTCTATAGGCACTGAATCTTGGTTACCATCATCCAAATCTATGTCAGCAAATGTTCTGGCAAAACTCCCTGTTGCCATATCTTTGCCAACAACCAAAGCCATTTCATCATAATGATCAATGCTTTTATTCAAAAATGGTTCACACTTCTTAAGTGCCTGTTGCATAGTATACACAATTAGAATAACAAGTAAAAAACAATTGAAATATACTTAACATATATATACATATATTACCATCACTGCTGCATCATATGTCGATCTATCACATGTGATCATTTTCATGTTATCATCCCATCCAAAACCACTTTCACCTCGAATTTTGCATATAATCTACCACTGATTTTTTATAGTCCTCAAATGATTTTCCACATGCTTCGCATCGTATTGGACTTGGAATCTTTCAGAATTAGCTTCGACAACTCGATTAATAGAAACTGCTTTGAAAGTATTAGATGGCTTATTTCCTTTCTGGGCCTCCTCTGCTAGAATTTCAAGAAAAACATGTTCCATCGGTTTTGTCCACCTGAATTGCTTGGAGGTCCCTTCTTTGTTACCCTTACCCATTCTACATTAATAATTGTCATTGTCAATCATTTCAATATCCAACAAGCTTAAAACATAATAAATTCAATATCTAACAAGCTTAAAACAAAATCAATATCTAACAAATTCAAGACATAATAATTTCAAAATCCAACAAACTAAAATTTCAATATCATTATCCAACCAACATTAACAAAAAAAACAATTTTAATACTAAAACATACATAACATAGAAACAACAACCCTAAGCCCTAAACCTACCTAATATTTCTAGCCATATAACTTGATCCACATAGTTTGTGCAATTTCGTCTCTCTTAGCGACCATTCTCTTGCTTCTTCTCTTTCTTCTCGCTCCGTAAGAGTTGGTATTATCAAATCGACTCGGACTCTCGTATAATCCTTGATTAAGTAAATCATTAGGATCAACTCCCATTATATGATTATGAATGATACAACAAACCAAAACTATATCTACTTGAGTTTAAAAATTCCAAAATGGTTCAGCATCTAATACACGAAACCGTTTCTTCAAAATCCAAAAAACACGTTCAATAGTGATTCACAATGATGAATGTCGAAGATTAAAGAGTTCCTTTGCATTTTCAGGCCCCTGAGCACTAAACTCTTTTAAATGATATCGGACACCACGATATGGGGTAATATATCCATTTCGGATGCCATATCCAAATCGCTAAAGATAATATTTACCTACAATTTTACAAAACATAATTAATACTAATAAATTATGAGCTTACTAGAACTATTTGGTATTTAATGATAATTATTACCTTCCGGAATTCTTAATCCTCTTGGGCGTGAAAGTGCATCACTTAAAATACGAGAATCATGTGCACTACCTTCCCCACCAGCTAGAACATAGGAAAATTTCAAATCAAATGTAATGGCAGCCAATACATTTGTGTCGTCCCCCCTTTACTGCTACGAAATCTTCCTTGAATGCTAAGTGGAACGGATGCACGAACATGAGTTCCATCTAATGATCCAATACAATCTTTAAAATACGGATAAAACCTTGGATTGTTTCTCATTTCACTAGGAGTTGACTCATCAGGTGATCTAATAACTAGTTTATACAATTTCAAAATAGCTCTCAATACAACCCTAAAGTAACGGTGAACTGTCTCAGTTGATCTATAATATCTAGATCCAATCACTCGAAACCTTACATTATGACCAATTATATGTAAAAATATAACTACTTGCTCCCTAATATTCATAGATTTAGTTGATTGTAACAAATTATTCCTACTAAGAATATCACACAAATTAAAAAAGGCAATCGGTCTCATACTTATCACATTAATACAATGTTGGTCACCACTATATAAAATACTATTAATATTATTTTCTCTTTCATAATCTCGATTCACACGAGGGTGAGAAGCAATTTCCTTCCTAGTTTTTAATTTGTTAATCCAAAGAGCCCCAAAAGCTAAAACTGAAGCCACGACTCCGACAATTGCATTTTGATCTTGACTACAATCCATCTACACAAAATAATGCCACACAAATATTTGATCACTACAAAAAAGGTGCAAGCTTTTCATAAGATCACATATATGAATAAATAAAGAAATACAAAGGGGAAAAATTATTTTAGAAAATATATCAATATATCAATATTCAAATTTAAAATTTCCATATAACAGTCAAAGGAAAAAACTAATTTTTTTTTATCACACAACAGTTTCCAAAATAATCTAAAAATAAAGTTATCTACATACCGCCATATGAACCATACATTTGCAAGATAGGATACAATCTTTTAAAGATAACTATATGAATCAATCATATTTAGGTTATTCCATTAGGGATAGTTATCAATTGGACACTAGTTGATATTATCTATAGATATGAGCCACCCCACCACCTATGTATCATATCATTTTCCAGAACTGGGAATCTGATAGTGACTGGCCCATAAACTAGTAAACTAGGGAGTTAATTTCCTCAAGTATATTTTGCTGCATATATATATATATATATATATATAAAGTTGATAAACTAGATATTAATTAGATAATAAAGAAAACATTAAATAAATGCAGGGAGTGATTAATAAGAAATTCATTTTATACTTTTTTGATTAATAAGAAAAGAAATTCATTTCATACTCACTCATATTATTTTTTCTAAATTATGTAACAAATTTATGTTATTTTAAATTAATATTTAAAATAATTTTCTTTATTAAAATTTTAAACATAAATAAATAACATACTATATATTATTATACATTTTGTGATGTGATTCACATCATATATACAATTAAAACAAAATAACATATTACATAATTAAAAAATAGGTTAATTGAGTTGGACACTGAATGTTAGAATTTAAGCTCAGATCATTTTTAACTATGTTTATTTTATTGTTCAAACCCATTTTTTAAGCATAATATTTTTAATTAAACCATTTAAAATTTAAATAAGATTATACCATTAAACAAATTTGAATTTTTTTTCCTTCACACATGTTTGGGAAAAACTATACAACTCAAAAAAGATAGATTAATGCTGGAAATATTCTGGTCTTTTGTTTTTCGTTTTGAAATTGTCTATAGATAATTTCAAAACTCACAAAGCAATATCTTCATTTCCTTTTATTTTCCTTTTTCAAAACATTAACAGAAAGTTAGGGTATATATTTGATAATAAAAAAAAGGGATTAAGGAGCTTAGGCTAAAGCAAAGCAAACTTTGAATTTGGAATATTGAGTTTTCTCATGGTACAAAACCAATCAATATTATATGGTACAAATGAACTGTGCTACGACACTGTATTATCCAATCAAGAATAATTTCATGCTTGCAAGTTGTTTGTAAATTTGTATCACTCTTTATTTTTAATTTCTAAATACATTAATAAATTATAAAATTTACAAACCAATACCTAAAATTAACTGGACAAACCAATACCCATTCTAGATTCAACTGGACACGCGTAAGGCTTCTAACAACTAGAAAGATGCTAACTTTGTGGAAAATCAAGAGCATATCAGTAGAATTTTGGAGTTAATGGATAAAAAAGGACTACTAGCAAACCGTAATCCGGGAGCACAGTACCTATCTTGATTTAGATTCCATCGTAGCTACTCGGTCAAGGTGAAGGCAAGAAATCAGTAGAAGTTACAATCACCGATGCAAAAGTTAAATATACCTATAAGCATCATGATTCTGGTTTACTAGACAACCATGCTTCACTGAAACCATAAACCAGCTTATAGAACAATGAGACCAATATATCATGATTCAGTCAGATGCACATCTTACAAGGGATAATGGCGAGCCATTCAACAATCTTAAGAGAGGATAGTTAACATCTAAATTACAAAAGCTGATGGGAAAAGAGCCACAATCAACGGCAGGATTGTATATGTTAATATCTAAATGTAATGCAGCAGAAATGCCAGCAGAGTTACTGCCAGTACTTGCGTTCCTACTTATTAGATGAGATCAATGAACCTTCAGAATTACCACCTGCAAGGTTACATGACCTTACTATTTACCTAACCCCTAAACCTGTAAACCTCAGACCTTACAGATTTCCTTACTACCCCAATTCACAAGGTGGAGTACTTGCTAGATCAGCTAAAGGGTAATACATTTTTCGCAAAAATAGATTGAAGATCTAGCTATTGGCAAACCAGAATCAAGAAAGAAGACATTCCAATGGCCTATGGCCTTTCCTATTTCACAATCACTCCATTTCTACATGCACCAAATTTGTGTACAGAACATGTGCATATTAAAACAAGAGCAAAAAATCCAAAGACAGGCTCATTGACCTTAAGTGGCCCAGATGCAACTATTTGCAAGACTCGCTTCATGATACGAGAGATAATGGCTAGCTATAGTGATCTAAACGATACTAGCTAGCTCCCTGATTTCTTATCTTTCTAAAACGTACTATAAACTAGACATGGAAACAAGATTCACTAACAAAGGAGTTGCTAGGAAATAATAGAAAAAAAATGAATCAACAAAACCCAAAACAAAATCTCTAATCAGAGCTCAATCCTAACAAAAGTAAAAATAAAGGCGAAGAAAAGGATTGATTTTATTTTTTTGCTTTATAATTAAACCAACCTTGTTTATTTAGCAATAATTTCTTCAAGGGCTAACTACGGTCAAGAAAACAAATGAAAGAAAAATTAAGGAAAAAAATCATCTTTTACTAACAGTTGAGTCCAAGCTATCAAGCAACACAAAACAGTAGCTCAAATTGATCGGTTAAGACAAAGTTGAAAAACGAAGGGCTTCAATTTTTCTTTTTTATTATTTAAAAAAAAATTGTATTACATGAAACAAAAATTAGAGAGAATAAAGGAAGTAAAATAGAGAGTAATCAGTCAGAGATGAGACATTAGAGAAATATGCAGATACTTGGAGGAGATCAGAGATGAAATTTTCCAAGAGATTCCAAGACCCAGCGAAAGGAGAAACCGGAAAAGTATGAGAAAGAGAGAAAGAGATTTGTTGGCTGAGAAAGAATGAAGGAAAGAGAAGGAATGAAGAAGGGAAGAAGGAGAAAGACTTACCTGGATGAAGGGGAAAGATCCGAAAAATGTCTTACGGAAAAGAAATCAGTAAGACATTTTCCCTAAATGGAAGCCATTTTACCCGTGTGATGGAAAAGATTTTCCAAATGGAAAATGTTTTCCAGCAAACAAACACTGGAAAACTGGGAAAACAATTTTTGGAAAATATTTTCCAGCAAACAAACACACCCTTAGTTGGTAATTATATCATACCTAATGTTAGTGGACATTTATGGACTCATGTTATTAGTTGTTAGTTAAAATAATTAAGGTTAAAGTGGTAATTTGGAAAAGTAAAAAATAAAACAAAACAAACAAAATGAGAGTTGTCATCTTCCAAGTGCTATCACCGAAATTAAAGGGAGAAAAACACCATTGTTAGAGTTTTGGTTCGGCTAAGAGATTTTAGCTTACATGGTAAGTAGTTCTCACTTGTTCTTAGTGATTTTTGTGTTTTTGAGTTCGTATTAGCTTAATCTAACTAGTTCGGGGGTTAATTTGCAAAAATTTTAAAGGTTGAGGGACTTGCCATGAACTAATTTGATGTGTTTGTGAAGATGTTTGATAGAAAATTAAGTTTGATTGATGAATGAGCTTATTTTGTTAAAGGATTTTAGTGATTTTGAGTATTAGGGATTAAATTGTTGAAAGTGTAAAATCCAATGATATTAATGTGAAATTTAGGTAAATTTGGGCTGTATGGAAACTCTAGTAAAATTAGTTAGCATGGTTTTGGTTAGAAAAGTGGTGAATTTGCAAGTTAAGTGTTAAGAACTAAATTGCATAAAAGATAAAATGTTAGGAGTAAATTTATAATTAATAGTGAAAGGGGTTATAAGTTGGAAATTGGTTGTTTTAAGCTATTTGAAATACTTAATTGAATGAAATTCATATTTAGACCGAGATACTAATCAACAAGACTTAGATCGTGGAAAATCTAAAATGGTGAACTAAACATCGGCCTTGTTTTTACAACTGTTTTTGTAACACCCCTTACCCGGATTCTATGCCGGAACCGGGCACGAGGCATTACCGGACTTGACTTGCTTGATCATTCCACTTTAGGCTATAAAAATTCTTTCCAATTTAAAACTTTTCATTCACCAGTGTAACGTTCCCTATCATGGGTCAACGAGACGCATTACACCCGCTCGGGGTATCGAGGAACCAAACCGAAACTTTCCAAACGCTTAGAAAATTTTCACTTAACAGGAGCCACACGCCCGTGTGAAATGGGACACACCCATGTCCCTACTCCGTGTGGGATTTATTTTCATTTCGAACCTACAGGGGTTTTCACACGGCCTAGACACGCCCGTGTTCTTAGCTCAATGTGCTCCACGCGCCTAGACACGCCCGTCTCCTGCCTGTGTAAAAACTTGGTATTCTGTTTGGGTCACACGGCCTAGGCACACGTCCGTGTGGCTAGCCCGTGGTCGACACTGACTTACAACACTAACATGCAGGGGACACACGGCCAAGTCACACACCCATTGGGCTGACCGTGTGTCACACACAGCCTAGACACATGCCCGTATGTCTACCCATGTGGACAAATTCAAGGCTATTTTCCAAGCCATTTAGCCACCCTCACTTGCATACAATCATACACCATCATATACACTTCACATATCATCAATTATAACTTATGCAACAAAAGTGCATCATTTACACATAACCCACTATGGGTTCATCATATACCGAATTCATCTCAAATCAGTTCTAACACATACCTGTACCTCTCGTGGTACAACCACATTCATTCTCATTTTTAACATACCTATTGAATCACTCAAATTGTCAAATAACACTCTTGAGTCCCATACACATAATGTCACATTGACATCATACCCCCGATAGGGTCTTACATGAATTAACATATCGATGCCATGTCCCCGACATGGTCTTATACGAAATCCCACACCGAGGCCATATTCTAAATATGGTCTTACACAGGACCTTAATTACCATCGTATCATGCTATTTGCATTTCCACTATTTATGGATTAAATCAAGGCTTTCATTTCTTTACATTACATCAAAACGTATTTAACGTATACATGGAGGCAATAACCAATTTATACAACATCAAAATATTAAAATACTTCACTTAAAGTTGTACAATTTAACACATGAACTTACCTCGGTACCGAAAAGGGTAAAAAGGAAATCTATTTGTCCACATTTCTCTTTTCTCCCGTTCTAGGTCCGAAACTCGTTTTCTTTGATCTAGAACAATAGAATTTACTCATTTAATCACTTATAAATCATAATACATCATAATCTATACTTAGGCAAAAATGACTATTTTGCCCTTATACATTGGCAAAATTACGATTTTGCCCCTAAGCTCGTAAATCACTTTTCATCACATTTTCCTATTAAACAAGCCTAGCAGAACATTTAATCCTCTTACAACTATCTACAATTCCAACTATTTCATGCATTAATGAACAAATTACAACATTTGCATCTTAGTCCTAATTAGGTGTTTTCATGACAACACCTTTCACAAAAGTTGTTTCTCATCTTCCTAACATTTATTTTCTTCCATAAAAACTCAGCAACCAACATAAACTCTCTCATGGAAAGTCCCTAGACTTTCAACCATATTGCAAATTAGTCTCCTCATTAGCTAGCTTAAGCTTTAGGGACTCCAAAAGTACAATTTTTATCAAGAAAAGGTCACCAAAATCACTTACTTGTGAGGAGAAATGTTTGCTGAAATTTTTGAGTTCTCCAACCCTTGTTTGCTGCCAATTTTCGGTGGTGATAAAGAAAAGAAAAGATGATACATTTCCTTTCTTTATTTTTCTCTTATTTTATTCATTTTATCAATTAATCTCACCAACTATTGACCAAAATAAATGCTCTTGTCCCCTATGCATGCTATGGCCGGCCAACTCACTTAAAACAAGGCCAAATTGCACATTTGTGACCTCCAATTAATATTCTTGAGCTATTTGACACCTCTAGCAAATAAAATAGAACTTTCGCACTTTATACGATTTAGTCCTTTTTCGCAATTAAGCCCTCAATCGCTAAAATTAAAGCACCAAAATTCTCATGCCTCTTTATGAACATATTATGACACATAAAATATTATCAAAATAATTTTCTCCAACCTCGGATTAGTGATCCCGAGATCACTGTTCCGAATCGGGCTGTTACAATTCTCTCCCCATAGGGATTTTCGTCCTTGAAAATCTTACCAGGAGAAGTTGCTCTTAACATTCCTGAAACGTTTCCACCAATTCATCAACATACAATTTCCATCTCAAGGTAACATCAACAACGTAAATCTTATCCGACCTGAACTTTAACATCTTAGTCAAACTCTTTCAGAGTTTAATTAAAATACCATCCATTATCTCACTTCTGAACTCCTTTGTCTCGAAAGGAAAATTCGCTCTAGTCATTTACCCTGCTGGAACCAGGATATTACCAACTAAGGTCAATCGATTGACTAACTCGCTTCGCTTAACAAGGATCTTCCATCCAGGCAGCTGTACTATATCTACTATCTGAGAAGTATTTCAATAACTATACGCACCATTGTAATAGTTCGAGCCATTTTCATTAACTCGCAATCAATTTTTTTGCAGCATTAGAGACTCTATCTCATTAGGATTCAGAAAACACATGACATTTTCCACAATTCATATTATAAACTCAATTTCACAACTCAGACACCAAAGTGATCGTCTCAGGATCACTATTCCAACAATTATTTTCGATGTAACTCCAATCACCCAAAAATGTAAACTATTCCTTTACACCTTGATATTAAAACACTTTTCAATTTATTCATTAGCGCATTGCTAAAATTCATAAACTCTTTTTCTCTGATTCAACTGAACTCGATACTAAAATTTTCAATTAATAGTACCTTTAATGGCTTTCGACTTAACCATCACGGTTAAAATATTTCAATGAGCACACCTCTGTATCATGGTCCCTACTCATGTACACATAGAATCTCATTCTCCTTATCGATTCATGCGTAAATATACACATAACTCGAATCATATCTCAATACATCAATCTACTCTTTTCTCTACATTGAGAATATATTTCGATCGCACTCTCGTTGAGTTTCTCTCGATATGCTAATATGAAACCTTTACTATCGTCATATCCCAAGATAGTAGGGACATCTCAATCGAGTGCATTAACTCTATTCGGCTTACTCGAAAACCCATCGCACAACGTGAAACTTGTGATTTCACTTCTTATACTAGAATTATTACCTTTCTATGATCAAATCAAAAATACAATCATAGTAGATATAATTATCACGCTCAAAGAACACACACTTTAAAGATAATCATGATCAACGGAATTATAAAAGAAATCTCACATAAAGTTTTATCATCAACTTCCTCCTCAAAGTACCAGAATAAGGTTACGAAGAGATAAAAGAATGTTGATTTCAATTGACTAAATCGACAACCGTTTTGTCTGATCTTACAATCAGCTAACATTCTCACACAATCACAATTTCATGAAAAGGACAACCACATCACCCCTGAATGGAAATAGATATTAATACATAATACTCAAGGATATCATTATAATCCATTCATGGCATTAATTAACCATACACAAGTCATAAGTTTCTTGCCATACTTACTCACACTTGCCCTTATTTAGCACATACCGTGCCACATATCGTGTCGTTTCTTCGTGACTCATTCACGACACCATATTCACTCATTCACATGACTTTAGTACAATTCTCATTTCTACTTCTAAACTCATCTACTTATCCCATTAATCACTAGGGATAGTCAAAGACGCATATTCATCGTCATTACTGTAGGTACGAAGCCAAGGCCACATCCCCGAGGTGGTCTTACATGGAGTCACCTCTAAATGCCAATGCTATATCCCGGATAAGGTCTTATATGGACTTCCACATCAAGTATCGATGCCATATCCCGAATATGGTCTTATACGATTTCTCATTTTCATTACCGAAGTCATATCCCGGATATGGTCTTATACGGGATCTCAACTCGGTGCCGAGACCATGTCCCGGACATGGTCTTATACGGGACCTTATCTATTTCATATCTCGATGATAGCATTTTCATATTCAACATCAATTTATCAATTTAACGGAGTATCATGCATCAATATGATACCAAGCATTCTTAATTATGCTAACATAAATGTTGCATTAATCACATACAAACTTACTCAACTTGACTTTCATAAACATCTCCTCATGATTCAACCGTGGTAAGGGGTGTGAGGTCGTAGAGCCTCTAACTTGACTCTCGTGACTACATACATGTGATTTAACATTCATTATTAATGAAATATCGTCGTAGTCACACAACTCGCTCTAGGCGAGTTTTCACGCTTACTCATGCTACAATTGTTTCTATCACCCATAAATTTCGAACTGTGACTTCACTTACTCAAGTTCCACATTAATGTCTACTCGAGTACTCAACATTAAACTCTGATTTCTCTTACCATTGCTTATCAATTTAGAGAATGTCTTACGGTTTGAGTACGCTGCTTACTTGATTGCCATAGTCCAACTACGGTCTTACTCAGATCACAACATTATAGCCCAACTATAATCTTACATGTCGTCACGATGCCATAGCCTCGCTATGGTCTTACACGAAATCTCGTATCAATACCAATGCCATATCCCAGATACGGTCTTACATGGAAACTCATGTCGGTACCGATGCCATATCCTAGATATGGTCTTACACGAGATCGTACGTCAATGCCATGCTCCAGACATGGTCTTACACAATTTCGTACCGAGGCTAGGTCCCAGACGTGGTCTTACACGGAATCACACATCGTTACCAGTGCCATGTCCCAGACATGGTCTTATATGGGGTCACATGGACCGCCATGGTCCAACCATGGTCTTATTCATCATTTTATCATTAAACGATCATACTCATCTCCTGCATTCTACCTAATCAAACTTCCCAGTTTAACTCCCACACTATAATACGTGTGGCTTCATACAGAGTCACGAAATAAAACATTATACATCCTTTACTTTAACGTCGCACATGAGATTCAACTATGTGGACATATTGATCATACACCATTCAAACAGTCGTACATACACACATATCCCGTTCTCTGGATATATTTACTCACTATATGCACCTAATCCAATAGGTTGAGTATATAACACCGTATACATATCAAGCCAATACAGATAAGCTTATCACTTTATAGCTCTCATTTCAATCCTCAACTTAGAATTATCTCATTTCATACCTTATCACACACGTCATAAACTTCTATTCATACCTCTCTGAATTTCAACAATGCATAAGCGCATCTCAATTACCTCATTATCACTTACAATATTCTTGGATTTAGCTCGGTTGGGAATCATCTCTGTCTTAACAAAACAATCTCGTTAGAGCCGGGAGATATCACACTGTCACGGTCCACCTATGGCATGTATAGCTAGACTCTCACTCACGCTAGTTTAGTCCGAGAACCGACTAAACCATAGCTCTGATACCACTAAATGTAACACCTCTTACCCGGATTCTATGCTAGAACCGGGTACGAGGCATTACCGGACTTGACTTGCTTGATCATTCCACTTTAGGATATAAAAATTCTTTCTAATTTAAAACTTTTCATTCACCAGTATAACGTTCCCTATTATGGGTCAACGAGACGTATTACACCCGCTCGGGGTATCGAGGAACCAAACTGAAACTTTCCAAACGCTTAGAAAATTTTCACTTAACAGGAGCCACACGCCCGTGTGAAATAGGACACGCCTATGTCCCTACTCCGTGTGGGATTTATTTTCATTTCGAACCTACAGGGGTTTTCACACAGCTTAGACACGCCCGTGTTCTTAGCCCGTGTGCTCCATACGGCCTAGACATGCCCGTGTCCTGCCCGTGTGTAAAAACATGGGTATTCTGTTTGGGTCACACGGCCTCGGCACACGTCCGTGTGGCTAGCCCGTGGTCGACACTGACTTACAACACTAACATGCAGGGGACACACGGCCAAGTCACACACCCATTGGGCTGACCGTGTGTCACACATGGCCTAGACACACGCCCGTGTGTCTACCCATGTGGACCAATTCAAGGTTATTTTCCAAGCCATTTAGCCACCCTCACTTGCATACAATCATACACCATCATATACACTTCACATATCATCAATTATAACTTATGCAACCAAAGTGCATCATTTACACATAACCCACTATGGGTTCATCATATACCGAATTCATCTCAAATCAGTTCTAACACATACCTGTACCTCTCGTGGTACAACCACATTCATTCTCGTTTTCAACATACCTGTTGAATCACTCAAATTGTCTTGAGTCTCATACACATAATGTCACATTGACATCATACCCCCGATAGAGTCTTACATGAATTAACATATCGATGCCATGTCCCCGACATGGTCTTATACGAAATCCCACATCGAGGCCATATTCTAAATATGGTCTTACACGGGACCTTAATTACCATTGTATCATGCTATTTGTATTTCCACTATTCATGGATTAAATCAAGGCTTTCATTTCTTGACATCACATCAAAACGTATTTAACGTATACATGGAGGCAATAACCAATTTATACAACATCAAAATATTAAAATACTTCACTTAAAGTTGTACAATTTAACACATGAACTTACCTCGGTACCGAAAAGGGTAAAAAGGAAATCTATTTGTCCACATTTCTCTTTTCTCCCGTTCTAGGTCCGAAACTCGTTTTCTTTGATCTAGAACAATAGAATTTATTCATTTAATCACTTATAAATCATAATACATCATAATCTATACTTAGGCAAAAATGACTATTTTGCCCTTATACATTGGCAAAATTATGATTTTGCCCCTAGGCTCGTAAATCACTTTTCATCACATTTTCCTATTAAACAAGCCTAGCTGAACATTTAATCCTCTTACAACTATCTACAATTCCAACTATTTCATGCATTAATGAACAAATTACAACATTTGCATCTTAGTCCTAATTAGGTGTTTTCATGACAACACCTTTCACAAAAGTTGTTTCTCATCTTCCTAACATTCATTTTCTTCCATAAAAACTCAGAAACCAACATAAACTCTCTCATGGAAAGTCCCTAGACTTTCAACCATATTGCAAATTAGTCCCCTCATTAGCTAGCTTAAGCTTTAGGGACTCTAAAAGTACAATTTTTATCAAGAAAGGTCACCAAAATCACTTACTTGTGAGGAGAAATGTTTGCTGAAATTTTTGAGTTCTCCAACCCTTGTTTGCTGCCAATTTTCGGTGGTGATGAAGAAAAGAAAAGATGATACCTTTCCTTTCTTTATTTTTCTCTTATTTTATTCATTTTATCAATTAATCTCACCAACTATTGACCAAAATAAATGCTCTTGTCCCCTATGCATCCTATGGCCGGCCAACTCACTTAAAACAAGGCCAAATTACATATTTGGGACCTCCAATTAATATTATTGAGCTATTTGACACCTCTAGCAAATAAAATAGAACTTTTGCACTTTATGCGATTTAGTTTTTTTTCGCAATTAAGCCCTCAATCGCTAAAATTAAAGCATCAAAATTCTCATGCCTCTTTATGAACATATTATGACACATAAAATATTATCAAAATAATTTTCTCCAACCTCGGATTAGTGATCCCGAGATCACTGTTCCGACTAGCCCCTAAATTGGGCTGTTACAGTTTTATCAAGGTAAGTTCATATCTCATTTTCTAATTTTACATTTGAATTTATAAGATTAATTGATGGTTTTCTCTATATATGTAATTATGTAATAATTTTTGAGATTACTTTGAATTGTATCGGAAAAAGGATCAGGATTGTAATATATCATAGTATTATATTTAAAAAGGAAAATACCATGGTTGAAAGACACCATGGCATTTCATTCGGTTCTTCCGAATTCTTGAAAAGGTTGAAAAGGAAGTTACCCGAAAAGAATAGCACATGGAAAGGTTGAAAAGGAAATTACCTGAAAAGGATAACACATGAAAAGGTTGAAAAGGATATATCTGAAAATGATATTAAATGAAAAGGATGTATGAAAAAGGGAATCATGGAATGAACCATTTGGTAAAGGTTTGTATGTGTTTTGAAATAATTATGTATTTTGTTGAATTGAGAAAGAAGATGCTTGATTATGTTTTGATGGTATTAATTTTGAGACCTTATGCATGATATGGCACATATAATGAGTTATGTACTTTCAATATGTATTTATTTGCTAATCGTGAAATGGTGTATATAGGAAGAATTATGCATATAGGAATTTAACAATGCTTGAATGGTTAATCATGGAATTGTTATTTGGTAAGTTTTAGTTCTTTTATACGAGCTTACTAAGCATCGTTCACTTACGTGATATTTGATTGCTCTGTCTTGTAGATTCAGAAAGCTTGTTCGGTTGAACTTTTATCGGAGCTCTATCACACTTTTCGCCGTTCACTTTGGTAGTTTTTGGATATTTCATCTTTTGGTTATAAATGGCATGTATAGGAATTTTATGTAATAGGTATTTTGGTTTAGTAAGATCTTATGGTAGATTTTGGCCTTGTTTGAACTTAGTTGTATATAAGACTTTAGTTTGGTTGGTACATGTTTTGTTTTGGCTTGTAAATGTATATGTATGTTATGTCTTTGGGTCACTTTTAAATGTATTATAAAAATGTGACTTATTCATATATGTTTGGAGTGGTTTCATAATGTGTAAATATGGTAATGATGTTTAGGTTATAATGTAGCTTTGAATGTATAGAATTGTTATGATTGCGGTGCCTTTGAATAACATATTGGTTAGAATTTATAAGTTACTTGATTTGGTATGTTTTGAATGAGTTTGAAGAGTGTTTTGATCATAGAAATGCATGTGAAAATAGTGTACCTTGTTAGGCAAGAATGAGAGTTGTAATGGCTTGTTTTAGGGGCTAATTTGGGACACACGACCTGGGATATGGGCTGTCACACGGTCATGTGTCGCACACGGTCTACTGTCACGGCCTTGTGTCTTTATTATTTTTAAGTGCAGGTTTCACACGGTTTGAGACACGGCCTGCGACACAGTTGTGTCTCCCAAAACAGTTCCGAACACGACCTGCGACACAGTCGTGTGACCCAACTTCGAATATACACACGGTTGAGCACACAATCTGCGACATGACCGTGTGACCCTATTTCGAATAACCACATGGGCGGGCACATGGGCTGGGACATGGTCGTGTGTCCAGACTTCGAATGTCCACACTGTCTGGACTATGTCACACTGCCTGGCCACACAGCCGTGTGACCCCTGTTTCTAAAATTTTCATGTTTTTTCAAAATTTTCTGATTTATTTCAAATTGATCCCTGATTGTTCGTAAATTATTTTTAGGGCCCCGAAGGCTCGATTTAAGGCCCAAATGTGTATGTTGCTATGATTAAGATGAGATGTTGGAATTTATACATAAATTGAATTATTACTTTTGTTTTGAAGTTAAAGGTTCTGTCTTGTACCGTAATGCTCCATAACTATAACCCGACGATGGAGACAGATTTAGGGTGTTACAGTTTCATGTTGTTGAAAAACTTTATCCTTATACTTTAAGAAAGTTTGAAGCTATTGAGAAGTTGTACTATGAAGAGTTTTATGGGATAAGTACTCAAAATAAGCTATTTGTTAAAATCAGCTATTAAATTGAAGATAAAATCTTATCATATTTTGACTAGAATGACTCTCGAAGAAGTATAAATAAGTAGGTTAGTCGCACATTGTGATATAGTTTTTAGAGTGTCTTTTTCGATTGCTTCATTGTGTATTCTTTTCCTATTTTGTTTGAAGTATTACTTAAAGAGTTTTCAAGAGTTTGCATTTGAGGATAATTTGGGAGAGTGATTGTAAAAATTAGGTTCAATATTGTGCTGCAATTATCCATTGTTATAAGGGTAAATTGGTTTTAAGTCAATAAGTAATTCAATTTAATTAGTAAATATAACCGTTCTCTGAGCAAGACTTTACAAAGTAGAATTGATGAATCCGAACTATCTTAATTGATATTGTGGGTTGATTTTTATTCTCTCATACTTTGCTTATTACTTCACTTTGTCATAAGCTGCTTTGTTATAACAATAATTTAAATATTAAATTGGAGCAACTACAAATTGAAAGCTTTTTCAGATTTTTTTTTTTTTGGATCTAATTGGCACTTGAACTTGAAATCCATTACACATGTACTTCTGTTGTAATGTTGTTACAATGCGGAGGTGTGCCATTGATAATTAATAATAGACACGTGATAGCTTAATATTATGATATGTGACAAGCATTAATAATAATAATAAAACTTCAAAAATATATAAAATTATAAAAAGAATATTTCACTTCAAGAATGAATTTAGACAAATTAATGTTTAAATTTAGATGAACATTGGTATCATATTGTTCAAATTCGGATGAATTTTCTTAGTAAATTTATATATTTATATTTTTTAAAATGATTATATCAACTACTAATAGACCAACAGTTCACAAAACCTCGAGGCAATAAAAAGATAATGATATAATCATATATAAATAGTAACAACTAAAAATGTCTTCTCTCAAAATTCATTAATTAAAATCAATAAAATATTTTCAACAAAAAAACATTAAAAAGCCAAAAAAAGAAAAGGAAAAGGAAAAAGGCCGAGAACATGATGAAACCAGAAATTTTTCAAGCAAACCCCATAATTATTGAAACAAAAACAAAGAAAAACGCGTGTAACCAAAGTGAATTAGACTTACAAATAAATGATCTATTTAATGCATAAAAAAGAGTGAGAGATCCGAGAAAAAATGAAGTGAATATAGAAGAAACCTTTTTGAAGATACAAAATTATCTAGAAAAGTGTAAAGAAATTCTAAAATTTTCTAAAAATACATGAGATTTTTCAAAAAAAATTCTAAAAATATCATAAAAAATAATACTTGAATTTTTTCTAAAAATATCACATTTTTAAAATTTTAAAAATAAAAATATTAAAAAACTACATTTACAATGAATTTGGACAAATAATATCCAAGTTCATTTGAATTTAGAAATTATTTTGGACATAGAAATATTTTTTTTATACTTTTAAAGATTTTATCAATACTTGTGAGATATTATAATATGAACCATGATTATTCTAACTAGATTACAACATAGTTATAAATTGAAATTCAAATACCAAAATCAACCAATTAAATGAGAGTTAAATATATATACTCCTAAAAAAAGGCTATTTGCGTTCAACAATTAAAACATTTTTAATAATTAAATGAGGTTGTTGATAATCATAACACTACCATCTTGGAATTTGGTCAACCAATTAGGTGGTTGGCAATTGAAATTTGAAACAACCTCGGGCTTTAATGGATCCAATAATGGGCTCAAGCTCTAAGCGTGGCCCAATAAAAGAAGGCACGTGACTGGTGAGGAGTATAGTGGCGTGGATTTCACGCCGGAATATAATACAACAGCTAATTCATTGACTTTTTGGTATTTAAACTTTTTAAAGCCAAAGATGAATTAATCCAACCTAAATATACATATATCTAAAAGGAACAAAGGTACCCCTTGGGATTAGGACCCACCCCCACCAGATCAAATCTTTACCGTACGTTTCTCTCTTGGTCAACTCGGCGCAACGACTCCTCTCTTCATCAAGGGCACAACCGGAAGACCAAAATAATTAATATTTTATTATTTTCTTTTTATTTTAGACGACCAAGAGAAATTGAACATGGAAAAGTCGATTCCATCAACGCCCCCCCCCCCCCTTTTTTTTTTTTTTTTTTTTAAAATATAATTTTCTTTATTATTAAAATTAAACAACAAAAAAAACAATTATTTAAGAAAGGGGAAGAGAGAACATTTGGGTGAGGGTTTTAGAGAGAGAAAGAGAAGGCCGGAGTGTGAAAGACAAGACACAGAGAAAGAGATAGAGAGAGAGAGATGTCGGGAGGAATAGCGCGTGGTCGACTAGCCGAGGAACGTAAGGCATGGAGGAAGAACCATCCCCATGTCCGTGGAGTTTGTTTCCCTGTTCTTGTTTCTTTTTTTCTGGGTTTCATGTTTTAATTTTTTTTATTATTTGTTTGATTTTTTTTGTTGTTGAAATTTTAGGGTTTTGTTGCGAAACCAGAGACGTTGCCTGATGGAACGGTCAATTTGATGGTGTGGCATTGCACGATCCCTGGTAAAGCAGGAGTAAGTCGAAGAACTTCTATTTAATTTCTGTATTTTTCTTTTTCATTATCGTCGGTAAAGTTTAATGGATTCTGCTTGTTGAGTTTGGTTCGTCAATTATTTTCTCTTATTTCTTTGGACGTGGATGCTGTTGTGCTGTTTATAGATTTTAAGATTTTAGGGTTCGTTTCTTCATTTTGGTCTTAGAGAGGTTTTTTTTTCCTTTAAAGAGAGAGGGCGCTGCTGATTGATGTAAATGAACCCAAGTTTTATGTGATTTTATTGGGTTAAAACATGGACTAGCAAAGATATTGATAATTCTGGATTAAATTGAGTGCTGTGTTTTCCATATAGGATAATAGGAATACTTCATTCTATTATGGTGCATATGGTATATGCGTGGTTTGTGACTAGCTCGCATTCAGAATGCCGAGCCTAAACAAGTTTTTCATATATTTGTGGGTTACATCATATGTTATTTTCTTTTTTGTTTTTTTCCCGAGAATTTTAGGAAAATGGTGATTGATGGTAAACATGGATGGATATTGAAGTCTGTGTGCTGACAATTTAATATGGTTTTTCTCTTTCTTTCGGGTACATAGAAAGGGGAAGGAATAATGGATTTTAGGCTTTTAGAAAGTGAGTTTTCGTTATATTTAAACAGTCTTCTATTGATGGTAAGTATGTTACTGTATGTAGATTTTTTTTACTAGTCAGCTTTACATGATTTTATCAATCATGTTGTGAACAAGGACTTTTGGACTGGAAGCCTGGCAATATATTAGTTGTTGTTTCTCAGATTCTCACAACTTGGTACTGTTATCCTCATTTTAATGGGTTATAGAATGGTTATGTGGCATTCGTGGCCCCTAGACAGGAGTTCTGTTATCATTAGGTGCTTTAAACTAATTGCTATCAGTTTTAATTCCTCTGCACTTCCCTCTTGTCTAAAGCTGTTATGAGTTTCTCAGCTATTCTTACATTTCTCCTTCCTTTCTGTTTCAGGAGTTCTAATGGTTGCTGAAGCTCTAGCTTTCTCTTTCTCTTTTCTTTGCTTTAGTACACAAGCACACAGAGGCATGTTTTAACTGAATTGCATATCATGACAGTCCATTTTGTCTATCATTTTTGGCTGTTTTTATTTGGTTGTTCACCAACATAGATCGAGGTTCTTGTCCTTTGTTAGTTATTCAGTAATTAACCTGGTGTGGGGTGTTGGTTAGAATTAGGTTGCATTCATCATTGTTATTCTGTGTTAATGTAGATTCATTTGCGTTATTGACCATTTTTGTATTTTCCTGAAATTCATCTGGTGGTTATAAAAATATGTATTTTTATTGTCTCTTAACCTTGGAAAGCGGATCACCATTTAAAGCATGGGTATTTCTAGATATTACCAGGAGAAAGATTTTGGGATTTAGTAGCTCACTGCTTGCTTCTTAAGGCATCAACAATTTCAACAAGTAGCATGGCACTTCAAACAGCCTTTTCTAGAATTTTAAGTCTTGAGGTTTTTGACTATTTATATGTTGCAGACAGATTGAGCGCTAACAAGTTTGTGCTGCAAGTTTTAGATTTTCTTTGCAGCATTGGTGGTTGTTATTTAACTTGAAGAGTGACAGCTTTGTGGTATTGGTTTTGATCTTGTAATGATATTGCACCTCTGAAATTTTGGTTGTCGGTTTCCTTATTCGCCTTGTATATTAATTTCTTGAATGATGTCTGCAACTTTTATTCAATTCCTCTCAATATTATTTTTGCCCAACTCGTTTTATCTATCTGTCCTTACTATTCAGATCTGAGTTTTTGTTCTTTATATGGACAAGCTTGAAGGTGTGATGTCTGGATGCTTGTAATTTTATCTGGAGCATTTATTAAAGTCGTCAAAATGCTTCTTTTTCTTAAAAAAATCATGTTTAGAAAGTCAAATATTTGATTAAAAGGACTCATGAGAGTGTTGTGTCAATATATAGAGAGGAGTATTTAAAGAAAGTGTGCATGTTTGAATAGTTGTAGCTGTGTTTCTTTTAATGTTTGGATAGCTCAACTCCTTGCATCATCTATGTTACAGACTGATTGGGAGGGTGGCTACTTCCCGCTCACGCTCCATTTCAGTGAAGATTATCCCAGCAAGCCTCCAAAGTGTAAATTTCCCCAGGGCTTTTTCCACCCAAATGTTTATCCATCTGGTACTGTTTGCCTTTCAAT
The DNA here is from genome assembly GCA_025698515.1 of Gossypium sturtianum. Lineage (NCBI taxonomy): Eukaryota > Viridiplantae > Streptophyta > Magnoliopsida > Malvales > Malvaceae > Gossypium > Gossypium sturtianum. The sequence continues at coordinate 45,041,541 of CM046953.1, read as the reverse complement.
CCTAAATGAGGATAGTGTACGTATCTTCTTCTCTTCAATAATGGTTACGTGTTTGAATAGTTGTATTTCAGTCTATCCAACCTGAATTTTCATGCCATTCTTATGTTGTACATAGGGTTGGAGACCAGCCATTACTGTGAAGCAGATTCTTATTGGAATCCAAGATCTTCTGGATGCTCCAAACCCTGCTGATCCTGCTCAAACTGAAGGGTATCACCTCTTCATCCAGGTATTTTTCTTAAGTTGAGATTTTGCGAAGGCTTCAAAACTTCCTTAAATTGGGGGCAACTGTTTTTTCAGTTCATTAAATTTGGGTGTTTTAAACATGATTGAATGAGGTGTTGGATTATGGTAATCAAAATCAAAGAATGACATGCATAATCTTGTTTTGGTATATGCAGGATGCTAATGAATATAAGAGAAGGGTTCGCCAGCAAGCCAAGCAGTACCCACCTCTGGTCTAGTCTGTTGTTATTAAAAAATAGTAACTAAGACTTTCCATGAAATTGCTGGTAAAATGCCGGCTGGGTTGGCTGCTTGCCTCATGTATAATGCTAGACTTGGCTTTTGCTAAGAGAAAATATGCTTCCTTGGGTATTTGGTAATCTATATAAACTGTATGAGCCAGCATTGGTATTTCAACTCTCATCGGATTCGGATTAATGGTTGTTTCTAATTTTATACTACTAGACTGATAGCTCCAAAGTGAGGCTTGCTTTTCTTTCAGACTGTGTTTGTTTCAGCAGAGCATCCAGCAATGTCTCAAATAAATATGCCAATAGCTTTTAGTACTTGAAATTGCCAATTGTTTCAAGGCCAAGGACATGAAACGAGTTCTATCCCAAGTATATACAATTGCCTTTCTATTAGTGTTTAGCATTTGTATGATCCTGTCCTTTTATGGGGTTCACTTGTGTTTATAACCTGCACGCTGGTCAGTTTAACCGTCAAATATTATTGAAATATTTTAAAATTATTAGTAAGGGATGAACTTGGTATTTAGGTTCCTCTACTCTTTTATATATATATATATATATATGAATTTGGTAATCTTTAAATTTGGTAGTGTGTTTGCGACAATATTGTATTGGTTGGTCAAACCAGTATTGTTCCAAATAAAAAGGTAAAATCAATTAACTTGAAAATTGCTCAAAATTAATAAAAATTAAAAATTAGGATAAAAAATTAGTAGTTGAATAGCTCAAATCAATTCAATAATTTATTATTATTTTTTATTTAATATTTTTTGTTGGTCTAGTAGTTGAACTCATCGAATTAAATTGTGAATTAATTATTTGATCGGTTTAACCATTGACTTGGTTATGTAATACTTTGAGATTGTATGTCATAACTTAAATTTTTTGTTTAAATTTTTAAGTAATGATGTGGCACAATATTAGAGTGACATGTCAACAAATTTTTATATTTTTAAAGTTCAGTGGTCAAAACAAATCTAGTTGTTAAGCTCAAATACCAAAGTGCATTTAGTTGTTGTCAAGTTTAAAGACTAAAAATTATATTATTCCTCATAGTAATTATAATATATTTTATAATAAAATTTAAATTTAAAAATAATTTATTTAATTTTAAATTAAAACTAGGGTGGTTTGAAGCTTGAAAATCCTTGACGAGTCTGGACCAAACCTATTGAATCAAGAAAGTTGCTCAACTCATGGATATGTTTATTTTTATAACTTCTTAAAATTAGTCTATCATCTACAATTTTTTCTTTATAATATTATCTTTACAAATATTGTGGGATGTTAAATTCGAGTCTCACCTTGATAAATTATTTTTTATCAAACTATTTACAAAAATGTAAATATATTTTTTTTTAATATTCAAACCAAGAGTTTTTATGGGTAAAAATTATAGATTAGATTCTATTTATTTAACTACAAAAAATAGTATAAGGACTTATTTAAATAAAGTGTAGTATGTTAACATTAAATAATTTTAGAATTATTTTTATTTAAGGTCAGTTTGTTTGCATGTAAAATATTTTTCGTAAAATATTTTCATTTTTTTACAGTGTTTTTTTGGTGGACAATGAATTATCAAAGCGAATTATTCTCTAAAAAAAGGATAAAATCAAGACTTTATTTTTTTAAGAAAAATGTCTAACCAAATTTTCTTCTGTTAGACATTTTTCAAACTGATAAGGCTCTGTTCACTGTCTTCATTGTCGAAGAAACAAAAAAGGGAAACTTTCATAGCAACAAAAGGGAAGCTCTCTTCACTGTAGTGTCGAAGAAAACAATCTCTTATATTCTAATTTTATATTTTTTACAATTTAATCCAAAAAATCCAAATTTTTACTAGTGTACAATTTAATTCCTTAAAAATAGATTTTCTTATTCTACAATTCAGTCCTAAACCTCTTTTTGTACAATTTTATAAAATAGTCCCTTTTCTAAAATTTCTAGGTTTTATAATTTAGTCCTTACAACTAAAATTGTCAAAATTTCCAAAAAGTAGCCATTGATTTTTGAACAGTTAAGCTTTCATATTCTATTTTTCAAAATTGTAAAATCTCAAATAATGTAAATTAGTCCTAAAACTCAAGTTTAGAAATGTTTACAATTTAACCCCTATAGTTTCAAACATTACTATTTTATGCTCAACTTTCCAAATTTTCATATTCCATAATCATATAATTTAGTTACTACTCAATGTTTCAGATTTCACTACTCAAACCCTTAGAATTCGAAAATTTACAAATTTTACAATTTGATCCTTCAATTTTTATCAAATTAAATCATGTTTCAACTTACTCATCTAAATGATATTCAAAATAAATATTTACCGCATTCATCTTAATTAAACATAAATTTATATTCCTTAATGTACGAAATTAACAATTAAACTTAATTAAATAAATTAAGATTAATTAACACTAAAACATGATTAATTAAAATATAAATAAAATTTATAAAATAAACTCAATTAAACATTAACAAATGTGTGTTTGTGTCGTTGAAAACAACTTTTATAAAATATTTTCAGGAAATCTAGAAAACAATAAAAAAATATTAACATTTGGGTTGAATTGTTTTTAAAAAAATGGAGTCATGGTTTAAGTTGGATCCATGAACTAATAATAAAGATTGGAATATGGTTTTACTTGGTAATTTTAAGGCATAGGATAGGTCATAGGAGTTCATATATTAAATATTTGAGACATCCAACATTGTCTTTCTGCTTCTTAGATCTAAAAAAGAATTTAGTTAATTGGATTATTATTTTTATTAGGACACAAACACAGGGAATAACATTAACAATGGCCGGTGCCATTTGACCAAAAGAAAAAAGCTATGGACGACATGGCTGCCTACTATCCTCCACCCTCAGCCCTTCTCCCTCCTCACTACCCTTACTACCAAACCCCTCCACCTGCTGTGACGCCGCCGCCTCCACCTCCTCCTCCTGGTGCTGCTGCCCCTCCCCTCCATTACCACTCCTACATCCCCCACCAACAACCTCCGCTGCCCCCACCACCCCCTTTCCCCTCATATTCCCTTCCTCACGTCGCTGCTTATTCTTCTCATGACTCTGTTCGGACCCTCTTCATCGCCGGCCTTCCCGAAGACATTAAGCCCCGCGAGATTTACAATATTTTCCGCGAATTTCCCGGTTATGAATCATCCCATCTTCGGAGCCCCAATACCTGCCAAAATTCTCAGGTCCTCTTTTCTTAAATTAATTCTAAGAATCTCATTTTTTATAATCGTTGACATTGTATGGTTGGGTTTGTTGTAGCCGTTCGCTTTTGCTGTCTTCTCCGACCAACAGTCTGCGCTCGCCGCGATGCAGGCGCTTAATGTAAGAACTTCTATGCTTTTATCATATTTGGAATTTCTACTCCGAACTCGTAACTTTTATTATAAATGATGAATTATTATGGTAATTTTTAGAATAGTTGAATTTGTTTATAAGTACCAAATTGGCATTGGAAATTCTTTTAGAAATCAGTTGAGAGCCCCATCTTTTGGCACCTTGTTTTACAGGGAATGGTGTTTGATCTTGAGAAAGGATCAACTTTGTTCATTGATTTTGCGAAATCAAATTCCCGATCAAAGCACCCGAGAACAGGTTGATGCCTGTTCTGTTTCTTGTTTTAAATTTAATTTTCAGCAATATGATCATCTGTATGTTTGAAACAATTTGAACCTGAATAGTGAATAATGTATACTTGGTTTGGTTATGGCAAATAGATGAGGAATGGACTGGCTCTAATAAGAAATCGAGGGGATCATTTTCGAGGTCTACCAGTGATTCGTGTAAGATAATCTCCTAGAATTCTTCTTGGACTTTTTTGTGTTCCCATAATCTTTTAAGCTTTGTGTTCATTGCTGGTTGATATGGTTAAGTTACTCAATCCATGTTGTCTATTGTTCATATGATGTTACACTTGAAGTACAAATTAGTTATTCACATGGAGGACACATTCGCCTAAAGCTCACATTGCACATGTTTTACACGCTTGGACACTAGCAGGTTTTGGAAGCGTTCACGTGTCTGGAATGGGTAATTCTGCTTACAGCATGATTGGTTATCCACCTGCACAAAGGTCATCTGCACTACTTGAGCACATTTTTATTCCTTGGAAGTGATTGCTTCTAGATGACTTAGCACGTCATAGTTTACTTTAAATGAAAGGTCTAGGGCTCATGCCCTGTTCCCCAGTGTTGAAGTAAAGGATTTTCTTTTGAGATTTTTGCTTCTCTAATACTTTTTTTTTGCAACTGTTCAGTTCGGGAAATGTTGATGCCAATGCTGAGTCCACGGCTATGAAATCGGTAAAATGCTTCAATCTTTTTGCTTGAACTTGTGCATAAAAATACATCAGTGAGTTGCCATGTATTTTTTTCCTTTTGTTTGGGATTTTATGGGGAACATTCTCTAGATCTTTCCTGGTTAAAATGTCATTTGTTTTTTTTGTCATCAAGCATCCTACCTAGGAAATAATAGTTATCAGATCTTTCATTTAGATGTAAATTTAGCTGGCACGTTCATAGCACTGTTACCTAGTTTGTTATCACCCCATTTTCTTCTTCTTGGCAGCCCATAGGGCTCCTGAAAGAATTCTAGTGTAGAAGGATAAACCCGGACTAACAGATCATGGTTGCAATTGAAATAATTTGAGCCTGTTAATAAATAAACCTTGAAGAGAAACAAACTAAGTGTTCAGTAAAAGGTTGCATTTTTCAATCATGTAGTGAATCTTATCAATGAAACTTAACTTGTTAGGCAAAGTATTATTAGAGTGCCATTTTTTCTCATATACATTAGCAAAATAATTCTTCAGTCTCTCACTTTTGCAGAGTGCTAGCCCATGTCCGACACTTTTTGTGGCTAATCTAGGGGCAAGTTGTACAGAAGAGGAACTAATTCAAGTATTTTCAAGGTAAAAGGAGATAGTTTGCCATATAAAATGTGCTCATTGTGTATAACTTTCTGTTTCTTCTGTCAGATGCCCTGGGTTTCTGAAGTTGAAAATGCAGAGTACGTATGGAGCTCCAGTTGCATTTGTTGATTTCCAGGTACGTAATTCCTCTCTTGTTTCTATGTTGTTGTCTATTTGCTTCTTTGTTTGCTTCGTTTCTCTCTCTCTCTAATATACTTGAGAAAAAACTAGCAGTTCTATTTGATAAATGAGAATCATGCACTTGTTCTAGCTTAATGTGCAAGGTGCTCAAGTGTTATACTTCATCTAGTTATGGCTTAAGGGATAGGCTTTGTGTATTTTCAGAAAGACCATCTTTTTTCCTTTTGTTGGCTGTTGTGAAGAAGTGAGACCTATTTTCAATCTATGTGATTTGGGCCAGATTTAAGTTCCAGTTTTTGACATACGGCATTTTGTAAAGCTCATTAATTTGTGAACCTCTGTAATTTGTATGAACAAATGATCTCGCTTCTCTTAGCATTGCAAGTAGGAGCGATGAATGAGTATTTTTTTTCTTTACATATAAAGAAGCTAACTTACAATCTTAGCATGCAATGCTGTTTATAGGATACTGCTTGTTCAACTGGTGCAATCAACTCTCTGCAAGGGACAATTCTATACTCATCACCAGCCGGAGACGGCATGCGCTTGGAGTATCCTTTGATTATCAGCATTATACACTTTCAATTGCATTGCATTTCTTCTACTGTGTTCTTAGGTTTTGCTTAATGATCAATCCAGATATGCGAAATCCCGGATGGGATTGCGAAGGAAACGGAAATAAACGGTATTGAAGCAGAGATTGGTTTGCAATACTGACAGCAGAAGAACTGCCTGGCAAGCCAACTCCTTCATATCCTCAAAATTTCTTATTTGTAGTATAATAACAAAGTATTACAAGTTTAAGATCAGTTTTGGTTTGGCCTCCACTTAAATTATAACTACTTTTACACTTAAAAAATATTATTATTATTGTTTTTCATGTCAGATAGCTAGCAAGGTTTTTAAGGAATTTCTTCCTTTCTCCCTAATTAAAACTCTAATTTTTGGTGGAATGTTTTCTAATAATAATAGCAGATGATGATTTCAGTGTCCCGTTAAACTGTAAAAAGCATATATCTGTGTCTTTGTGTACAGGTGGATTTGGATTAAATTTAAATGATTAAGAATGTATGGGTAAATTAAAAGGAGTATTTCCAGAAGTAGAGCACTGCGGTTTATGCTTGATTGTGAACTGATCAAAGTGCTGGATAGGAGCATCCTGCGGTATTTAAGAAGAACCCGCTGAAGTTTTGTATCAAATTTCAAGTATAAGTGACTTTTAAATTGACTAATGTTTAAATTTAATAAATTGGCATAATTATGGCTTTGGTTGAATTAGTAGAAAGAATGAAAATTTAGGTGTTTTAGATTCATTTCTCTATAATTTTTTTCTTTCTATTTTTATCAAAATATAAAAGGAAATAAATACTTTGAAAATAATATAAAACAAAAAGATTTTTGAAACATTTGCAATCGAGCTAAGGGTGACATAAACTCATTCAAATGCATTATCTATATTATTATTTAAGTTGATGTCACACCATATGTTTCACTGTTTATTGTATATTTTTAAACAAGCATCTCTGCTCTAAATCGTGGTAGAATTTCTAGTATTAGTATATAAATTATCTAAATATACAATATTATTATTTATTTAAACATAAATTACTTAATATTTAAGAGAAGAGTTCACATCTTATTGATTTACTTTAAAATTAATAAAAATTAGAAATGAAAATTTAATTAATTCAATTTCAAATTAATATATTTTCTCCGTTTAAGTATGCCATAAAAATATATGTATATAATTAAAATTTAGTCTGATAATTAAATTCCATACATTTGAATAGATTTCTTTATTATAAAATTTGATATACGAAAGTTTTTAATATTTACTAATTTATGGATGAAATTATAGTAATGTATCTATGAAATGATAACTATATATAATTTTAAAATTTTAAAATTTGAAATTGTGATCATTTCATTAATTATTAAATTTTTTTTGTATGAGATAACACTAAAATGGTTTATAAGGGAACAAACTTCAAATTTATAATTGTATAAATTCATAAGTTGTTTATAGAAAATAGATAACATTTTTTTAACTGACTATATTGCTACAACTACCACTCGATTGTCCATTAATGAAGCGCTTCTATAGAAGATGTTATCTCTCTGTTCTTGGACGCTAAGTTGTTCTAGCAACAAGAGTCTGTTATTCATACTCATCAATAGTATCATCAGCAACATCATCATTAGTATCTTCTAAAGGAGACTCTTTATCAAACTCGTCTTCCCTATCATACTCTTCACCATTTTCTTGGATCACTAAAGACATTAATGGGGGCATTTTATAGCATAATGGCCCCTTCCTTGGAGCTTGTAGTAAGATATGTGTTTTAAGTTTTCTGGTGAAACTTTGAGAAGATTTATTACAAGTAAAACCACGAAATGTATTAGGCATACTTCTATCTTTGGATGGATCTGTAGGCTCATTTGGCTTAAACCTTTCATCTCTTCTATTAAACAATCTAGGTGCCCTTTTAAATTTCAAATACTTATCAATAGTGATAACAGTTTGAAGCACTTCAATTTCAAGATAGTGTTGCAATTCAACTATATTTACAATCTCATGGTTCAAACCTGCAAGGAATCTAGCCATGAATACTTCGGGCTCTTCAATTGGATTAGCTCGGATTTTGATATTCTCCATTTCCTGGAAGTATTAATCAACTAATATATTTCCTCAAGTCTTTGATAGAGATTATTGAAAACTTTGACCATCTGCCCCATTTTCTATTCAAACAATCAAAGATTTTGTGTTAACATTTTTAATATTTAAATATCTTGTGTTTTAATCTAGTTATGCAAGCATTACGTGCCCGTAGAATCATCATCATCTACTCATGTAGGATAAGAAGTAGAGAGCTTTGAATCCTTATTTTTATCTTGCAGTTGACGGGGGATTTGCTTAGGAAGAATTTATGGGATAATTGTTGGAGATAATTTAAGAGATAAAAAATTATTTTATCATGACAAATTTAAATAGGTGTTAAGAAAAAAAATCATAATTAATATTTTATATGTTATTTTTAGTATTACATGATAATCAAGTGATTTTTTTTTTTAAATTTTAAAATATTACACTAAAGAATTTAATAGAAGAATTTTAACGATAATAATAAATGGGCTTGAATTTTTAAATTAAAAAAGTATATGACTATATTTTTAAAAATAAAAGTAGGGGATTTAAAAACATTGAATGTGTACCAATGTGATTTTTGCAAAAACAGGGGTGACATTGCGACCACAAGTCTCCAACGTCACGACATAGATCGACAGTGAGTGACATCGCAACATCGAGATTTCTGAAGTCGCGACGTAATGCACTGACTGATGATATCGCAACGTGAAAGCCATGACGCTGCGACATCAACTCGCAAATTTTGAAATTTTTTTTATTAAGTCTTTAACTAACCTCGGGTTAGCAAAAGAGCTTTCGTAAGCTCATATAAGACCCAAAAACGATTTTATATCATAATGGAGAAGTGTTTTATACTAATTAGCATGCTCGAATGATTGAATTATATTGAAGTTTGTTGTAGCTGCTCCAACAATGAATGTGGATCATGTAGCTCGGACCTGGCGATCGTCGGGCAATGAGTGTTACAGGTAACCAAAATATAAATTTATTAATAGTTTAGTGACTTCGGATCTAATTTATCCTTTTATGTTTTAGGTAGGGATGTGCATTTTATTGTATCAGCTTTTTTTTTTTTATGACAATAACCGAAAATTTTACATTAACTAAACTGAAATTAAAGATATAACTGAAATAAACGAACTGAATTTGATCAGTTGGGTTGGGTTTATCGATTTTTGCTGTTTTTTTCTTCCTTTAATACAAATAGTCCAAAACAGATAAAAATTGACCAAAAAGCTCAGCATCCCATATGCCAATGTTTGGACCCAGGGTGCTTTATACAATAGAACAAGATTTTCCATGCACTTTTTGCAAGCAATTAATGAAAATATGGAAAATAAATAAATAAAAGTAATACTTAAAGTCTCAAATTGTTATTTCGCTTATCAGGCAAGAATATGAGATCGATGGTGGTGCATGTGTGTCGGGCATCCACCGTCGGGTGTCCGTCATCTAGTTGAAGAGAGTTAAACTTGAAGGTGTGTTGGTCATTGGTAGGGGCCGAAATTAAATTGTATATTTTTACAATAGTAAAAATGTAAGTTTATCGTTTTAATAATCTATATCTTTATCATTTTTAAAGGTTAAATCAATTTTTTTTTATTTTTGGGGGCCAAAATGTAATATTATCTTTACCAATTTAAAATTTTATAAATTATAAATGGTCTAAATTAAAATTTTACTAAGGGGCCATAACCCCTAGGTATCTACTAAGCTCCGCCACTGATTATTTAGGTTGTGGCTTTTTTACATCAATATTATAAAATAAAAAATTAAATTAAAAAATGGTATGTATGCCCAATTATATACGAAAATAGGTCGTTTGTGGGGTGGAGGGTGGTGCATAGGCGGCACCACCCTATTTTTTCTGGAAAAAAAAAGTTTTATGTAAAAAAAATAATATTTTATTGGGTCACGCCATTATGATTGGTGGCACCCAGTTATACGGTTGGTATAAACCCAGTATAAAATATGAGTATGGTGCCACATAAGTAGGCGGCACCAGTCATGCCTCCCTAATAGGCGGCACTGGTGACCCCTACTTGAGAGGCGGCATCGTGGGTAGATTTGGAGGACCTTATAAACATGGTCCCCCTTGTAGAGAAGAAGAGAAGCGGTAAAAAAAAGAAAGAAAGCAGTAGAGAAGAAAAGAAGTAGAAGAAAGAAAGAAAGGAGAAGAAAAAAGAAAAGAAAAGAAAGAAGAAGAAGATAAATTTGTTTGTTTTTTTAAAGAGGAAGCATAAGGTGTGTTTGTTTGTTTTTTATAGAAGGGATTAGGAATTTTATAAATTATTTTGTTAGTAATTTATTTAGTTTGTTTATTGTGATTTGTTATGAATGTAATTTTTATATTGTTTTTACTTTACTTTAAAGTTATTTTGTTAGTAACTACTATAAATTAAATGTTAGTTAGTGATGACACTAGAGGAAAATAGATAAATACTGAAATTCGAAAAAAAAAAAAATTCTGTCATAGGTATTGGAAGAAATGGCAATAAATATGATATTGCCTAATGAGATAACAACTTTAGCATAAAGGAAGAAAGTTGATAGGATGATGAGAGAAGTGCAAGATTTATAGTAAATTTTTTATTAAAGTAATTTTTTTGTTGTTCGAAATTGTATTGAGAATTTTTATTTCTTTTTTAACAGATTTAGTATTGAAGATGGATAATCAGTTTTTCGTATGCGTTTATTTTAATGGAGCAATTTTGACAACAACAGTTGGATGTATATTTGAATGTCACCAACAAATAGCAATGAGATTTAATAGAAATGTCTCGTTTGATGCTATGAAGGAAAGGATTACTGCAAAAATTGTTAGACGTTGTGGGAGAAGGGTCTTGAAACTTTTCTACAAGTTTGCAGTTCCGACAGATCCCATCAAATTCACCGAGATGGAATTTGTAGACAGTGATGACGTGGAGACAATGGTCGTTCTTTATTGTGGGAATCGAAGCAACCAAAATGCACTAATTCAATTATCTGTTGAGTTAGCTGATGTGGAGCCAACTGAAAATATCACTCCATTAGGTGAAGAACATGGAGCTCAAGAGCTGTATATGGTGGTTCCGATATCGTACATTAATAGTCAATCAACTATACGCAAGGTCGATATCGATCTTAGTGTTGCACCTGAGACTGATGCGGTTGGTGATGGATACGATAGTAGTGATCCTTTTGGTCACGAGGTCGATAGTGATAGTGATCCCAATGTGGACGAGGTCCCGGATGATATTGACGATGAAGGCACGAATGACGATGGAAATGTTAACGTGTCTTCGACTGGGAACCAGATTCAATGTATTGTGATACACAATAATTCTGGGGCACACATGTCGCTCATAGGCCCCGATGCGATGCATACAACCTAGTTCCTAGAGTACCCTGATAAACTACTTGCTCACCGGCTACCCGTAGATTTTGATCCTGAGGAGTTGATTATGGGCCATAAATTCGAAAGCAAGAAAGTGTGCGTATTTGCCATTAAACGGTATAGCATGAATGTGTCAGTTGACTACAAAGTCGCCATGTCTAAACCAACATTATACATTGGGGAGTGTTGGAGGTCGACGGAGGGCTGAATTGGCGAGTATGAGCTGTATTTATCCAAAAGTCGTAGATGTGGAAGATACAAAAATTTGTTAGGCCTCACACATGCACTTTAACACGTATGACAGAAGACCATCGAAAACTTGATTTCAAAACTATCCGTACATGCATCATGCCAATGGTGAAGGACATGCTGACCATTAAAGCGTCGGTACCGAAATACAAGCATGATTCTAGTATCGAGTATCATACCGAAAAGCATGGATAGCTAAGCAGATGGAAATGGAGCAATTGTATGGAGATTTCGATGCGTCGTACAATGAGGTACAATGGTGGATAGTCGCTATGCGGGAGTACATATCGGGGACTGTAATTGAGTTGCAGACACGACCTTTTTACGACCTATGTAACAGCCCAATTTTCAGTGATGTCAGAAATAGTGATTTGAGATCACTAAATCCGATGAGTGAGTTCGAAAATTTTATTAATCATTATTTATGAGTTAAGTGTGATTTTAGAAATATTCTTGAATTTGTGAATTTTGTGTTTTAAAAGAATTATTAGGTTAATTAGTTTCGGAAACGAGGTATCGAGACCTCAATTTCATAAACCGAGCCATAAATATTTTTATAAATATTTACGGAGTTCCATTAAGTTAGTATTAAAGTTTTGTTAGAAAATTTTAACGTTTGAATAGTTAATTAATTAAAAAGGACTAAATTGGAAAAAGGTGCAAAACTTGCTAAAATGATTAAATAGCTCAATGTTAAATGAGGGAGGACTTAAAAGGCAAATTAGCCCAAAGAAGATGGCTTGGGCATCATGGACAAAGAAAAATCACAAAAATTAGTGTGAACTAAGGGCAAAATTGTAATTTGGGCAAAATTAAAAAGAAACAAATTTAATATAAAGATTTCTAGACATTTCTTTCTTCAATTTTCTGCTCAAAAAATCCACGGAAGAGAGCTTAAGCTGGTTTTGCTTATTTTTGCTCCATGTGAGTTTATTTCTTGCCCTTTTCTTGTAATTTTTGTGTTTTTAAGACTTTTACCATTAGGTCCAACTATCTAATTTATTAGTTTTTGATTTTATGGGTGATTTTGAAAGTTACCATTGATGAGTGCTGGATGTTTATGATGAATTAACATGGATTTGAAGCTTTAATTTTGTTATGTGATGATTTTATTTAGTAATTCTAATAGATATTGATTTTAGGACCAAATTGTGAAAGGTTAAGAATTAGGGTTTGGTATTGAAACTTTGAATATTAATGGCTGTATGGTATCCTAAAATAATTAGGTAAATTGTCAATTGAGAAAAATTAGCTCAATTGATGGGTTAATTGATCAGGGACAAAATTGTAAAAATTGTAAAAGTTGGGGTAAATGTGTAATTTTGAAAAATTGTAGGGCATAAATTATAAATTGAATTAGAATTGAATTAGATGCTAATTAATGAATAATTTTATATTATAAATCAAGAATCCGAAGATAAACGTGAAAAAGAGAAATTAGCCGAATAGTCCCTAAATTACTACAACTTCCACAAATTACTCCAGGTAAGTTCGTATGGTTGAAATTTAATGATTATATTGAATTGATTAATGTTAATATGTATTTAGTACATTGTTGAAAAATAGTATGTTTTTAAATTATTTTGTATTTAATATATTGTCGAGAAATGGAATACTGCTAAATTAAGAATTGAAATGAATATCCGGTTAAAGTGGAACACAGGATTGAGTACAGTCGTTTAGTGTAAAAGGCGAATTGATGGATAAGACCATGGTTGGACCATGGCAATGTTTAAATGTAAGACTATAGCTGAGCTATGACATTTTAATGAAAAGACCATAACTAGGTTATGGCGCAAAGAAAACGATGTACTCATATCCGTAAGTTGTTCTCCGATTTGGAAAGACTTGGTTAGTGACATGGAAAATTCATGTATATGAAACTTTTCTGATAATTATGTATATTCGTGATTATGAATTGTTATTGAAATAAATACACAAGAAATTCATGAAAATAATGGTACATAGAATATTGATTGTTATTGAATTGAATGTAAGTGAAATTGTGATATTTGAATAGTTGTGGCAATTGAAAAGTGAATTGAAACCCTATTAACTGTATCAGGCTGAGTTGGATATAGTTGGCATGCCATAGGATTGTGATAATACTCTAGAATAACGTATTTTTATGTATTAATTATGTGTTTATTCTGAATATGATCCTGCTAATTTGAGTTATTTATGATCTTTTATCTCATATGGACTAAATTGGAGGCAAAAGCGAAATTAAGGGCCAAAAGCGTGAATTTAGAGATGAAATGGGCTTATGTGCGACACAAGGAAAAGTTGGTGCCAAAAGTGCAAGCATGGAGGACACAAGGGTTGAAATGCAAAAGAAGAGATTTTATTCTATCAAATTCTATTTTAATTATATTAGGATAATTAATATTAAGATAATTATTAAGGATTACTTAATTTTAGGATTTTATTTTATTTATATTCAATTAAATGTATTTATCTTTTGGGGAGTTTAAGTAGGATTAGACTATCTCCCCTAGCTATAAATAGGGGGTGAAGTGACTCAAAATGGATCCATCTTTTTCTGTAAACACTCTCCCCTCAAAAGTCTAGGCTTTTGTTCTTCCCACATTTTCTTTCAATAAAATTCCCTTTTCTATTTTTATAATTATTTTCTTTTACACCACAACCGTGAGCCACTAAACCCATCTAGCCGAAGGTTGTCGATGTTCCCCAAAAAAAGGTTCTTGAGGCTTAGAATCCACACTTAGCCTTCTCGCCAAGTATTCATCGTTTCTCCGCACTACGGGGCTGACGCTTCCTTCCATGTCCCTTAAGAAGTAAACTTTTCAACGTATGCAAAGGCGGTCGTTTTGTATGTTTTGGAAGGATTGCATAGTCGGTTCGTTAATTTACTGCGTCAGAGGTTGGCGAGCCCAAGAGACAAAATGGCGTGGGATTCGCCATTGAGAAGCGTTGATCTAGCATAGACGATCCCACAAAAGCGATTGCAGGCTAGAGTCAGGTTCGCTAAATCCGTAAGTCTAAATTCTTGGAGCTGGTGATCGTAGGTGTCCTCTTCCACTATAACTAGCTTACTTGGTTTGAGAAGGGTCATCTAAAAGTCAAGGATTGAGCCCAAGGCGGAACGAGACAACCGGAGGCTAGAATCTCGCCACATAAGAAGCCTACTTTTCCCTAAACTCTATTTATTTTCATATTTCTCATTTTAATTTTCGCAATTTATTTAATTTCGCAATTTTAATTCACTTTAAATTCTGTTTTTATTTTTCCAGATCGAAATTCTTAATTCTATTTTTTTTTATTTTTTCAGGAACGCAGGTTTTCTTGGCCAAGAAATTGTCCAGGATTTTAAGAAACGAGCATTCGTACAATCCGATCCCTGAGGATTTGACCCTACTTCCCCTTTACTGTTATTTTTACTATTTTACAGGGAATAGGATATTTTTGGTGCTTTCAACGACGCATCAAATTTTGGCGCCGTTGCCGGGGATTGGCAACATACTAATCTTATTTTTAGTTTTCTATGACCAGATCTGCTCCAGGCACTCTTGCGTTTGACTCAGAGATTGAAAAGACTGCGAAAGCTAATCGCAAGGAAACAAATCTAAGGAAAAAGCAGTCAGCGGTGGTTGGGACTCAAAGCAATCCACCGCCAGAAGTAATCAGAATCGACGACGAAGTAGAGTCTAGGGTTTGCGAAAACCCTACTTGAACATTTGAAAGTGATAAGGTAGAAGTCGATTCACCTGAAGAAGTACTTGAAACTAGGGTTAACGAAAACCCGAATCTAGCATATCAACCAATGGCTCAAACAATTCGGCAACTGGCTGAAGCTCCGGCAGAACAACTGCCATTGTGCATCGCATATCCTACTATGGATACCGATTTTGAACTGAAGTCAGGTTTAATCCAGCTACTGCCAACTTTTCGTGGGTTACAAAATGAAAATCCCCACAAACATCTGAAGGAATTTCATATGGTTTGTCTTAGCATGAAACCTCAGGGGGTAACCGAGGATCAAATTAAATTGTATGCTTTCCCTTTCTCCCTAGCAGATTCTGCTAAGGAATGGTTATTCTATTTACCCCCTAGATCTATTACCTCTTGGGCTGATTTATCTCATTTATTCCTCAACAGGTTTTTTCCAGCATCTTGAGCAGCTGAGCTAAGAAGAGAGTTCGTTGGAATAAGGCAAAAAGAAGCTGAGTCCCTTTACGACTATTGAGAGCGGTTTAAGAAATTGTGTGCAAGTTGCCCACAACATGGTATAATGGAGCAATCTCTCCTCCAATACTTTTATGAAGGCTTGAAGCCCATAGAGATGAATATGGTAGACGCCGCTAGTGGAGGAGCATTGGTCAACATGACTCCCCAACAAGCAAGAGACTTGATCTCCACGATGGCTGCAAATTCTCAGCAATTTCGAGCCAATCCTGAACCCCCTAGAAGGGTTCACCAGCTAAGTAATTCTACAATAGAAGATAGACTTGATAAACTTACTAATATGATGAATACTCTTCTTGCAGAAAAAAACAAAGACAGCTCGGTTATGCGAAATATGTGCTACTCCTGATCATGCAACTGATGCATGTCCCAGTTTGTATGATGATACTATGGCCCATCTTGATGCTGTGGGAAATTTCCCTGGGCCGCCACAAAGGCAATACGACCTTTACACTAATACCTACAACCCAGGGTGGAGGGACCATCCTAACTTAAGTTTTGGGGCCAACCCACGGTATAACCAACCATACCAAAATCAGCTTCCACAACAGCATCGAGATTCAGGTAATTTCTTAGAAACCATGGTCAATAAATTAGCAGCTAATGTCCTTGATTTTCAACAGCAAACTCTTAATTTCCAAAAAGAAATGAAGGATTTTCAACAGAAAACTGAGGCGTCTATAAGAGAATTGACCATATAAGTTGAGAAATTGAACTCTCAAGGGAAGCTGCCGTCACAAACCGAACCGAATCCAAATGCAGTGAAGTTGCAAAGTGGAAAGGTATTGGAACCAATTCCCGGCAGAAATCTTAGACAAGATTCCGCCCAAGAAAAGCCCAAGAACGATGAACAGGTTCGAACGAAACCCCCATTGCCCATAATTCAACCTCTATTTCCAGAAAGGTTTTACCAATATCGAAGAGGTAAAGAGGACAAGGAGATCCTCAAAACATTTAGAAATGCCGAGACCAATATACCACTATTGGATGCCATCAGACAAATTCCACGTTATGCTAAGTTTGTTAAAGAGCTTTGCACCAACAAACGGAAATTAACAGGTAATGAAAGGGTAAATGTTGGTGAAAATGTATCTGCAGTGTTACAGCGAAAAATGCCGGCGAAATGTAAAGATAGGGGCATGTTTGCGATACCATGCAAAATAGGCCACTTGAGAATAAAAAAAGGCTATGTGTCATTTAGGGGCCTCCATAAATGTAATGCCTTTTTCTATTTATGAATCACTTAACGCGGATTTTTTGACGAAAACAGGTGTTACTATACAGTTGGCGGACAGGTCTGTTGTGCATTCTAAAGGAGTCCTTGAGGACGTATTAGTGAAAGTTAACGAGCTTATTTTCCCTGCTGATTTTTATGTGATAAAAATGGAGAAGGATAAAGCTCCTGGGTCTTCAGACATCTTGTTGGGGCGACTTTTCCTTAGTACTGCAAATACTAAGATCGACGTACGAAGCAGAACTCTCACGATGGAGTTTGATGGGGAGATCGTGAAGTTTAATGTTTACGATGCTATTAGTCATCCAAGTGAAATCTTGAGCGTAAACCATGTCGATATAATGGACTCATTAGTAGAACAAACTTTTGAGTAATCTTATGGAGATAAATCTAAAATGATGTTTGATGATTTTTCTGTTAATAAATTATTGGCTCCTAAGGATACTAAACTTCTACCTTCTGTTGTGCAGGTACCAGATCTAGAATTAAAACCACTTCCCGAGCATCTCAAATGCACATTTTTGGAGAATGATGAGACCATAGCCGATTTAAAAGGGATTAACCCTATGAAAGGCATGCAAAGATGATTAAAGCTAAATATGGTTGATGATCGTGTCCAAACTAACTATGACAACGAATAAGGCAAGCGCACCTATCGTTCGGTAGTATAGTTATGGCAAGACTGGAAATATCGTATCCTCAAGGACCAAGAGTACTAGTAGTTACTATCTTTTTATTATCTAGCCTAAGTATTAAGGGAATCGATGTTTAATTAACTAATTACTAAACTAAGGATGCTAAGACACAGAGAGTGAATTGGGAAAATACTTGTGGGAAAACCAGTTGATTAAGACAATACCCGATGAAGAATCCACCTAGACTTCACTTGTTATTTAACTCTGAACCAGATGATTTATTCACTTGACTTGATCCGTAGGATTCTCTAATTTATATTAATACCTCTTTCGAGGCTACTAACGTCTAACCCTAGGTTGATTAATTAAAATCTCTTTCTAATTAAAACCCCTAGTGTTGCATTAACTCGATCCATGGACTCTCATATTAGGTTTGACCCTAATTCGGCAGATTTTCGTCATCCTATCTCTAGGGTTGCGATCAACTCCGCTTAACTATGCTAGATCCACTTTTAAACAAGGACTTTTGCTCCACTACCTAAGCACATCAATACTTGAATCAATATCCTAAAATATTAAAACAAGAATTAAGAACACATAATTAAGAACAAATCAAGTATTTATCATACAATTCAGAAAAAAATAACAAGATCCGTCTTAGGTTTCATCCCCCTCAGGTATTTGAGGGGTTTAGTTCATGTTTAATAAAGAAAACATCTCAAAAGAAAGTAAATAACAAAACATAAGAAAAACCCTAAAACCCGCTGAAGGAAATTGAAGGGAAGATCTTCCGTCTTGAGTGTGATTCTGGCTTCTGGGATGAATCAACTGGCTTTCTTGGAGTAATTACTTGTGTTCAGCCCTCTCTGGCTTCACCCCATTTTTTGGTCATACTTAGGGCGTTTATATAGACTTCGGAATGTCTTTCTTCGCCCCTAAGTACCCTTTTCTGAGTAGAATTACAACGGGTCACGGCAGAGACACGCCCGTGGAGCACGCCCGTGTGAATCGGGCCCAGGCCATGTTCGGGCCTGCTAAGGTGGCACGGCTGTGTGGTGAACTTCCAGGCCGTGTTGATTTCTCACTTTGGCCCATTTTCTCCATTTTCGGCCCGTTTCTCGTTCTTTTCATCCTCCGATGCTCTCCTAAGTATAAAACATAAAATTAAAGGATTAGGAGCATCAAATTCCACAATTCAAGGGATTAAATCATCCAAAAGTATGCTAAATGTGGGATTAAAATATGTATATATTATGGTTTATCAAATACCCCCACACTTAAGCATTTGCTTGTCCTCAAGCAAAATCCTCAACTCACAATTAGAATTAACTTCCTTCAATTCATAATTCTCATAAAAAAATGTTTCATCATAATTCATAGGTAATTCATACATTGATAATTTAACCAGAAGGTTCCTAAAGATTCAAACAATCAAAGTCATAGTTTTTATAGTACGAAAAATAGGTGTTTCCCCTTACCTAAATAATCACCTTTTAATTCAAAATCAACAAGAATTGACATCCTCACTAAAGGTTTACTCAAATCATTCAAGGCGTTTAAGGTTCAAAAATAAGCACTCAAGAGTCAAACATGAAAAGTTAATCCCATAAGCTTGCATGAGAATCAAATCTCCACCACTGTAAAATGATATGATACACAAATCAAAAGGTCTTTTATGGGTTGTAACAGGGCTTGGGTTAAAGGTGTGGATAAAGGCTGAATTAGAAGGTTAGTATCGAGACTGAATTGATAAATTACCTAACTAGAAAAATAAACTAATACTGAATAGTTACATTAAAATTTCATAACACGAGCTTCTTCTCAAGATGTGGAATTTAAACGTATCAGCTCAACTAACATAGAACTAATTATGAATATGCTTCAAATTTTTTTAAGAACAAATCAAGTACAATAATAAGATAAAATTTAACAACTGAAATAAAGAAAATAGTTAAGCAACCAATCAAATCAAATCTCGATATAGGGGTAGTCAAGAGAAATGGTGATAACAAATACAAAGTGTGTTTTGGGTTAATATTAATAGGTGAGTCAAGAAATGGTTTGTTAGGATTAAAGGGGTTCACTAGGAGTTAATTATGAAGGTAGGCTTTTTATGGAGTAAGTGGGTTACAACCTAGGTGCCTTTATCATCTCAGTATATCAAATCAAAAGTGTGGTCCTGACATGCATAATCGAAGCAAGTTCTAGAATAACAAATCAATGTTGACACACTCATAACCAACAATAAAGTGAGCAAGAAAAATATATGCTCTAAAAGGCTCAAGATCTCACAAAAAATTATGGTTCTTGATGTCAACCTTGCAAATTTCAAACTTCAAGGTAATAATTAGATTCAGGTTGACAACCTAACAAATTTTTAATTCTGAAAATAAACTCATCATGCTTGATTCTCTAGTCTCCTAAAGTTTAAATCATCACTGCACAATTAACTATGACTTAATCCAAAACATATCAATGAAAATCATAAATCAAAAGAAATTTCATTCTAACAGTAACATGAGAAGATTACTTAAGACAAGATATAATTTAGGGATTTGAGAATAATGCAAAAAGTTAGGAACTTTTCACGATAAAATTCACCCTCACACTTAAGATGTACATTGTCCTCAATGTACAAATAAAGCAATTAAAATAAGAAAAAAACAAGAGAGGGAGAGAGGTGAAATTTTCTGAATTTTGGATGGAGTCAGAGAAAAAAAATCGGGGAAATTCGGGCCGAGTTGGAGGAAGACATTCTTGTGGCGGCGGTGTCTATGGTCGTGGTGGGGTGATTCCCAAGCAGCCTTTAGAACCTAAAACCAAGAAACTAAAATAAAATAGATTAAATTAAGCACAAGAGAGATAAAGAAAAGGAAAATAAAGGAGAAGAGAAAAGAAAAAGAAAAATTAAATGGACTCACATGTCCTTGGCTTGTCGAGTCGAT